>DF237075.1:0-162955 GCA_000708835.1 Klebsormidium nitens
TGTACCAGAAAACCCCCATCAGATTCTTAAGAAAGTAATACGCCTTTTCTTGGTACACCACTCTCAACGATCACAGAGCAAGATGCCAAATTCGACCGGGCTTCAGGAAGTCATCCAGTTTGGAGGCACTTCCGACCCGGTTGGCAACAGAGGTACCTCAAAGCTCATGCTTTATTCTCCACAAATCATTGAGCTGAAGCCTGGACCTGGTGGCCCTGCCTTCAAATGAGTCGGAGTGTACAGAGTGGCGTGCTATAAGAGCCCTTGGAGTTTGACCCCATTAGTGCAGCCAGTGTCGCGTCTTTCCACTTTAGTAGTCTACTGCTGACAATGCGCTTGACTTTGCTACAGCACTAGTATCCAGCCTTACAACCAGCCTCTTATAGCTCGACTCTCCATTCGTGACAGTGACTTGAAAGCAAACAAATGGCGGCCGCATTGCTCACCTCTTGCCAGAAAGAAGACGCGCACACTTCCGCCTTCCAGCTCGCCAATGCCCGTGGCGCCACACAATGCAGCCCTCCTGCCGCGAGTCAGTCCTCCAATCCAGTGGCAAGCTCAGGCAAGCCTCTACTGACTGCAACTCCGACTCGGCGGCGCATAGCTTATGAGATGCACAGGTGTACCGGGCACTTTCTGCACTTTTCAGCCGAATCTCGGATCGACGGCGTCCGGATGCCCCCGGCCCATCGGACGGCTGAGCAAGTTGGGTGGGATTTGAGACTCGCGCCGCCCCGTTGAGTCAAGTTGGCACTGGACCCGCGGCCGCGGCCAATCAGCGACTGCTCCGGGTTCGAAGGTTCTCAGGGCTTTCAGGAGTTTAGGGTTTCAGGAGTTTAGGGTTTCGAAAGCCCAGTTTAGAGGGCAAGCCGCCTTGCCCATCGGGCGCAGAACTTCGCAATCAAGGAGGCACCTTTCACCATGGAGGCGCTAAGCACCGCTCAGCACCTTGGGGGCCTTTGTCTGGACCCTCAACATTTGCTGAGAGGGAGCACGAGGGGCAAACACTGTCAACAAAGCGGCCCAGCGAGAGCTCTGCTCAATGGGGAAGCCCACGTCGGCAGAGCGCTTTTGAAGCAGAGTGCTTCTAGCTTGTCTCCACTCTTCGACAGTCTGCGGTGCGAGGGGTCGCCCGTCGTGAGAAGGGGCATTGCAGTCTGTCAAGCTGTGCAGACTGTGGACTCAAATGTGAACCCTTCAAAAGCGTCACATTTCGAGCGGTTGGACGATGAGGGTGCCAACGAGCCGCTGACTCCAGAAGAGTACGAGAAGGCGGCGAAGAAGGTCCTTGAAGACTATGCACGTGAGCTTGAGTTGGTGAATAGGCTAGCAGATGAGCGGGAAGCGGCAGGGGAGGATGACGAAGAGGGTGACTATGATGGAGAGGGTGAAAAGAAGAAAAAGAAGAAAAGGATGAAGAGGCGGGAAGCAGGGTGGGAGGTTCCGGACAGTCAGCTGCCGACGGTCGCCATTGTGGGGCGGCCCAATGTGGGGAAGTCTGCGCTTTTCAATAGGATTGCTGGGGTAAGTGTTTCTCCATTTACCTCTTTCTTTGTTTAGGGTGGCACTGCATACCAGCACATTGCGTTGAGTGATGGTAATGGTGCTCACTGCTTAGCTACCAGGGGCTGCTTACATCTAGCACCATCTGAGCTGACTTTATCCCCCAATTCAGCAGAGGCCCAAAGTCTGTCTGCCGCGTAATTTTTGCATCAGATGCAGACAAGTACTTGTCGCCTTCATTTTCACTGGTGAACAATCATCGGACTGCATATCTGTTCGATGGTGGTGGTGGTTGTACATGTCAAAGAGTGCGACCCTTTCTTTTGGGTGGTGAAGTTTCTGATCAATGCCTTTGAACATCCTCGACTTTCTTTCTCCTTTATGCAAAGTTGACAAACGCGCCTGTCGTGCGCGTCTGTCCGAGGTCACGGGGCACCAGAAAGTCGAGGCAATGTGCAGGAAGCGTTCGTTTGAGGTCGTGAAAGTACGGTTGTTGTAGACTCTTGAGTGCACCACCTTCCCATCGCCATTAAAGTTGAGTTCTGAGCGTGATTCTCTATTTGGCAACTCTGCCTTTGGACTGGTCTGAATCATGTTTGATGATTTCGCCCTTTTTCCTTCAGGGCGATATTGCCATTGTGCACGATGAGCCCGGCGTGACTCGAGACCGGCTCTACAGCCGGGGCTTTTGGGGAAGGAACGAGTTCATGCTAGTCGACACAGGAGGAGTTATGACAGTGCCAAAGTCAGAGAGCATAGGTATGTCAACTTATTCCTGGCTCATTGTTTCTGGAGGTTGCCTGACACAATGTTTTTTGCAAGCTCTGACGCTATCAGAATTCATGGACCACCGCAGTTGCAATGGAAGATTTGCTGCAGAATCTCCACTGCTGGAGTTTCTTATGGGAAATTGAGCGGAGGTGAACATCGTATTTTATCAAGTATGCCTAGTGACTTAGTATTGAGAGTGTTGCTTTGAGACTGCCGATGTTCCGGACCATTCAGGCCGAGTTCGATATCATCAAAAGGGTGCTCCAAGCGCCAGTCGTTGTGGAATTGGTATTGTGATTCCTGCACAGTGGCCTTCCTCTGAACTAACTTGGTGTCACATCTGAAAGAAGGCAACGTAACGCGAATGCACAGAATTCAACTCATGCACTTGGCAAAAGGTCTGATGAAGCCTTTTATTGTTGATAGTATCAATCACCGAATGCAGGCTCTGATGCGACCACCATTCACTTTGGGGGGGGCCTCGAGGGGTTGAAGCGGGCGGCGGAAGAAGCCGCCAGGGCTGGCCTCCCAGGGATGATAGAAAGGCAGGCAGCAAACGCAGTTGAAGGGGCGCACGCCATCATCTTTGTTGTGGACGGACAGGTCAGCTCATTCAAGGAATTAGCCACGTCATCCTGAAGCATTCAGTCACGTTTGACCCCAAAACGTGCGATGGCCACGGAAGCAAGAGTTGGCCCAGTGCAGGTTTCTGTTCAGACTCGCTTATGAGGTTGACTGTTCTCAACGAAGTTTCTCTGCGGTGCGAAGATCCCAGCAACTAGCGACCTCTGTTTCTTTAAAAAAGGGTCATTTTCTTTCCTCCCCAATCTCTCGATCCGCCTCTCAAAGAAGGATATTGACTCTGCACGTGCCATCTTTGCGCAGGAAGGGTTGACGGCTGCAGACACGGAGATTGCGCAGTGGCTGCGCCGGGAGCACTCAGACAAGCCCATCACGCTAGCCGTGAACAAGTGCGAGTCCCCCGTCAGAGGACAGCTCCAAGCAGCCGAATTCTGGCCCCTCGGGTGAGAATCACGTTCATCATTATGCAGAGTATTTCGTCTGTTTTGCAGCTTCTTTTGTTGACACGTTCCTGCTACCATTCTCAAACCAAGTCCAAGAAGGATAAGGCCGCTTTGTTTGGTTCCTCGCACCTCATTTTCAGAAATTCAGTAGGGAGAGACCTCCAAACAGCATACCTTCAAACAACATAGTTTTGATGATTTCGTCGAATTTTATGCCAGTGCTCGAAGCACCGTGACTCTTGAGGAACACTCGTTTCTCTCGGCCGTTGCTTTAGGTATGGGGTAGCTGCGGCTTGGAATGATGATTCAAGAAATTTACCATCAAATGCATAGCAAGAGTCATGCTGAAAGACTTTCTCATGAAGCTGACCAAGCCGCAATCCCCACCGCTCGCTCAGTTTTCCCTTTGCTTATATTGCTGTTTTATCTCGTGTGTGGTCTCGACGTTTCGTTGCTCCCAGAATGGCAAGTCGTCAAATTCCTCTTCTGTCATTCTCGAAAGGCAATACGCTCTTGTCCAGCCAACATGAGAGGGCGTCTATTTACTGTCCGTCTTTCGTCCAGCGGTGGGGCTTGGGATGATGATTCAACACAGTACCATCAAATGCATAGCAAGAGTCATGCTGAGAAACTTCACAACGAACCTGACCAATGCCCCCCCTGAAAGAGATGATGGAGATCTACTCCGAGTTCCTGTCTACTGAGCCTCTGGGTGTCCCTTTCTTAAAGCTTTCGTCAGCCTTGCATATATCTTTATTCTTTGGTCTCGAGTCTCCTAACTTGCTGTTGAAACGCTTCTATTGTCTTTGACTATGTCAAAGACGTCTTCGCTGAGCAGCAAGTAGTTCTAAGCCTGCATCTGGAGTAGTTCGCTCAAGTGGTTCAAGCACCAGAAGCTGTACTTTGCTCCTATGCGCTTCACAGGACCACCTCTGCTGATCATCCTATGCTCACCCTGCCCACGCAGGTACGAACCGGTCCCTGTTTCGGCCATCACCGCCACAGGGACCGGCGAACTCATGGACCGGGTCTGCGTGAAGCTGCCGATGCGGATAGACAATCCTTTGGAAGAGAACGAAGAGCGCCCGTTGGGCATCGCGATTGTGGGTCGGCCCAACGTCGGGAAGAGCAGCATTTTGAACGCGTTGGTAGGAGAGGAGCGGACGATCGTCAGCCCGATCAGCGGAACGACGAGGGACGCGATTGATCAGTCGTTCAAGGGGGAGGATGGGCAGGTGAGCGAGCCCCCCATTTTGAACCCGGCGTTCCCGTTATGTTGGATCTTTAGGTTCTCTTGTTTGCTTGCTTTTTGATCCGGACATTGAATCGTTTCTGGTGGAGCAATGACGCTTTTCGTAGCAACGGGTCCCGGCATATTCTGCGAATGCGGGTCAGAATGGGACGCGTCGGATTAGCGTTGTCAGGCCCGTCAAAGGCCCTGTTGAGCATGATCCTAAGGATCAAAGTGACGCAGGGTGAAGCCACGACAGAGTCTCAAAATTTACAGTCGCGCAGTGACTTCCGAGCACCGTTCGTTCGTGTCGTCAATAGCCTGTCCTGCTGCCTCCATTTTCAGCGGGTTGTGGGTACGGTAAACCTGTTTCGAGTCCTTCCTTCTGGTCATTCTCCGAAGCAAGCAAAACACACAAAGCACTGTAACCTTCCCTAGATTGCCAAGACCTCGCCACACGACGGGCTTTGTTCTTCGCGTATTGGAGAGACGTCTTCGAAAAGTCAAGCCTTCATTCCGAGTTCCGCATGTAAGTCTTCAGCCGAAACTCAGCATACCCGTTCCCCTGCAGGCGTACCGGTTGATTGACACTGCTGGCATCCGGCGGCGAACGCGCGTACAAGCGACGGGGAGTCGGGCGGAGGCGCTGAGTGTGAACCGGGCGTTCAAGGCCATTAAGCGGGCGGATGTTGTGTGCCTGGTGATCGAGGCCATGAGCGGGGTCGTGGAACAGGTGAATTTCGATCGTCGTGATGGTTTCAAGCGAGGTTGGAAAAGGGCACACAGCGTTCTTTCGCCTTGGATCGGTTTGCTTTCCGCGCAGTGCTGGCGAGTGAGTGAACAATCTGGGAGGAAGACCAGCTGCGAGATAGGTTCTCGCATGGGAACTAGAGGGGACGGATTGACTACGCTAGGCAAAAATACGGGGGTCGACCGGGCCAAGTTCTGAACATTGCAGCTTCTTTGTCGTCAGGCATACGTCATCATATTCCACTTTGAGTGCGCCGGTGCAGCTTCTCTGTTGGGGCTTACTAGGGTATGCCTTTGAGCCTAGAGACTGGGGACAGCATATTGGAGAAATTCTTCAAACGAAATCGAGAGAAGCGCGCTGAGGACAATCTTTGTTGTATCCCGAAAGTTGCAGGGCTGTTGCTAAACCCCTTTTTTAACCTCTGCGCGGCAGGACTACAAGCTGGCAGAGTGCATCGTGGCTTAGGGCAAGGCGTAAAAAGGCTTTCTCTGCGGGGCTATCTTTAGTTGGCTACTCTTAGAGGGCTATCTTTTCTTGTGTAAGCTCATGGTAACCCTTCGCACTTTGCCCAGCAGGACTACAAGCTGGCAGAGCGGATAGCCGCAAAGGGTAAAGACTCAAAGGCTTCTTCTAGAGGGCTATCCTTCAACTGCTACCCATAGAGGGCTAATTTTCCAGTATGCGCTCTCGTAACCCCTTCGTAATCTACTTTGCCCGGCAGGACTACAAGCTGGCGGAGCGCGTTGCGGCGGAGGGCAAGGCGTGCGTGGTGGTGGTGAACAAGTGGGACACGGTGCCCAACAAGGAGACCAACACCATGAAGACCTGGGAGGAGGCCATCCGGGACCGGCTGCGCGGACTCTCCTGGGCGCCCATGATCTTCATCAGCGCAGCCACCGGGCAGCGCGTGCCAAAGTGAGTGTCGACTTTGTGGGCTTCGAGCTTTTAAGATTAGTTGACACTACATCTCGTGGGCACCCATTATCTCATCAGCGCAGCCACCGGGCAGCGCCTGCCAAAATGAGTGTCAAAGATGGAGGGTTTCGAGCCTAGCAGTTGGTTGACACTCTAAGTCCGTGTGCGCCAATGAAATCGATGAGCGCAGCCACCGGGCAGCGTGTGCCAAAGTGAGTGTCACACGTTCGAGGTGCAGAGGGAGACTGACCGCACACCCTTCGTTTTCTCTTTTTACAGGCTTCTCGAGGTCGCTGCCAAAGCGGGCGAGCAGCACGGGCGGCGGCTTTCCACCGCGACGCTCAATGCGGTGGTCCAAGAGGCGGTGCAGTTCAAGCAGCCGGCAGCTGGTAAAGCGGGTCGGCGCGGGAAGATTTACTACTGCACGCAGGCCGCTGTGCGGCCGCCCACTTTCATTTTCTTTGTGAATAGCGCCGATCTGTTTAACGACTCGTATAGACGGTACATCGAGCGCCAGCTGCGGTCGAACGTTGGGTATCCGGGGACCCCCCTTCGGCTCGTGTGGCGCAGCAAACCGAAAGATAAGGCCGAGCGGAGTAGTCAGCAAGCGAAAGCTGCGCAGAATTCTCGAGGGGGACAAAGACAATGACCCTTTTGACGATGCACGTTTAAACGGGTTGCCGAAACGCTTTCCGCCTCCAACAATCAGATAGTCCTAAAAACCCGAGCTGGAGTGCTCCCTAGCTTGCGGCCATGCAATGCGCTTGCCCTATCCATGCATATTTTCATGGGCTCAGGGCCATGCCTCTTTAGCATGCAGCACGTTTCAAGTTAGTATCAGGCTTGCACATGAGCACGTATGTACATTCTATAACGTGAATGGTTGGAGCACATGCCCCCGGCCATCATTGGGGCTGCCCATGATTAAACCATAGCGCATTATTACAATGGTTGATTATGAATGATACCATACAAGAAGCTGGCCCGATGTGAGTCAGCCATAGCTATAGCCATGCTGAATACCGACTCCGGATGGGCTGCGCAGCCCGACGGTTATGATTAAGGCCGTGTCGGTCGCACTCTCTGTTAACCGTCGCCGCGGAAATACCCAAGAAAGAACTCGTTGCAATAACGAGTCCGAGCTATATCCACAAAGTCCGCCGCCGCGCACCAGGCCAGCATGGCGAGCATGACGTCCCCATGCTGCGCGCGCATGATGGCACCCAGGCTTGCACTCGCGGTCAGTGGCAATTGGCGGGCACTAAGATCATGAGGGGGGCAAAGTTATAGAAATTGTGAAGAGAATATGGACCATGCGTTCCAGAAAGTCGACTAAGACGACGTTACCACACGTCGACCTGCGCACTCGGTGCAAGCTGCAGTATTAACCTTGCTCGCGATAAACGAGACGCTCCCCAAAACTTGACCTGTTTAATTAGACACGAAACCTGGTATTGAATCTTACGAAACTGCGCCGGACTCCGCTGGAATCTCACACTACCACTCACGACCCTACCGAGGGCACGGGCTCCCCGGGCACTGCGACCGGGGCCGAAAGTTTTGACAGTACTGATCTTCCGTTACTGGTACACTATCCAGCGGCTCGTCGTTCAACAACAAATGGATTATGTGCTCCATCGCTTGGGCCTGTATCAACTTGCTTTCTAAACCGCGCGCGTAGAAGTCGGGGGGCACTTCGGTGTGCCCCCCAACCGCCGATGCGGGCTGCGCCAGCGACCAGATCTCCCCCGGGTCAATCGACCCGTCCACGCACCGCTCGTTGACGCCAATCATCTGGTAAGCGCGCTGGTAAGCGGCCAGCGGGTTCCGTCGAATCTGGTCGCGGCTGATGGCAATCTGCGGGAAGAGAAACGGTCCAGATTCCAAAAGTAGCAACTCTGCATGACACGTTTCTAACTTGACTAGAATGAACAGGATGAGGGATAAAGTCACAAAGTCCTTGGAACTATCGTCTGTGTTCTTTAGAGACACAAACGTTTCTTCGGCGAGCCAAAGCTTGTGTAGTAAAAGCTTTTGAGAGCTCTCTTCCAAAGCCTCTCCTCATCAGCTCTCACGTAGTTCCAGCACTTCACGTAAGGACGGTTTCAGTTATTCATTTGAGAACGTCGATCCGTCTTTTGCGGGCCAACTCGAAGCCATTCTGATACCGTTCATCTTCGAGTCGACTTCATTCAATTCCCTCCAGTTCGCCTCACCTGCTGGCAACAGACAAAGCTCACAACCGGCTCCTGCCCCGGCTGGGGCGTCAGCGGCTTGTCGAATGCGGCCGCGAGCGCGCGCCAACACTTTTCTATTTGCGGGACCACTCCCTGGAACCCCGCGTAACCGTTCCAGAAGGTGATGCTCCGCTTGACAACGAAGACCGTGTTAAGGGTCGTGTAAGTCAGATCAGGGCTGAGGCAGTCAATCCAGCGTTCGATGTCAGCGTTGTGCGCAAAGGGGCTGCGTTAGACGAGCGAGGTGTGAGTGGGATATCCTCAGAAACGCGATGCAGCAAAGCACGCCAACATTTGTTTTCTCACCGACAACTCGCAGCTACAAATCATCTTGCCGTGGTTCGATGTAAAGAAAGGGGAAATGGGTTAGTCCTCGAAGCATATGAGAATCGGTCGCGGGCTGGCGGAGCTGGCGGTGAAACGACAGAAGCCATGCTTCCTCTGCCGGCAACAACGGACTGGTGTTGAAGTACAGTCGCCCAGATAGGCTCCTCGTCCACGCCTTTTCGCCACAAGATTCCTAGTTGCTTACTCTGCGTGCAGAAAGACCGTCTGATCCGGCAGGTCCTCGTAAAAGTCGACGATGAACTTGAGGAACACCCCCGCCTCGTAGCCCGTGTTCTGGCAATACCGGGGTGCGGACGGGTCCGTACGCTGGTACGTGTACAGCGTCCGGTTTTGGGTCCAGGCGGGCCAGCCGTTGTTCCACTCTCCGTATAACGCAGGCACAATGACAATGGACGAGTTCCATACGGTTGCTGGCTGCAAAAGAACGGTAAAGGCGGTCATAACAAGATGCCCAGAAAGTTGGTCCCGTTTCCGTTCCTATTACGGTCGGTCGGGTTCGGGTAACGCCAAATGCTTTCATCACTTCTTTCGAGGCAAGCAAATCACGCACTCAAAACCCTTGACAAGACAATCCTTACTCTGGTCAGCTGCTCCAAGACCCCGCTTGTCTGCTCAAACGTCTTCTCCGCATCCGGCAACCCCTTTCTCCCAAAACCGAAAAGCCCAGCGATTCCAACGAGCCCCTCGCTCTTCCCAAGTCCCGAAGCCTTTATCGAACTCTCAGTGGGCGATCCGCCGTTCTCGTCGAAATGCATGTCGTCTGACGAGCGACTTATTGCCGTTGGAGATTGCTCGTTACTCGGTATTCTAAGAGTGGGCTCTCCAGTTTTGATCTCGCTTCTTTGGAGGGCTGCCATCCCAAGGCCCCTCAGCCATATTTCCGGCGAGTAACTGCAAAGACGACTCAAGAATTGCGGTCAGTCTCTGACGCTTCTGTCTCTGAAGAAACAGCGAACTTGTGGCAAAATTCGACCTGTCACGGGCAGCTGTCCTCAGGTAGTTGCGGACACATGGGGGTGCTGACAAGCAGCTAGAAACACGCAAACGATAGGCTGCTTCACAGGAGGTCTGCTTGTTCGAGCCCTGCTCTGGAAAGCATGGCGGATCCGGTGCCCAAAGCATGCTGATTCTGAGACGTCGAAAGCACTTCTTACCTGCCAAGGTCCGTCCGCTGGTACAGCACAAGGGCCCCCAAGACCAGAACCGTAGAAAACCACAAAACCCTCTCAGCAGAGTGCGATAGGGACTGCATTCGAAAGAGCTGGAATCAGCGCAAGAGCTGTTGCAACACTACGATCTGCATACGAGGCTAAGGAGTGTGGCCAAGTTGGACATTTGACTGCATCCGCTTCCCTTGCTAAGCGTTAAGATGGATCTTCGTTCTGCTGTCATTTTATCTTTTCCGGGCAGAGAGTCGTTCACCGGGAAAGCGATATCCAGCCACGTGGGCAGGTCTGAGAAAGACTTTAGGCAAGGCTTTTCTGTAAAAGCTGCTTGTGACGCGACTGCTCGAAAAAGGGAGCAGCCTTCCAGCTGGTTTTTTTGTTGGCTCTCTCGTTAAAGGAATGATCCCCACAATTAGCGGAAGCCAGGTGCACAGAATGGCATTGACCAACTCAGCTTTATCTCGACCTAGCTGAAACCTGAAGTACAGAGCTACCAGTCAGACTCTCTTGCAATTTGAGAAATGACTCTAGAAGCCCAGCGAGCTCGATCGATGAATTCGGTCCTCATAATTGAGAGACCGCCTTTTTTACTCACAATGCGTGAATTCTCTCGCTTCTACTTCACGTCAAAAAGGGAGCAGTAAAAGTCTTACCTTCATCGTCAATCTGTGGGTGCTACTTATCGGCACCACTTCGTGCAACAGATACAGTACGTGTTCGCAGCATTGTCGAGCTGTCAGACGGTTTCCAGATTTGGAGAAGCTGCATATACTCGCTCGGATAGGAAGCTGCCTGGCTTGTCATTGATCACTGAGTGGCGTTTACTACATGCAGAGTTCTGAACAAATCCCCGCTTCACTATACTGTAGCACTGTTATTATGGTCGGCGGTTGCTGAATCTGCATTGCAGCCTTTAAAGTTGTCTATTTTGCTTTACGTTCAGTAAAGTCAGTGAGAAATACTCAGCTTGTTCCGCATCAAGGTGGTTATATATGAAAAAGCAGTCGACTCCAGAATGCAGTTCCAGTGCCCACTGGTGTTCATTCACTTGGAAGGATCCTGACGCTTCGTCATTCATTGGGAGCTACATAATTGGCCTCGGAGGCCTCTCCACGATCAGCTGTCAGCTTGCTTGAGGAAAATTGCCTTGTGACGGACACAAGGTCAGGAAACTGGTAGCAATCTTGCAAACGACCCATATTACAGCACCTGAGAACCTAAGAAAGTAGGTCGGTATCTGCCAGATGTAGATAGAATGCAGCCTTGGACTCGGAGTCCATTGAAGTGACCCGCGCCTGCTGAGGTTAGCCGCGCTTTCTCCCAGGGCCAGGGGGGCCGCCTGCCCGCAAGCCTGCACGCACATGACCAGAACTGCATGCATGCTTCGTGAACCGTACGATGAAAACGCTAAAGCTGAAACAAGCCGTTCGATTGTACGTGCGCGCGCCGACTGTTGGTGGATCGAGACGGTCGGGCAGTCTGCTGGCACGGTTTATGCCCCTGGGCTTTTGACTCTCGCGAGTCGATCAGAAGCTCTGCGGCTCAAGCTCTGGTCGCTCAGCTCAGTATGCACAAGTTTGCGATGATCTGGTCCAGACCTGGTTATATTGCAGCAGCACTTGCAAATTCAATGGCAAAAGTTTTCAAAAGTCGATTTTGTCCGTGCCCCATCGTGCAAGTGCCAGGGCATAGTGTTTCTGCTTCAGCCTAATCAATCTATGATTCCCGAAAATTCCAAGCATTAAGTGAGCTCTGCACGTGCCCTTCATGTTCCGCACTTTAGCTCCGAGCTGGTGCCAGCTCTGAGCTGTGTCGGTCATCGAGCTATTGCTACATTTCGAGGGCTTCCGTCATCAGACGACCTCTTCAACTGAGCAGCAAAATACGACCAGCAAGTCTACTAGTTGTCAGGTGGTTACACAGTGCAAAATGGGGGACTTAGGTCCCTGGGATGTTGCTCGTGGGAGGAGAGCTTACGCCTACGTGCTCTATAGCACCCTTGTCCTTGGCTACTTCGCCTACTGCATTTATATCACTTACAAGGTAAAGCTGCCCTTGATTGGAGCAAAGCGGACAGGAATGCTGGCTGGAGCTGCTTTCTTGTTGTGAATTGGCAGCTAAAAGTCTTTCTTTAAGCCTACGCATGACGTTGCAGCTTTTCAACAGCGTCAAAGCGCTATTGAACCAGAGACAAGGACTCGAACAGGAAATGTCAAAGAGCACTCGGATTTTGCCGACAGGAAGCAATTCTAGCTCAATATCAATACTTAATGCGTGTTGTCGTGACCAAAAGTCCCTTTCAAAAGCTGTAATGCTGCTCTAACACTGACTTTCTGCTTCTTAAAGCCCCATTTGTATGCGTCAGCAAGAAGTGCTCTAATTCTGGTGAAGCGCCTGCCTACGAGGGCCTACTTTGATGTAGCGTGGAGCGATGAAACAATTTCTCTTCCCTTTTGCAGGCTTATCATGACCCTAACTCAGTAAGTCTCAGCTATCAAGCTTCGGGCATTTTCTCAGTGCCCCTAGTATCCATCTGCTGGGGGAGTTCGATTCTAGGGCATACGAAGAATGGCACCTTCGACGCAAGCAACCCAATTGCTGTGCGGTGCGACTCTCCTAACACCACTGCGCTCCGGCTGCAAGACTCGGGCTTCAGGGATTTCCACCAAGGAGGGGTCCTCTTTGGGGACTCTCGGCAAGTTTCTGCAGAGTTTCAAATAAATCCCAACAGTACATGCAGAATCACTCAAGACTTAGCCGGTGAAGCATATTACAAGACTTGTGAGGATATGGGAGACTGTAGCCCGAGTGACCAATGTCTCACCTTCGACACGTCACTAGACTTTGAGGTGGTCAATCCAGCAAGCACAACTCGCCCCAGTCCAGCGGCAGCAATCTGGATCGAGTACAATGCCAAGGTGAGCCAAGCAGCTACTAGTACTGCCATATGGGGAACTGTCCAATTCTAAGCAAGAGTCTTTGACGCAGTGTAAGGGCTCTGAAGCAGGGTAAGGAAGAGACATGGTATGTCAATCCCTGCTCGTTCATGCAATAATTCCCGTAGCTGGCGACGTGCTTCAGAGTATCTCATCCGATTGAAACCCTTGGCTGCATTGGGCGAGTAAAATCACTCAACACCATTTTGCTCAGGCAAGTGCTGTTCAGGAGGAATTGATAGGGAAAAGGAAGTACTACGATGCAACCGACAAGCATTAACGCCTTGCTTGGCGAAGAACATCCCGGAAGAGACACCTAGCGAAGTGGGCCCCTCCTTTAAAAAAATTGGAGCCATTTCACTACGGGTGAATACAAGTCGAGTGTTGAATCTGAGATGTGTTACCCTTCATTTCACTCCAAAAGGGTCCAGAAAAACTTGCACACCGATGTATCTATGACGAAATGGAGTATCTGACAAAAGCGGGAGTCATTGCAAAGGCAACAAGAAGTACAGTCTGACGCAGCCGCTTGACACTGTTATGCTTCAGTGGATCCTGAAGCTATACTTTACTTTGCTCTATCATTCTTACCGTGAGCCTCCATTCTTTGACCTGTGCAGAAGCTTACGCCTCCGGCTGACCCGGACAATCCGTACACTATCAACGCCCTTGGGCTGACGTTTCACTACAGCAAAGAGTCAGAGGCCGTCGGGTCAACGACGGTCATGGTTCCGGTCAATGCGTACAACAAGATTACCCTCCTCGTTCAGCAGCAGGAACATGTAAACGGCGACACGGTGAGTTCCAAAAACGAATGGTGCAGGTCCAAAAAGCCAGCTCCTCACTTCTCGAAGAAATTGGGAGAGGATCCGGAGGGTGACTTCTCCTGCTTTCTCTATCAATTGACGGTAATCCGTCTTCGCCTTTGCCAAAAACCCGACCATGACCCGGGCGATGGTTCGTAGATACTTTCAGAGGACGGTCATCCGTTACAGCGAGTTGTATGCTCGTTCACGATTGCGCCGTTCTTTCTGCAAAGGCTCTATCAGCGCGGGCAATCTGATAAAAACTTGGGTCAGGCGAAACCGTTCACGTTATAAAGGACACATAAGGCGCTTGCCCACTTCAAACCTCGCCGTCACTGAATGCTTTTATTGTTTTACAGACCATCAGGTTTGAGCCGTCTGTGACATCCTCAGCTCTAGTTGACTTGCGTTACAATGGCCTTGGCGACCGTGCGGAGGCCGTTGTTGGTGGGTTCACCAACGACTCGCTGACGTATGTCAAGTTCGACCTTGATCGAAGGTGAGACAGCAAAAGTGAACGCTTGAGCGCATGCTTACGTTTCCGTCATCTAGCGAATGCGTAACGCACCCACTTGCATAAATACCACAGAATGACTAGTCCCTAGCTGACGCCCTTCTTGAAGTTCAACGCCCTGTGACGTCTGAATACAATGCCTCGAGACCCCTTATGCAAAGCTTCACCTTATGCAAAGCTTCATCAGTTGGCTGTCTCAGTGCTCCGCAAGTGAATGCGGAGTCCGCTTTCGTACCACCATAATCTAGAATTGCACCTTCAATATACTCAACGTAAGAAGAAAGTCCACACTGGCTGCAAGATGGAATCTGTGAAAGTGTCGTCCGGTGACCTCCCCTTCTCCTCAGGTTCAACGACGTCACCAGCACGGCCAGTTTCAGAGCACTCAAGGACCCTGCGTAACTACTTTCGTCGCCATGTATTCTGGCAGGGGAGTGGAGATCATCGAGGAAACAGCGGCTTTCAGCATCGCCACGCTCGTGTCACAGTATGGTGGTTTTTGGTCCTACATAGGCCTGATATTCGGGGTCATCTTCGTCGTCAAGGAGACTCAGGAAGCGGACTTAAACGAAATTATTGACAAGGTCCTGAGATTGATCTTTCGCGGGAACCACAACTCGGTGAAGCCTGCCGAGGGACTCAGCAAAACAGTCGCTGTTGCTGCGAGGAAAGTGCTGGTTGGGGCGTTCGTCGAAGGTCAGGAACTGGTGAACGAGTTAAACGCCCCTAACCAGTTTGCACAGCCACAGAGCGGCTCCAGCAAGTCAACCGGTCCTCGAGCAGAGACGACCCTTGCAGATATTCGGGCGAACCTGCAAAAGCACCAAGAGTAAGGGATCACAGAGTTTTGAGAAGCGTCTCAATGGCTCCAGGTCCAGCGCTGGAAACGGGCCCCCTTGATCAAGAGCAGAGACAATCGAGCTCGCTCGTAGAGAGTGGATTGCGAACGCTCTTTACAAGATCAGCGAGCGAGCGTGGATACACGTCTCATTTTACAACCAGAATGATCAGGATGCAGACGGGTTTTCTGGTCTTCTACACGGACAGAGCTTAGGGTTAGAAGTCGATACACTGCACCCTGTGCTGGCGAAACAGCCTATATGGTGGGCAGCCAGAAGCCGGATACATGTATAGTAGATATACCGAAGTGAAACTTAAAACATTCAAAATTGTCGTGCTGGAGTACGGTTCCTGTATGACATTCTTGCCTCCAGCTGTCCATTTCACTCTGATAATAGGGTCCACTATATGCTGCTTTACTATTCCAAATGTAGATCCCTTAAGATAAGATCCACGTACGATCAAAAGAGACTACAGGGCTCCTTGCTTGAGTTCTCAAGGGTACAAAAAGGTAACCACGCCTTTGAAGCAAGCCGGCCTAGAAAAACTTCTACCAAGGTCGCCTTAATGGCCGATGACCGTTACTCATGTGACAACTGCACGCAGTCTCGGTCGGTAAAGTCGACTCGAGCATGATGCAGGCGCAGGAAGATATGCACAATTTCTCAAAGGATCAGAAATTCCAAAAGATATCGCGCACGGAACAATCTGCAACGTCATCAAACGAATGTTATACCAACTCTCATCTTGCTTTGACAACGGTTACTGCAGGCAGTGAGTGATACAGTGAGACGACTTCGAATGAAAAAATTCCGACCAGAGCGTTTCAGGGGCACTGTCGTACTGCATGAAAACGCATGCATGCATACGGGCGCGCATCAAGTACTTGATGCGTGTTATAATGTGTTCGAACGCTGCAGTGCAAGTTCCGTTCTTGTCTTACGAGCCCATAATACCGTAGCGTGGTTGTAAAAAGGTACAGCACACTAAGGATTGAATCGAACTGATCGTTTGCTCCAGGCGACCAGGCCTCCGCTGGGCGTCCCCGCAAAGAGAGCCTGGGGCTCGGAGCTGGGCCGCCCTCGCGCGGCCGCCTGCGGAGATCTCCGGGCATTCCGTTCAAGTTCCTTCACTCATGGCAACTTGAAGTTGCGCACGGCCGCGGCGCCCACCCGGGTACCCATACCATCGCCCGGCGGCCGCGTGACGGCTAGTAGGTGGCCGTCTAACGCGCGCTGAGCGCGCGCTGCCAGCATGCTATAGAATGGATGAGTGAAAGTTTGCGCATGCACAATTCAACTTCCAAGCGCAGGATTGCTTGGAGCTCCAGAGAGAGGCGTAATGTGGGGGCTCCTTGGCCCGCAGGACAATGTGGGAAAGAGCGTACTGCAAGCTCCCAACACGGCAGTTGCCCTTGGTGTTGGGCATGTGCTCGTAGTAGAGCGCTCTGAATGAAGCTGGCATAACTTGTTGCATGTGGTAGGTGGCTAGGGTGTCTGCAGAAGTTTTTATGTTGTTCAGAGGATGGAGCAACCTGCAGTAGGCTTGGCTGAAGTATGAGCACCATTGAAAGGCATGTAACTCTGCGGTTCTGGAGGCAAGTTAGGTGGTGAGCCTAGACTTGGACACAATGGAGCCCCAAAAGCAGCAACAGGGTGCAGCCGCTCTGACTTCTTCCAGAATTTCATGGTCTGGAATCGCACTGGATACCACCTTCCAGAAGCCCGCCTTGTCAGCTTGGCCCGCAGGAGACTCTCAAAACGCACTTGAACGATGTGAGCGGCGGCTCGCATCGCTGTCCTCTGCAGCGGCTGGCCTCTGTCCGGAAAAAGCGTGGTCAAAATTGCATTGGGAGATTCTGCATTGCAAGACGGGGCGCTTCCAGAGTCCAGCTCTTGCATCTCTGAGCGGTCAATTCTCTTCCCGCCACAGTAACCGGCAGTCACCAGTCAGCCTAGTCATAAATACATCATCAGAGGGAAGACCAGGTCGTCGCAGGCGCAGCTTAGGCAGCATTGAAACAGATTGGGAGCCAGAAACCCCTCAGTATTCAGCATACGAAACATCAGATGAGCGGATCGAGGAAGCGACAGCTCAGGGCATTGCTGACGGCACTCACGACGGACAGTTTGCATCTGTCGCCCAAGGAGAAAGAGAAGTTTCAATTGGAGAATCGCCTCTCATAGACTCAAAAAGGGGTCGACTACGTTCCCGACTTGAGCGCCTGGCGGCCACTGTCAAAAACATGGACGTGAAAAGTGTCGGCCTATTCTTTGGCAAAGTCTTAGCTCTCGCAGTCGTCTACGAAGCAACGAGCATGGGCGGCAAGTCGCACCGCGTGGCCTGGCGGGGCCTGCAGTGCGCATGCTTGGTGCATGCTTCACCCTGGAAGGTTGGGAGAGTGCCGGGCATCGCTGCAGTTCTGAGGCCGTTCAAGGTAGGTGCTTTCTACACTGTCTTTGCCGTGCGTAATTTCTGGCCGCTGAAGCTGAGGGTGGCCAGACAGGAGACAGAAAGTAACCAACATCATTCTAGGAGGAGTCATGACCCTTTTCTTATCAGTAATTGTATACCTCTGATACGGAATGTCAGCGAGAACATTCATGTTTCAAAAGCTTCTTCCAGTGCAAAGATGTCCACCCAATCCTCAAAAGTGGCCGTCAGGATGCGTTGTTTCTCTTTAGGTTGGCACACATCTCATACCAGCACGTACCCGCCTTGTGGCGCAATCTCTTTCCTGGTGGCTTAGCGGTTGCTCAAGATGCACTGATGACCCTTGCACAAGTGCCTTCGATCCTTAAAGTGTTTCGTCATGCTTTGTTGCAGCCATTCACACGACCGATGGTCATGATGAGCATCGCAACCCTCTTCTCCGGTGGCGAGGGGCCACCAACTGCTTTGCAGGGCTTACAGAGCGAGGAGTCGGCTCGGATTGCGTGAGAGTCACCTTAGCCCCCAGTCTCTTTCTTTCTTCCCTCTAGTATTCCCCATGTCGCATCTAGATGAAATAAATGTCTGCATTCACCTCACTGCTGGTGTCAAAGATCCTCTAAGATAGAGAGGTGGCAATAATCAATTACAAGGATCTTGCTCAGCCTAAGCTTCTCCTGAAACTACTTCACTGCTATGCAGGCACAATGTCCAGACTCATGCGGAGGGTGACCTGGAACTTCGAGCGCTTGAAGCTCTGAAGGCAGAACTGCAACAGAAGAATATCAACCTTCCCCCAAGGTAGATCATACGACTTCGACTGAGCAAATGCTGCTTCTTTTTCGGATCCACTATGTGTATGTTTACTTGCTCAAGGCACATAGGAAAAGGCCGCAGCAAAGATAAAGGACTGCTTGTTGCAGGGAAGCTTCGATAGCAGATATTGAGGATCCGGCACCCTTCAATGGGTTGTTATCTACCTTTTTGGGCTACACGGATGCCACCATTCACCAGACTGTGTTTAGCCATGTATGAGCCTATTTGCTCCTTGTTTGCCCCAACTTTTCGGAACCCTGTGTATTTTCCAAAAGGTTCAGTAAAGCCCCCGAAAGAAGGATAATCGACAAGCTAAGTGCATCGTTATGAAACCGTTTTCTGGGAGCAGTGGCGGTGCCAGCTCCTCATCTGCCGTCTTCTTCCTACCCATCCTAGCAGGAGGATGGCTAACACGGCCTGAAAAGATGCTGCCCTTCATTTCCTTAGCCTGCTGTAGCTCACGTGACCATGACATCTGCTCTGGGGAACAGGACACGTTCGTTTACTACTTCCAGCGCACCAGAAGCAATTGCCGTTTTTTACTCCAGCACACCAGAAGCAATTAGCAAAGTAGTCAAGGGAGACGACGACAGTTTTTCCTATCTTTCAAAGAGGATCAACGACAGTGAGCTGCGCTACTTTTTGCGATCCAACGCCTACTATCTCCCTGTAAATCAGAGGCTTTTTGTTTTCTCCAGCGCAATTATCAAAGTTGTGAAAGATGGAACACACTCGATCCTTTCTTCCACAGGATCGACGACAGCGAGCTGCGCTACTTTTTGCGGTCCAACGCCCACTACCTCCCAGTGGTCATCAAAAAGCTGCAGGACCACCTGCGGTGGCGCCAGTCGCAGGTGTTTCTGACGCAGACGGAGCTCCAAAAGTGGGACCACCTGGTGTTCTGGCACGGCAACGACGGGGACGGGCGGCCGTGCCTCGTCGTGCGGCTGGGGCAGGCGTACCAGGAGCTTGCGCGGAGCGAGCAGGCGACGTTCGTGAATGTTTTGAGTGAGGGTTCATTTGAACTTTATGTCCTGTGTTGGAAATGAGTTCTCGGCGGAATTAAGGCACGAAGCGAATTGCAGCGGCGAAGAGGCTGCTTAAATAAACTGTTCGCGAAGAAGATAGTGTAAGTTGGTGTGCTTGGTTGAGTAGGGAGTCAAGGATGCGGGGGACCCAAAAGCTTTCCCTCGTCCACGCATTGAATATTTTCACATGAAGTCCCGCAGTTGTCCCTCTCCCGCATCCCTTATTCAATAGAAGATTGGGAGTCGACGCCCAAGATTGTATCACCAAAACTTTCAGCGTGGCTTGCGCCATCTTCTTCGCTTCTCGTCCTACAGTCGAAACCGTCTCTATTCATTGGTAAAAATCAGATGCAATCTTTCCTCACCTATTTTGACCTTGAACTGAGAACGAGGTGCACCAGCGCTTCTTTGAGGCGCCGTCTTGGAGGTGCTCTCTGTATCATCATGCTTCCAGACAGGCCGCTGACAGGGTCTGCCGCTTTGTACGCGACACCGCTGATGCATGATCTGGTTGTGAGACTTTTGGCTTAAGTTGGACGATGCAATCAGTACGGACAGGACGCTTGCTTGATGGCCCCACCATTCGCTGCTGCATGGAGAAGCACGCAGGCAGCAGTCTAGGCCGTATGTTTGCAAAATCCAATCATCCGACCTGGCGAGCTTCAGAATCTTTGTGCAATCGTTGGCGCCACTTCATCCAACTCTGTCCCAACTGTTTGGTGGGGAACCATTTGCAGAATCTTTCTTTCCCGTGATTGTGGTTCCCATTTCCTGCAGTTTCGCAGACGGAGCATGGCGCAAGGGAGCTGGTGCACGCGGGCACAGCGGTGGAGGACCTGACGATCATCGTGGACTGCTTCGAGATGCAGCTGCTGTCGCTGCCCGTCTCGCTCATGAAGGCCGCCGCCGAGACGCTCCAGCGCAACTACCCGCGCAGGCTCGCGCACATGTACCTGCTCAATGTCCCGGGCTTCCTGCGGATAGTCGCCATGGCCATCCTGTCGGTGAGAAGTTTGGCATGTCCCCTCGCGAGATGTGGGCAAGGCTTCCGTTCCGATTCGTGCAAAGAGTTGGGGGCCGGAAGTTGGCTTCCTGTGCCGGTTCCGATTGTCAAAAACATTGTCCGACTGATTCCATTTTCAATTGTGACGTCGGTATTGAGAAGCCTTTCACGTTTTCAAAGCCTCGAAAAGCGAGCTTAACAGCATCCGTTCGTAGGGAGGAACTTGCTCGTCGGGGTTGCAACCGTCCTAGACGGTCTCATGGGACATGTCCAACGCACGAAAAGACTCGCAACAGCGGTCTGACCTATTTCCTACTTAAATAGTTCTGTCATTCAACTGAACGGGTCTTGTTTGCTGCTGGAAGCACCTGCAGCCGAATGCTTTCGCTGTCAGCCTTGCTCCAATACTGCTTCAACCTGTCAAGTTCTTTGTAACTTCTTGCTCAGCATCTATTTAAGTGCCTGCTCTATCTTCAATCCGCTGGCTAGGTATTGCGGACAGGCGTAGAGGATTTGCGCAACTCCGTGCAGGTATGCGGCCCCATAACCCGGCAAAAGATCCGGGTGCTAGGCGATCATTTCACGCCCGTTGTCGAGCAGCAGATTGGAGGCCTTCAACGACTGCCACGTGTCCTTGGCGGCCAATGCCAGTGTGCGAAGTGCGACCAAGTGGAGGCAGAAGTCAGGGCAGCAGCGCAAGCAACACCAAGGCCCCAGCTTAGAGTGCAGGGCCGAGAACCGATTGCGACTCCCGAATCAGTGGGGATGGCGAACTGGGCGGAAGTGCCTCAGGCAACGGCAGCGGCGTCGCCTGGGGAGTCATGGCGTCAGATTCTTGCAATTATCGGATTGATATTCGTTATGCTAGTTCCGCTCGTCATCAAATTGATCACAGCAGACTGGAGGAGTACTCAAGAAGTGGAGACGGAAGTAGTTTCCTGAAAGTTTAAATGCATGTCGCAGCAGTAACGATTGACCGGCTGAAATTCTGACTAATGCCACATAGATTCTTACATGTGCTTTTGGAGAAGCTAGATAAGAGTTGGTGATGTGCAAACGTGGTTCTGATCAGAATCCATCGAGAATTGCTTCGAAGTCTATCGGGACCCGATGTCCGGACAGCACATATCATCAGGATTGGCAAGCAAGATTACCCGAATGAATGCTACGCCCTTAAGTAGTATGCGAGAGCATCGTACGCATTGAGGTTTTTCTGCGCCATTCTCAAGAGGGAGGAAATGTGAAATGCGTCATGTGCATTTATCGTCTACAACTAATTGATTTGAGGAAGCGAAAAGAATTCAATTCTGCACACGCAGTCGCACGTACGTATGGTTGAAAAAGTGTATTAAAGCTCGATGATCGCTTCCAGTCGCCCGGCCATTACTTGACATGTATATCATGGAGCAAGTCGGCCATCAGGCTAGCTCAAAAGTAGCATATGATATTCGATCATAGTACGTTAGGTAATGTTGCAGTGCATGTGTGCGGCCACTCTGAATCAGTAGCTCCTCTCATGCATCGCAACAGCATGATCATGATCATGCATCCATTTAAGGGTTGAAAAAGATGTGATGTACTTGGTTGAAGCTACCGGACGGTCATACCATGCTGCATATGACGATCAGCACCAGGTATTGGAAGCAAATGAATCGTGCAAACCTTGGCCAACCGATTGGACTTAATTTGGAACTAATACAGCGCTTAAAAGTAAGTTGCGGAGGGAGTTCCCAGAACTCAATGGTTGATCTGCACCCTCGATGAGGAACTAACCTTGATTAACGGTGCAGATGGCCGGTACGGAGATGTTGGATTGGTCAAAAGCCGGCCGGCCGGCTCGGGCCTCTACTCGTTTGAGATCGGATGGAAGCCGTCGATAAGTATGGAAAAGCGCGAACGTGCGTGAGAGTCTGTCAAAAGTGGTTCACATGGTGTTCACGTGGGCAGGACGTATGCTGACGAGGCAAGTGGGTACGTACGAAAGCTCTGTAATCGATTGGAGACGCGGCTGCCTTCGACAAATGTCGTCGAAATAGGCACCCATCCAATATGGGTGAGTCAGCTTTCGTCGCCGTAAAGTCAAGGCAAGGCTGAGTCAGCTCTAAAAGCGCGGAAAACGACCACCTCCAAGAGTCGGACTACAAATGCTGCCTTGCAAGATATCGCTTGCTGGTCATCGATTAGTCTTACCTACTTGCCGTCGGTCTTACACCGCGTGCATTCTGACAAGAAGGAAGCTTGGCCAAGTTTATCTGATGAGGTGGTGTCTTGAGATATTTCATCGAAGGCAGGACGAATATCACAAGGAATCGTCCATTTAATCCTGTATTGAAGCGCACTCAAGTGGTTGAGTACATCAAAGGCGAGAGTATAGTCTGGGCAGAAGAGGATACCCACAATCAGGAAGCGGAAGGGGTTCACTAAAAATGGCTGACCAGAGCTATCCTTCAGATATTCGGAGTGATCTTCCTCTGGTCCAGCACGCAGACCTTGAGGGGAAGATTGTTCTTGTGCGAGTTGACCACAACGTGGTGTCCAAAGGTGAGACTCAGGTTGTTTGGTGTGCGTGGACTTCAATGTGCAGTGGTCTGGGAAGGGCTAAAGGATTATTCGTATCTGGCGGTTGAGTCACAATTTCGGGACAGCTTTCTCATCCTGCTCTGCGTCTATGATGTTGCTGATGCTCTGCTATGTTCTATGCTTTCCAGGAGATTCAGGTTGATCCGAGGCAGAATTGTTTGACGACGGCGTCTCCTTACTCAATACTTACGGTCCAATGTTGTGCCTTGTGAATGGGACTTATGGTGCATTTTGTTGCATAGAGTGGAAATTGAAATCTGTTTCTCAGCAGAGTGAGCAGATTCTGCAGACGATGGATGCTTCACATAGCATCTGATCTCTCTCGCAGGCAAAATTCAAGACCAGTACCGTGTGGATCAGACTCTTTCCACCATCTACAACCTGGTTGAGAGGGGCGGTCGGCCAATTTTGATGTAAGTAGCAGGTTGCTGGTTGCTTTTCTTACTGGTGTCCTCCTCTAGCTATGGTACTCCTGGTGGTGCTGTTATTTCTTGCTTGTAATATTGTAGCTCCCTGACGCCTCCTAACGATGTCATATGATTCTTGGACAGGACGCATATCGGGAGGCCGTATGACAAGAAGACCAAGACGATTCGCTGTGAAGCTGGGGATGCAGTGGACACTGTTGTTCAGTACCTTCAGCGAAAGCTGAAGATCAAGTTTGCCGTGCCAGATTTTGCCCCACACGGTGAGAATGAGCTGTTGCAAAGGAGTTATTTTATGAAGAGAACATTCTCTTTGTCATCCACCGCTTGGCGTCCTTATCTTGAAGGGCTCATGCTGAAAATCAGAAAAGCATGTCGTCATTACTTCCTTGTTTCATGATCAGTACTTTGTTTGTGCTGCAGGAACCCATGGCATCGAGGACATTGATACTT
This sequence comes from Klebsormidium nitens, assembly GCA_000708835.1. Classification (NCBI taxonomy): domain Eukaryota; kingdom Viridiplantae; phylum Streptophyta; class Klebsormidiophyceae; order Klebsormidiales; family Klebsormidiaceae; genus Klebsormidium; species Klebsormidium nitens. The sequence goes on from DF237075.1 coordinate 23,779, forward strand.
CTATCAACCATCTTCTGCATGACCTGAGGTCAAAACGCATTGGAGGAGTCTACCTTCCCGTAAGTGAAGCTCTAGCTCTCCTGCATCTTCAAGGGTGATCCTTGCATTACACAGTATTGTTGTTTGTCCTTAAGCCTCTGACCACTCCTGCCATTTGGTATCATCAGCTTTCTCTCCCCTAGTAGGACCTCTTACGTACATGATGTTGGGCTATCTGACATCTCTTCTTATTTGTCTTGCAGAACACCAGATGGTTTGCGGTAAGTTGCTAGAGAACCTGATCTCAGATGCATTGCTTGATCTACGAGTCCGTTCTTTGCTCTATGCTAGGTAGTTGTCCTGCGATGGGTTGGTACTTTGCATTTGACTTACTGTATGTACGTATGTACATACCTTGTACATCATTGACAAGGTGCCGTCATCTGTTACACAGGGTGAGGAGGCGAAAGGTGAACTTGCCGAGCGCTTCGCTGTGCAGCTCGCCGGACTAGCCGATGTCTATGTGAGTCTGTGACATCCAACTTACTTGAAAGGCTTGTCTCAAGCTTCGGAGCCCCACTTGCTTCTTCGACCTTAGGCAGTTCGACTTGTAACACTTTACTTTTGGAGAGTAACAGGTCGTACGAAGCGAGCTTTGTTTTTTGAGTGACTTCTAGTTTCAGAGTTTCATTATTCTGAGCTTCAGGACAATTTACTGCGACTGATCGACCAAGCATCTTGCAGGTGAACGACGCTTTCGGAAGCTGGCAACCACATGCATCCACGTATCACATAACGAAGCACCTGCCTTCATATGCCGGTAAGTCCATGCTATTGGTTAATCACCCGGAGGACGGCTGCCAATTTTTTTTGCTATGGACAGAGGTTCATCGACCTCAGTCTGGTTGTGAATTGTACAGCATTTTTAGAGGCTCCATCTTTCCTAACTTGTGCACAATCAATTGGTCACAATTGCCAGTAAAGAGTCAGAGTCATCTATTTGTTCGTTTGTTGCAGGCCTCCTCATGCAAGACGAGCTGGCGCATTCCAGGCAGATTCTTGCGCCGCAAAGACCATTTGTGGTAAGTAGCCTATTGTACACGTATAGAATGAAATGTACTTTACAACAGATCCGTCCCTTGTCTTTGTTGCAGTCCGAAAGAATTTTATTATTCAACTCAATGACTTCGGGTTCATCTGTTTCTCTGTTGCTTGCAGGCCGTTGTTGCTGGTTCGAAGTACGATACGAAGATTGGGCCCCTGACAGAGATCTACAAGAAGGTCGACTCCCTCGTTCTTGGAGGGTAAGTTCTAGTTCTGGAGAGAGCTGGCTTAGCTGCAAGCAAAAGGGTTTGACTGCTGTTCCTCTTGTAGCTCAGCAATCACATACGAACTTGCCGACCTGTCTTTCTCGTGTCCGTCTTTTGTTGTCGGTGGCGCACAGTTCTGTATCCTTCTGCGACAACATCCCTGCCAGCAGCTGACAAACTCAAAACCTCACGAAGGTACACCCACTCAGTAGAGATTTCTTTGTCCACATCACGACCAATGTGGATGCGTCATAAACGGTTTCTTTCTTTCACCGTACTTTCGGAGCATTGTTTCATCCGCTCATACTGCTGTTGCCACGTCCAGGGTGATCTACAACGCCTATCTCTGCGCCAAGTACGGTGTGAAGATCAAGGGCGTTGACGACGCCGATGTGGAGCTGGCCAAGACCCTTGTAGAGCAAGACAAGGTCGAGAAGAAGCTCGTTGAGCTGCCTCTCCTGGTTGAGAGCGACACGCTCGAGGGGAAGATTGAGGGCAAGTTCCGTACCATCTCGACGGCTGACTTCGCCCCCGGCAAGCAGTACAACTACATCCTGGACGCAGACCCGTCCTCGTTTGACGTCCCGTCCGTCTCCGACGCCTTCGCCAACGCGAAGACGATCTTTGTGAACGCTGTCATGGGCTTCACGCCGCACTTCTCAGAGGGCACGACCAAGTTGGACACTACAATCGACAAGAACACGTCGGCCTTCAAGTTTCTGGGCGGGGGTGACACTCTGTACGAGGTGAGGTTCTTGCGAAGTTTGTGAGCGCACATAAGTGGCGACTGCATCGTTGCAGGTCAAGTTCCTGATTTCGAGCGGTTCGTTTCTTTGCCAAACGTCCCATCGAAAGCACTTCGGGCAGCAAACGCCCGCTGCTCCGATCCGCTGCCTGGCGCACTCATGAGTAGCCCTGTTACCGTGCTGTCTGAGCAGACGTTGGATTTTGAACGATGCAGAGGAGGAAAATGAAAGAATCAGCTTCTTCCTTGCTTGAATTCATGTGGTAAATATTCTTTTTGAAGACACGAATCTCTATGCAGTTCAAGAAGCTGCTGCCGGGGCTGTACCATGCTGCGATTGACAACTCGAAGTACTACCTCTTCACCGGAGGAGGCACCGTGCTCAAGGTCATCGAGGTACGCAGCGGGATTTACAATGCTTACTGTTCCGTGTACAAGCGCCCAAACGTCACGAGGTTGCGGCTTGAAACTAGATACTTGCCTTTTAAAACTTTTGTATTTGGAAGCAGCCACTCCTTTCTTGCTCTCAAAACCATATGCAAGTTCGTCACTCTTTCTTATTTACATTCGGAAGATCCGTTTGTCTTGAGACAATCTTGCACTTTGCTTCCACACAAAGCAACTGTTTGGAAGCACTCTTCCTTCAGCAAGTAGGCGTTGACGTAGCATTGTCATGTCACTGCAGGAGGGTGACCCCTACGGACTTGAGCCCGTAAAAGCGCTCGTTGAGAACGCGGCAAGGTTCGGGACGATCAAGAAGCAAGAGTCGCCAAAAGTGTCAAATGGGTATTCAAATGGATATCACTTTCCCAGCAAAGCGTTCCAGCAGGTCAAGCAGGCGTCTCCGGTGACGGTCAGCGCTTAGGTAGGAATCACTGAAGGATCAGAATAAGGTCACGGTAATTCATGCATATATTGGTCAGCCTGAAGCGCGCAAAATTACTATCGAGCTAGCTGCGGTGCCCCTCTTCTTGTACTTGAACCTATGAGAGAGAGCAATGCGACATTCATTGGATGGGACACCGCTGAGATAGAGATCAAAATCGGACCTCGAATCAAAAGTCATGACGAACGGCCCTTCCTTTCTTGTTCAATCTACAGACTCCGCAAATGCGAACAACTGCTGTACTGTCTGGCTGCTCTCCATGTTTAACAGTCTTCACTTTAAGTAAACGGAAAAGGCGGTTGTCTTCGACCTATAATCCTTGATGTCAAATAATACATTCCTTGGGACCGATTTTTCCAGCTATCCGTTCTCTAGTCACCGTTGCTGTCAGGGCATGTCTGCAAAGCTAGTGATCATGACCGCCTGTTTTGCAGCCAGCTATTCATGGTCACCCAATCCGGTCCGAACGGTACAGGTTAGCAATCGACGGGACACTTGAAATATCGAGTTCAAGCAAGCCCGTCATGAGCGGCAGCTCGATGATATATCGAATGGATGTGCCAGCTTCATGCTCCAGTAGAGTCTCCGTGCAATCTTGACGGTAGTCGCGGTCCTAGCTCCGGCATCAAGTATTTGTGCATTTGCCATGACTTGGTACATTTCTCATGTTGATGCCGGCCAGTGATCGAACTTTTGAATTTGAAGGCAAGCTAGAATTTTAACATCGCGAGCCGGAGCTGATTCATGTACAGTGCATGCATGCTTTGTTGTGGGGTAAAGTTGTTACCTGGGTCATGCAAATGAGCAACTGCATGAGTATTGACTGCTGCCGATCTTGTACATGAATGCATACTACATGCAAGCGGTCGGCAAAAATTGCCCACTCAGGATACATATGTTGACGCGGTTCAGAGGTTTTTCCTTTCGCAAACGGGTTATAACCTTTTGAACAGTTCCATTATTCTGCTGATGGAGTTCTCTTTGCATCTCTGCCGTTACTACGACGTGCGCGGCTTCAGGCTTGCAACTCGCAATGATAGCGGCTAGAAATTTTTCGTAGCAATAGCAGTACTACCGTGGCCAAGCACCTCAACAGATCGGAATAACGCGAGCTTCTATGTTACGAGTTCTGTCTGTTTCCACCTCATGAACTTATTGCAGCTTGCTATCTGTTCTTATTTGTGCTTGAGGCGCTTGTATTCGCTCCTGTAACTCTTCCTCGTCCTCTTGACAAGCAGTAAGCACGCAAAAACAGCGGAACAACACACACCGGAACAAATGAGAAAGGTAGGCCGGAAGCACTGGGGTCCCATGCATACTGTCAGCGTGGCGTCACTGTTGTGGTCGTAGAAGTATCCCGCGAGGCAAGTGGAGAGCAAAAATGATCCTGTCGCCATCGACAACCTGCAAAATAGAGGAACTCGTCTTCTTCAGTCCAGGAACCGACCGTAGCTGCCTGCGTGACAGGGCCTTGCAGAGCTCGGACCAGATTTACTTTTGTCTTCTTTTTTCCAGCCTGTAAAGAGTGTTGCTCGACGGCTGAAGGTTACAAAACTGCGCAGAACTTTATCGCAGGGGCTCGTCGGAAAGCGAGCGGCCTTGCGTGCCGTTTCTAACGGTCGAACCGCAGTCTTGCGGCCTTATCCGCAAATCTCCCACTTTCAAACCAACAAGCTGGTAGAAGATTAGACCTAGCCTCACCCGAAGAAGTTGTAGAGCGTGCCAAAGTGGGTCAGCCCGAAGAGCTCGCTGGTAACGGTGGGCAAGAGGGACAGGTGGCAGCCGTACGAGAAGCCGACGAGGAGGACGCATGAGTACAGCGTGCCCAGATCTGCACAGGTGGGGGAATGTCAATATGACGTGGAAGAGACAACTGGGAGCTTGCATACGTCCGTGAAGTTCAACTCGTTTGCGTTATGTACTTACGGCAAGAAGCGGCTTTCTCGCCTAAGAACAACTTGACGGGCTTAAAGGTCGGCGTATGGTTATTGTCCTGAGAAATTCACACTAACAAGTTGCTTCCTCAATTCCGCGAGCCGACAACCTTACGCCACACGGAGCCGATCCCATCCTGCTTCATACCAGACCTCCGGAACAGCCAAGCATCTCCTCCAGACGCCAGTGACGCCTCAAGTGCCTCACAGTGTCGCGCTAAATACAAGGACGTAAACGGCTCGCATTAGGATTCTCCACGCTGCTTACTCGCGTATGCCAGCAGCACTTGCGCGAGGCACATGATGGAGGAGGCGGCCACTAGGAAGTAGGGGCGGGGCACGCCGTACTTGTGCAGCAGCTCCTCGGACCAGCACCTGCAAGGCAGCGCGCGCGCGCTCGTTTGCTCGCGGCTCCACAGCTCTGTTCTACGTTTACCCTTTTCACGTCTTCTCTGAAAGGTGCTCCGGATGTACTTGCCGCAAACTCGCTGTGTTGCGGCAGGAAAAGACGCCTGTCTTGCAGATGAGAACCGTGTTTGAGAATGTGTTGTGATGAACACCAAAGACCTCGGCAAAGTCATATAACATCATCACTCCGCTATTTCGAGATGATTCAAAGCCACTGCCTTACTCGTGGAGCTCGAGATAGGAGCATAAACGCAGCTGTACAGTTTGCAACGAAGTTCCTCGTGGCTCCATCCTCAGGACTCAACCTTCCTTTTGAGACCGTACTCCTGCATCTAGCAATCCATCGGAGCACTTCAAGCTTGCAAAGTCCGACGAAAGAGCGTCCGAGCTGCTCATCTGTTCCTCATAAGCGGGGTACACCACTCAACGCATAACGGATCTCCAGTTCTGCTGACTTCCGCACAAAACCCGGATGTTCGAGCGAGCCGAGAATCCGGTCGGCTCACCCTGCGGCGAGGCGGCCGAGGCAGTTGGCGACGCTGATGAGCGAGAGGCACGCGAAGGGCGCGGCGCCGCCGAGTGCAGTTACGATCTGCGCCAGGTTGTTGATGACGGTCAAGCCCGCGCCGGTGCTGCATGTGGCCACGTAGAAGAGCAGCCTGCGGACAAATCAGGTTTTAGGGTACTAGGCTTTACTGAGGGTTTCTGGGGGTTGTCAATCGAAAACGTGGTCGCCAAATCAAAGCAGAGAGCGGATCGGCCGAGAGAACAAAACAGGAACCGCTTAGGAAAGAGCACGCAAGATTTGGCACGGCGAGTCTGAGGCAGAAAAAAGAACGTTGAGAATCTACAGGTACAAGTACTTCTCTATGGAAGGAGCAGGTCAGAGAAGGAAGACTTGTCTCGGGTACGGTGCTACAAGCAGAAGAGACGTAGGTCTCGGGAGTCAAAGTCATGCCGGAAAATCGAACAAAGGGCGTCTAAAGGAGGGCTGGGCCGCCGTTTCTCTGTTTGAAAGGAGGCCGAGAAAAACGACACGTAGCTAGCTTAGTTGCTAAACGGAGAGGCTCGACTTGCGAGTGACGGGTCCACAGTATTGTCAAGTTGCCGAAACACCCTGGAAGAGGTTACGACTGAGGATTTCTGAAGGCCGTCGGATCGACGCTTCCACCAAAGCAAGCGTCCCCGTGTGCCGCAAGTTCTCATCCGACTCACCAGAAGTTCAGCGTGCCAACGGCTTCTCTCAGCGTCAAGTCTTTTTTCTTCTCCGCGCCTTTGGTTTCCGGATCCCGCCAGTTGGGCAGAAGAGGGCTCCGGTCAGAAAGCCCCGGGCTGGTGGGGCTGAGGGGCGGGGACGTCAGCTCGGGGAGGCACGGCGGCATGCACGTCCGGAACTGGGGGCGAAATCAGATACGATATCAGAGGGGCGGAACTTTGGAGCGGAATGAGTTCCGGAACAATCCGGACGTCGAACGCTCCACCATGTCGGTCCTTTCTGGATACCTTTTGAAAAAATTCTGATGGCTCAACAGCTAACAAGCGAAAGTGGAAGGGTACAGAACGCCAAGTGCATGAAAAAGATGCTTGCAGTCACGGCTCGCGTGGGAAGGACTTAGCGCAGAGCAGGAGCTAATCCACCAGTCAACAAAGACTGCCCGAAGACTACCAGTGGCCTCGATCATTTCTGAGACTAGATGCAGGGGCGCAAGTTTCAGTGACAGGTAAACGGGCCGCTCACCGGGATCAAAGCAGGCATGGCCAGGATAGCGAGCATGACCACCATCAGGATGAAGCTGATGTGCTGCTCCAGTCTCCACTGCTGCTGGAATCCCGTCACTCCCAGCAAGTACAACCCCAGGACTACGACCAGGATCTTGGCGAGCTTGAAACGCTCCGCCTTGTCCTCGCAGCTCTCGCCGTCGTACGACTTCGCGGGAACCAGCTTGATTATGGTCATGACTGCACAAAAAGGAGACCAAGATCTCGTTTCTGCGGTTTTAGGCTTGTCGGCCAAAGGGAGGGCCAGCCAAAAAAGCGATTGTCTCCAGTGTGGCGTGTTGCAAACCCGTGGACAGTCTGCCAATGCTTAAACGTGGAAGTAAAGCCGGCTCCTTCCGAAGAGCGATTATCGTGCTTGGCTTCAGGTGTTAGCGAGAGTTGCAGATAGGACCGTGGAAGTTGACAGGGAATGAAAGCATAGTGGTCAAAGTGCTTCGGGAGTTGCCTCTCTCTCTTGGCAATACTGAGCAAGGTGTGATGTCTCTGATGCAGGTAGAAAACGGCCGGCATCACATACGTCACTCGCTGCTCTCAGTCCCGAAGACCTAACGCCAAATAACATCTCTATAACTGCTACCGCAAAAGTCATATGATTGCCCAAGACCACAACCTCTACCTCAGACATTTCAGCAACCACTGAGCAGCACCGCAGATCAGGGTTTCGACTGCATAGAAGTCGAGGTCGCTTGCCGCAAAAACGACTTAAAAACAAGACTGATGTGGAGGTGAAAAAGGTTGCTGCAACCCACCTGCCAAGCCAACGACTGCGGGCAGGATCGCAATGAGCAACACGAAGTGGTCGACCTTTGGGGCGAACAAGCCAATGTAAATCTGTGTATAGATAGCTGCGCTGAGCCCTACAAAGCACTTGACCAGGCCCGCCACTGTGCCGCGGTCGTCTGGGAAGTTGCGCAAGCTGTGAGGAGAATGTATCAAGGTGAGTGGAAGAAGGAACTTGAGTGGGAGACAGAGCTGAGACTTGATTTTCTACATTCCTGTAATATTTCTACCTTTCGTAAGTCCTTTAGATGCAGAGGGTGATCAAATCCTTCTTGTCAATGCTGAGCAGCTGATTCACTCTCCTCCTCAGCGCAATGCAAATAGAGCTTTTATCCACATGGTGCTAAGTCTTCAATGAGCACAGATGGTGTCGTATAGAGTCATTGGTGCATCATCCATCAGCATGGCACTTGATATCTATGAGCTGAAAGCGCACCTTGAAACCACAGCTGCAGTGTCAAACCAGGTTTGACCATTGCACGCGATAGCAATTGTAAGGCACATCTGCAGGGTGTAACAGGAAAGCTTTGTCATGAGAACATGCAGAACTAACGGATTTCCAGTGGTCTGAAGAGTTGCCAGACATAGACTGTGCCAAAGCAATATGCATGATCACCATTTCCCATCCCCATACCCCAATTGCTTGGAAAGAACCACTTCATTATCAATGACAAGAATGTATGCTGAGCCTGCGTCAGCGACACAAGCAGATCTCAACTTTTCGCAAGCTCTTACCTGCCAGTAAGATAGCGTGACTGGAACACTATTCGTGACTGCAAGCCAGACCTGCAAGAACGAGGCTGACGTGTGAGGTTTTGAAGAGCTCTAAGCAGGTCCTTTTCTCCATGCTGCTGAAAGCTAGTATCAAATCCCTCCTCATGCTATCAACATGATGACAGTTTGGCAGCTAAAAGTAACGTGATCTTCTGACAAGCTTTGTGCTTCCTGTAAAGACTGGAATACTCACCACCAGGTAACCGCACAGGTTGAGTATCGAGCCTATGAAGAGCGTTCTTCTGGGGCCATACATGTCGAAGACAATCCCTGAAATGATTCCCAAGCTGGCTCCCAAATCCTTTGCGGACCCCAGGCCATCTGTCTGTTGTTGACTGTAGTTCAGGATGGTCTTGAGGTCGTTGCTGTACATGCTGAAAGTGCAGACCAACCCATGTTCAGCTCAGCAGCTCGGATGCAAGGAAGGAGCCAAGAAATACACATCTACACGTTAAGAACCAGTCATGAAAACGTGTACAAACCAATCAGGCTGCAGACAGTATGCTTGCTGCTTTGCGACTATAATGCAGGCCAAAGAGCGGGAAACGGGTGCATTCCGCTCACCTGAAGGAATAGTGGAGCCCTGAATTGCACTGCAGAAGAAAGAATGCTACACATCAAGAGATTTTCATAAGAGAGTGACGGGACGATGAGAAAGAGGATGACTGCTGGAGCTATGTCTGATGCAAGACATTCTGGCAAGTTGATTCAAGCAGCTAGAGGAGTCTGCTCTTTAAAACAAAGTATGCTCCACTCAATTTGGATGACATTGTGGTACCTTATCTGCTATAGGCCTCACCTGGAGCCAAAGGGCAGCTATCAGAACAACCCACCGACTATCCCAAGTAACACCCCTGCCATCCAATCCCATCCTGCTTGCCACACTTCCTGGGAATGAACCATAGCTACCCCGCTTGCTTTCAGTCGAGTAGCTGCTGCCAACATCACCATCAATACTGGAGCTCATCTGATTTCCGGGAACCCTGCTTGTCTCGTGGACTGTTGGTGGTGTAATCTCCGGAAGAGTTTCTCCCTTTTTCGTGTTGACCTTCACGTCTTCCACCTCGGACGCAGGATTGGGCGCCATGGCTTCAATCGAAGCCTAGTAACCCAGAAGCTGAGGTGTCTTTCTCAACTAGCCAAGGACGGCCAAGGACAACACTGCGAAAAGGGCCTCTCCACAGCTAGGACATCAGGACTGCCTCCTTCAAGGGCTCAATGTAAAATGGACGACACTAATTAGTAACCTGAGCTGAGCTGGAGACTTTTTCCCAATCTCAGGCTGACATAAGTTTTTGACAGGCACTGCACTTGTCTGGCACCAGGCAGGCTGCAGCGAAGCGGCGAGCTCGTTGAGGCTGTCATACGGTAAGACATGTTGATGGAACCTACACCACAGGCAACAGATACATACATTCCAAGCGCAGGCTTCAAAGTTAGGGTTAGGGTTTGCTTTCGAAAGACGACATCATCGAAGCCGTTCAATCTTGCATATATCCATCGGACGGTCTGGAGAGTGGCGTAGGCCGGGTTTTAGGTTGCAAACAGCACCGCTAACCCACACGGGATGTCCACAGGATGTCAACAGCAGACTCATGGCTGACTAGGAACTCTTGAGGCACTCCCGCTCGCTGGGTTGACGGTTGACCTCACTATTACCTAGCCGCAAAACGGACAAAGTAACCGAACTATTTCCAAACCGTATGACTGTCGACGCTAGAGCCATCAGCAATCCGAGCAACCGAGTGACTTTGGTGGGGTTAGGTCGGGCGGCTAGGGTGCGTGGGGGTTTACCTCTAGGTTGCTGGCGGAACGCCTTAAGGTTTGGGTTTAATTTGATGGGGTCTCGCGTCAATGCAGCTTAGGTTTAGTGTTTGTTGGCATTCCCGGGAGCTGATTTGCCTCGGGGGATATACGCACCGTGAAGTATATACCAGCTATCGCGTTGAGCCTGCGAGGTTTCCCGCGGTACCTACCGTGTGCGCCGACGTTTCATCGGTTCGGAAAAAAGTTAGGCCACAGTCCACTAGGCCTGACTTCGCGGTCCCGGGGGCGATGTTCGTCCGCGGCCGCGCAGATCCCCGCGCCGCCCAATCGCAGTGCGACTCACCAAAATAGACCTATACCTTACCCCATGCAAAGCTAGCCCCACCCGTGCCCCGAGCCATGACCATTAAACGTATACCTAGCACTATCCTACCTAAACCATAGGAGTATCGGACCAGGACCTGCCCGGCATGCAAGCGTCGATGCAAGCGGTTAACTTTTAGAAGGGAGGGCAAGGATTGCAGCCGCGAATTTGAAGGGGCCGGGACCATCACGATTTAAGCTGTGGCAACAATCGCCATGATGCGCGTTAAGCACAGCTAGGCCCAAGTCATGAAGGTTATGACAAGGCGGGTAGACGTGCACATGCGCCGTTCAAGAGCCTTACATGTCTACAGATCGGGCCATACTAGAAGCTAAGTTCTATAGTATATAGTGAGCTATATATAAACATACTTGTTGTGTGCGTGGTTCAAAAGAACATTAGTTTATATCATGAACGAACCATGTGAGAAGCGACATCATCGTTGGCTTCAATACGCTTGCGACACCTCTCATTAGGCTCCCAACTTCAGTATGTGAATCTAGAGTAACCTGACGTACCACGAAAGAACGAACAATACATGAAAGTGCTCGAATTGACCTGGCCTAACATAACGGCTGTATTCTACATCGTTCGTTAACTGACCGCGCCCCAAGGAGACTACTGTACATCTTGAAGTGGAGGTCCTCGAACACTACAAACTTCAAGCGCTCTTCTTGACAACATCTCGCAGTCAGCAACACGGCCTTCCCAAAGCAGAGTGCAGTATTGGAACGTTCCTCTGTCTCCAAGAAAGTCTTAGAAACTCCAAGCAACGAGCGCCATATGACTCCCTTTCACCTCGGCCGGTACTCTAAAGATTGTACAAATCGTATCAAACAGCCTCCAACCTGTCCCGCTACCGTTTCGCTTCCTGCCGAAGCGGCTCTTCCTCCGTAGCTTTCGCTTTCCCCTCCGCTTCCTTTTGGAGGGTACCATGTGAGCCCACAATGGCGGCCCTCTCGGCGCCCACCTCCTCAACGTTGTTTTCCGGCTCGGGGGGCAGAATGCCCTCCGCTCGCAGCAGGGTGTCAGCCAAATGCGTCACCACCGCCTCCCCCTCCCAATGGAGCCACTCAGACTTGACGGTGATGCTGAAGTGGGCGAACATCGGCAGGTATGCGCCGTTGAAGCTCACGTCCTGCGCAGGGAAGAGGACGTTTGAGGGACGCTTTTCTTGCATCAACACACCACGTGATAGTGGACAATTCTGGACTAACAAACTCTGAGCACCTGAAGCCTGCATTCGAATTGCTCAAAGACGGCGTCGGGGCAAGTTCCTCCAAGAGATACTTTCCTCCCAGAGATACTTTAAGAATTTGACAGCCGCGAATACAGAATAGCATAAAAAGAGAGGGTACCAGATCCAGTTCAAATGGCCTCTCCCATACCAAGCTTGCCCCCGTCAGCCTAATTGCGACCAGAATACCTCTCTTTCGACGTGAAGATTCAGATCGGATACATACTCCAACGGACAAAACAATAGGGCGGTCCGTTTCAACAAAGGAATCTCACCACTTTCCGCCAGGGCACCTGTTGCAGACCGGCAATCATCTCCTCTTCCAACGTGTCGGTGTGCGTCTTCTTTCCTGACCAGTTGCCCCAGTCCTGCGACTCGTTCGCCGGCTCCAGCTGGGGGGGCACCTTGTGCGCCTCCACGGGAACCCCCTCGAGGTGGTGGGCCACGTGATTTTCCTCTCGTGCTGCCACGTCGGCATCCCCGCTCTCCGCGCTTCTGGCTGCGGGGGAGAAGAAAAAGCAGGTCGGACATGCATGAACTGGATTAAGGGGCAGAAAGCAGGTTGATATGTAAAACGGTGCAAGCAAACGGGCGTCTACCGGGTGGTCGACACAGTTTATTTGAACAGTTTGACTCTGCGGCGGGGGATTCCTAGTTATTTCAAAACGTGCAGCTGTTCGACGGTCGAAACACATCACGGCCCCGGCCCGTTTGAAGCCTTTCTGAATGAAGCAGAAAGCCGATTTGGCTGGACAAAGAGAAAGACGCCCAAAAAGCTTGCCCGCAGGAAGAAGAACCATTGAGCGGTCAGAGAGCAACTCAGACGAAAGGAAAGCCTCCAACTAAGTCTTGCTGAAGACCATCCGTTTCGTATGCATCCCGAACCGCTGCGACTGATTGCGAATGTCAAGAAAACTGTCCCGGATCAAAAGCCTAGGTCGACCTCACAGAAAGCGACCCGAGACCATTCCAAAACCGGAAGCAGCTACTCACAGGTGGTTGATTGCAGCGAGCGCGCACTGCCCTCACTCGAGGACGCCTCCCTCTCACTCAGCGGAATCGCAGGGCAGTCGTCAACGCCCATGATGAACTTGTACTTCTCGTCCGGCCACCGTTTCGGCAGCTTGGGCAGTTCCCCCTCTCGCCGGATGCACGACGTGCGCCAGCCCACGAGGTGGTCGTACGTCGCATTGGCGTAGGCAATGCGCAACTCGAAGGCGCCCAGAGCGCTCATGAACGGGAGCGCCTCCGTGTCGCGGGTCATCTTGAGGAGCAAGGGGGGATCGTTCTCCTGAAGAGTAGGATGCACATTCGTTGTAGTCGAGAAACTTGAGTTGGCTATCATCTGAACCCCAAAGACATCAGGGATCTTTCGTATATTCACAGACTGTTCTCAAGTATCCTAGTATTACTCATACATTCGAGCAAATAAAGAGGGCGGTTGGAAGTATCCCTCACTGAGGGATGGAAGATGACTGGTTCTCCACGGCGTTGAATTGCCCCCAACGGGCCCACCTTTTCAATTACCATTTTCATCATGACTCGCGTCAACGGCAGAGCCTCTGCATCATCTTCTAAGAAAAACCTCAAAACCCCACAAATCCAGGACCGAAGTGAGAAGTAGTGCTCACAGTGCCGTCAGCCAGGAACAAGTGGCGACCCGTTTCTCCAATGGCGATGTGTGCAATCTTCGGGCCAAGGCTCTCGAGTGGTCGGATGCCAAGCAGAAACGGGAGCTGCTTGTTGCCTCGGCACTGCAGCAATCGGAGGGAGACGACCTTCATTAGAAGCACTCGTGAGGCCTTGCGACGAAGATACTTTTCCCAACTCAAAGACCTGGGAAGGACGCTACACAGCCTGACGTCAGTGTTAGCACCAGTGATGCTCATAATATCGTCTCTGACAAGAAGATTTTGGGATGCGCAAATGCTTTGAGGACTGGTAGAGATCGATGGCTGCCCAGATTGATGTAAGCTCAGAATTGCAGAAGGCTCGACCAAAATTGAAGATCAGCAAGAAGGTGAGGCAATTGAATTGCAAGGGAAGCAGGAAAGCGGACCAAACGGGAAAAACTATAATTGGGAAGCCAGGAGTAAGCCACAGATCGACAAGGAGCGTTGAAATCACTCACCCCAAGATGCGGTGATGCCATCGTTATGAAGTGCACCGGTTTCAACCCCGCAATTGTTACCTTCCCCGACGGCTTCAAAAACGAGTAAGACTTCACACGAGATGGGGGCCGCTCAATTGCCTTCTTCCCATCCTTCTGAGAGCCGATTTTGAACCGGCCCTTCAGCTGTTCAAACAATTTGTTCCCTGACTCGGCCTTCTTCCCCGCCTCTCCCTCTGTAGACGCCGCATCTAACAATTGTTCACTGTCATCCAATCTCTGTGCCCCTTCCTGCTGGGAGGAATCAGACAGAGTGTCCGCTTCTCCTTCTTCCTCGGTTGCATTGACTTCAAAGCCCCCATTCGGCGCTGTCACGTCTACCCCCCGGTCAGACGAGGGGTCCTTGTACAAGACCGCAATTGCATGCCGCGCAATGAGGCCCCCGAGCGAGTGGCCCACAAAGGAAATGCGGGAGAGGCCGGGGTTGTCCTTGACAACTTGCTTGACCTCCTCTGCCAACCGGAGACCGGTCACGTCGATCCCCTCGAGCGTCTTCTTGCCAGGAGAGGCTGCAATAATTTTTGACAGTCAGCCAGTTGAAGGAGTTGACAGTTTGTCGACTCGAATCTACAAGTGAGATGACGAGCGACAAACTTGACAATCTCCAGAAGCTTCATAAGGCTATGGTTCAGACACCACAGCTTGGTTGATATTTGGACTGTCGTGAAAGGAAGGTGGCATGACCACCTGCTTCAGACTTTCCTTGATCAAAACAAAGCAGGTTAACTCAAGGGCGAAGACAAGAAGCGACTCATTCTAGATCTGACTCATCATCGCAATGTGTACTCAACGTTTCATCTAAATGAAGAACTCCGCTTCCAATTGCAAGAGGATTGTTGCTAGAAGACGGCATAAGGCACTTGATTCAGAGTCCAACATCTCGCTCCACATGCTGAAGGACTCCAAACTTAGTTAGCAAGAAAGTATCCTGATTGATGACCCTGACACACCTTCGCTGGCATGGATGACAACTGCATCCCCCAGCTTCTTCTGCAACTGATCCTTAGAAAACTTCCAGTCTTTGTACGTGCTGTTGATCCCGCTAACCAAGACCAGCAAGTGGTCGGGTCTGGGCTTCTCAAGCTGAGCTGGCGAGGGCGTCATGTCCATCTCGCGGACGGCCACGCCCGGAGCCAAGCAGGTGCAGTGAGCAATCGTCCTTCCTGCTTTCTTCATCCTTGAGAGATGACCGCGCGATGCATGCAGAGGAAGGCTACTGAGTAGAGTGCCATTCGCTTTGCTGGAACTCCCTTTGATTTCCCTAAGTGTGGCCTTTTCCCTCTTGGGAGCCTGTTTGGAGAGGATGTCAGGGGCCTGAAACGTAGCTTGGGTCCAGCAAAGTGGCTTGGGTCCCAAACAGGCTACTCCCAGCGCCTTTTCGCCGACTTTGCTAAGTCCTGCAACACCTTTTTGCTGGTTGAGATGCAGAGGTCCAAAACCCCTCGCGATCAGTGATTGAATGCCGGCTCGGGCCCTTCCCTGGCAATTTGCTGAAGAGAAGAAGGTGCCTCCTGGTCTCAGCCCTTTGAAAAGCGCCCCAGATGGAGCTCCTTGCAGACTCCTCACAGGACCAGCGGACATGTTGGTGGGCTCCAGTGGAGCACCTTCCAGCCTGCGCACATCTCCGTCAGCAGGCAGCACCACGGGATGCCAGCTGTCATTTTGCACAAGAGAGATCCCAGGCCCCAAACCGTAATAGGTAGGTATTAATGTATGGGGGGCGCTCGACAAAAAAATACTCCTTCCTACAATGTAGAAAGCGGCTGATCTGTTTGTGCAGTGTCAATTTGTGATTGGCTATGACATTACTAGTAGTAATCAGGCAAAATCTTGACACCCTTTGTGTCCCGCGTGGTCGAGGAAAGATACCCGCTTTTCGAGTCATCATCCCCCTGCCATTGAACGTTCATCATACTTGCTATATAGTTTAATTTAATTTTTCTGAACAAACGATCCTTGCTGCAATGTTTGCTGCAACTTGCAAGCTTTTCTCTCTCTATTTAAGTCCTAGTATTTGTAGTGCCAGGGCCCCAGAAGGAGCTCTTCTAAAAGGCCTTATGGGGAGCATTCTCACCCTTTCACCGATGATGCACCTTGTGCAAGTAGGGTAGGTTCTGAATGCTGCAAGGGGACGTGAAGCCAGCTTTCTTTGAGCTGTTCGCAGAGACGCATTGCAGACTGAGACTTGGCAAAACTTTGCAAAGCATTCCGATCGCAGCTAATCTTCAATAGAAATGAAAGCAATCGTCTTTTGATGTGACCTTCAGCGCAGTTGATGCCCAGGGTTTCGATTCCGGGGTAATCTGGTCGTTCCTGCTGATCAATAATGGCCGCTCAAGCCACCTTGGCGCCGGGCATCAGCCGGAAGCTGAAGAAAGTGCTGGAGACACGGACCGACTCTCCCGAGTTACTTGCATCCCTTGCGACTCTGTCCACTTTCTATAACGAGAATACCTTACAGGCCCGGAGAGGTTTACGAACGACAATCGAGCGACGGGGCTTGACTATCAATGAGGAGTTTTTGCAAGCATCGGAGGGGGCTCAGAGGGTAAATGCACGGTGGCATTACAGATCTTGAGACTTTTTGGAGTCTACTGTGAAGCCAGAGACATTTGCCTTCCAATCACTATCCTTGGTGTTCATCAGCTAAAGCTTTGTAATTGTGCTTGAATTCGGTGCAATAATGACGAGACAGACCGGAGATCTTCCCCCACCGACCTTGTAATGATTGGTCACAAACATGGATGATTGTTGTGATGAATTGTGAAACTCCATTCAGCAACATGTGACCGTAAGTGTCACAGTAACAGCACCTTCAATCCATATATCTCCGCTGTCAATCATCGAAAGATAAGAAATGTGGTTTTTATCAGGCAATTCCTTTATGCGGAACTTCGGTCTTATGCGCACATTAGCCTCAGATCCTAAGCCCAAGCTCAACTTTTCATCTGACCCTGATGCGTCGGCGACATCCAGGGCCCCAGGTCAATCATGCACGTCTGTCTAGAAGGCCCCTCATCAACCACCTCTGCCTGCAGGCCCTTGACACCGTCGAAGCAGAGGTGGAAGGCTTGGCAGCCTGCTGCAACAGGTGTGAAAACCCAGAGCACACTCAGTGACTCCATGTCATGCAGCAACGATTTGTATTGCTCCAACCTCTTACCATTTTGCCGCCTGAAAGCAACCGTACGTGTTTGACATGACAGTGATAGATTGTCTGGGGACTAAAAAACGCTTAAATCCATTGCGGAGATCTGTCGCAACTGTATATCCTGCTCATCCGAAACTCTCTCAGCTAGAAGTTGACATTGGATCAAGCCAACAATGTTTTTGCAGAGAGCTAGAAAGCACTCAAATGGGGACTGATAAGCCTTGTGCCTGCCAGGATTGCTGTGGCCCTTCAGGGGTGCAGCTCGCAGACTGGGGACATGGTGGTGGCAACTGAGCGCCTCAAGCAGGAGCTGGAGAGCAGCCTCCGGCGCCAGGAGCTTGTCAACAACTTCCTGCAGAGCTACCAGCTGACACCAGACGAGGTCAGCAGCCTTCTGGCTGTCTTTGTGGTGCAGGAGGATCTTTTGATTATTACGAAGAGCGCCAGGGGAGTCTTACAGCACCGAAAATCATTCGAAGATTGGTTGCCCTGAGAACGTTGTGCCGAGAGAAACACCACCTTAGAACTGGGGACATTTAGTGTGGGACGATCTCATGGATCCGCTTGAATTACAGTAGCTATTGCCCGGAATGTAGCGCTATGGACCCAACGGACTCGTACAAGGAACCTGGTTGGATGTGAATGCTGTGAGATTCCGTGTTTTTACATTGTGAAGCAGCATCGGCATTGAAGATTGTCACCCATCAACCCTCACTATCACTCTCACAACGAGAACTCGCCGTAGAGCGTCTCCCAAGTAGTGAGTTGGACCAAACAGGAAAATGCTCGACAAAAGAGAAGTGCCTTGAGCGATCGTCCTGACTGCTGACCCATCACTTGTTGGCCAGGTGATTGCGCTGCGAGAGGAAGACCTGGACGAGAACTTCTTCAAGGCGCTGGCCCGTGTGCAGGAGATCCACGCCAACTGCAAGATCCTCTTGAGGACTCATCACCAGGTAAGAAGAAAAGTCTCTGCGCTTGCATTGGGGTTCTTTGTTGTCAGTTAACAAGGCGCCGTAATGGTACTGAAACCTTCTGTCCAACACGCTGCGAGCCTGAGGTGTTTCAAAGATTCGAAGGTTGGGTGTATGTGAGGAGATGTCACTACTCAAGAAAGGCTCCGCTTTGATCTGGCACGTTTTGATGGACCTCTAAAAGCTGGTTCCTATTTTCGATCGCAACAATGTTGAGCATACCTCCAATTTTCCTGCTCAGGGGACTTGCCGAGTCTCAAATTATTGAGTCACCTTATCCTGAGCGTAAGATCCAGCGCGTTACAGAAATGAAAAGAACTCTGCGCTTCCTCCTACAGAGAGCCGGGCTGGAGCTGATGGACGTAATGGCCGTCTATCAGGAAGGGGCGTACGAGCGCCTGTGTCGGTAAGTACCTCGTCTTAATATCGTTTGCCATAGCTTCACGTCCTCTCTTGCCTTCAATACATCGGCTAGTGTTGTAAGTCTCACTTTGAGGATGTATCTTCCTCGAGCCTGGATAAAGTTGGAATGACCAAGCACCCAAAGCGTTCTTGAACGTCTCTCAAGTCGTGGGAGAGTTTCAAAAGCGGTACGATATGCCTTTCCTTAGCCTTACGGCCATGCAGAAGTCTCTAAAGGGCCTGGTACGACAGCACATCTGAAGCCGTGTCTTCGGACGTTTTTGTCTTATGGGTGGCTCTAAATTTATCAACAGTAGTTTGGCTTTAAGATACACAAGCCCCGGGTACCTCAACCAAAAACCCTGACCCAAAACATTACGCTCTGCACCCGTACACACCTTACCCCCAAAACCTCACCCGTCTCTTGGGTGCTCACCTTGACACAACGGCCCTTGAAACAATCGAGAGTTACCGGAGTTCTTTTGTCTACAGGTGGGTCCAGGCGGAGTGCCGCAGCCTGGGGGAGAATGACACCCCGGAAGTGAGCGGCCTCCTCAAGACGGCGGCCCGCTCGCTCCGCGACCGCCCAGTTCTTTTCAAGTACTGCTCCGAGGAGGTAAGGAACTGCGACTGCGTCTTCGAACGTGCTCGAGGGAAGCTTTGCCAAAGGCCTGATTATCTCACTTTGGATGCTGAAACCACCTGGCAAACCCAGGATCCGCAGAAGCAATCTGCACGGCTTCTTGCGTTCTGCGAACCAGGTTTTCCCGTGTCCAGAAATCAGCGTCGGGAGGTCTTGCCGACAAACAAAACTCTCTGCTTCCTATCCCGGGGGCCGCCGACTATGTCATGCGTGCTGCTCGTTGACACGACCCTGCGCCCAAAAGACTCACAAGCGTGAACCCTCGCAATTCGATAATAGACGCTGCCGTTCATGTCGTCAAGTCTCACGTCCTGGACACAAGGAAACCCTTCATGTGCAGGTCGCCAACACGCGGCACAACGCCCTCTTCCGGCGCTTCCTGTCGGCGCTGTCGCAGGGGGGGAGGGGAGGCATGCCCAAGCCTATCGAGATGCATGCGCACGACCCGCTGCGCTACTGCGGGGACATGCTGGCGTGGCTGCACCAGGTGTGGTTTTGAACACGCTAAATGGCTCGAGGTCTATTTTGTAAGAATTCATCCGAGTCAGCTCGGACACTAGATCTGAAGCATGGATGCTCGGTGAACCTGTATTGTTCGTTCGTTTGTATTGAGGCGCACCAGAGAGATCCAAATCGGTCAGTTACAAGCAATTTTGTACGCCTGCTCAGCCGAAATGCTCGAATTAATCTTGTGGAAAAAATATGGGTTGTGCATCTTTGACATCTCTACTGATGGACGAAGGGGTACAAGTAGGGTGTTAAGCCTTGGGAATAGCTTATCTGGCTAAATCAAACAATCGGGCCTTGAGTTTCGTTCGCTTGGTACCGTTGCCAAAGTTTGCCGCCAAGCATTAGCAGCGCACTTTCGATCAGGTTGACACCGTACGGTTCGTTAGTTTCCAGGGAACGTAGGCCTGTTTCTCTTCTCCTGCGCTCAAACACTCCGGTCCGCAAGCTCGCGCCGTAAGGCCCATCGTCCGAAACTGCGTCCAGGCGCTCGCGTCCGAGTTCGAGCTGGCGTCCGCGCTGTTCAGCGACGACCGCAAGGGCACGCAGGAGCAGCGCGAGGCGCGCTCGGCGTCGAAACGGTTCTCAGAGCATTCGGACCAGTCGGACGGGGACTTCCGGGTGGAAGCCGCGGACATGGCGTCCGTGCTGGACCGCATCTTCGAGGGCGTCTGCCGGCCGTTCAAGGTGAGGAGAGGACAGACTGTTAGTGATATTAAAACAGATGGAGAAGAACGGAAAAGGTTCTGACATGCACTTTCTGAGCAATCTGCCGGAGGGACGATGAGATAACCCGGGCCGTGGTTAGACCGAAACGGATTCTGGGAAGAATGTCGGGGGAGGCCCGGGTTGAGCCGTTTCAGCCACTTGCCATCTTGCTCTTGCAAGTGTTCAAGCTCCTCGCCCAACTTAACTGTATCTGCGCGCTTCTGATCCGTAACTTGACTTCTGTTGTCTGCAGTTGCGAGTGGAGCAAGTGCTACAAGGGCAGCTCAGCCCCGTGCTGGCCTATAAGCTGATGAACCTCCTCGACTTCTATTGTGCAACGGTGAGTTGTGTTCCCTGAAGCGTTTCCAGATCCAGACGCTCTAAGAAAGACCATTGGCCACGTTCTGCACAAGTCGGCGGATCAAAGCGGTAGTTGACCAGTACAGTCGTTCCAACTGGTCAAAACGTGGTTGGAACTTGATTGATGGAGGTGTTTGGATCCGGGCAGACGTCTGTCAGGATTGGTATGCACTCAACTTATCGTCAGGTTTTTCCGAAACCAAGTTTGCTGGTTGGCAAACTCGGCCTGTGTCGTTTACCGGGCAATCTGCTCAGCGGCCACGTCATTATGCTCTTCCTCTAATTCTTCATTACTGAAAGTGTCGTTCGTCAGTCGTCTTTCTTCTTCCTCGCAATTTCCCCGTTGAGCTGTACCTTAAGTAGTTGCTGAACAACGGTACCCTTGAAAGTGTACACTCACACGGTGCCTTGCAAAATTGAAAACTTCGTTCGGTCCTGTCTTACAAGACCTGTGACAAGTGCTATACTGAAAAGCCGCTGCTTGCGTCGAGAAGAAGCGAGACTATCTCGGCTCCAGAGTGGTCAAGGAAAGGTTGCCGTCAACTCTCAGCACTTCACAACATTTTTGTGCAGATAACGGACCTCCTCGGGACGGACGCTGCGCTCTCTCAGACCCTCCAAGGCGTGTGCGAAGCTGCGCAGAAGACTTTCATGGACCTCATGAAGCAGCGCGGGTGAGAAGGGCGCCCTCGAACTCTGAGTAGAGACCAAACACAGGCGTGGTTTTGCACAGCCGTTAAGATTTTCTCCACAGACTTATTTTGTGCTTCTGCTAGACTGCAGTTGCACTGGCTCACATGCCTTCGCAAGTCCCTCCCACTCTCTGACGCTGTGAGACCGTGCTCGTGCCGGTCTTACATTGACTCAAGAGGGTCGGTCGGTTTTGCAGCACGAAACAGCGCTGTTTCTTCTCAATTCCGGTGGTATGGCTTGCTCTATTCCCGACTATGTCATGTCCCTTCTCTTCCTTTCCTCTGGACGCTTACACTTAATCCGATTTGTGCAGCGACAAGCTGGTGCGGTACCCCCCCCCTCTATCCCCGGACCTCTCTCCCCCCCCTGCCGTGGCGGAGGGCGTGTCCCTCCTCCTCGAGTTGGTCGACGTGTACGACACGTGTATGGCCCCCGCCAACGTCCCTAAGCCCGACTTCGAGCCCATCATCTCAGCCGTCATCAATCCGCTCCTGCAGGTGAGGCGCAGCCTCAGGATTTGATTGGCTCCTTCTCGCTTGTCTACAGAACCATTGCTTTTGGTGTCTGGCTGCCGTTTGTGAGAGATTACTGTCCGCTTAAGTTGTCCCAGTATGTAACAGCGTCCGCACGCGCCTCGAGACGGTCTGATTGTGTGTGCGGCCAGCGCGCAAACAAGCGAACCAAACTTTTTTTCCTTGCTTTTGTGATCCACACGGGGTCCCTTCATCCGAGAATGCAGGCTTAGGCGCAGGCGCACTACCCGCGCGAGCTTGAAGACAATCTGATTTCTGTCCTCCTTTCGTGACGTCGGAAGCGAAAATGCTTGTGTCCTCCTCATTTCGATCGCGGCTCTGAATTTTCTGCTTCACCCCCAGATGTGCGAGCGTGCGGCGGAGGCGTTCGGCACCAAGTCCGCCATTCCGGCCAGCATGCGGCGGATGAGCAGCGAGACGTTCGGGCGGCGCGGCTCGGGCAGTCCCTCGCTGCAGCGGCGCGGGAGCACCAGCATGGACGGCTTCATGCGCAGGAAAAGCGCCGACGCGGGTTCGCGCTCCGACGTGCCCTCGCCCGAGGTAATCCAGGTGAGCTGACCAGACTTCGTGATCGAAGTGGAGCGAATCTACTTTCCGGTCATGGTCTTGTTGGAGGTGTCTGCCGGTACCCCATGCAGAACGGGTATTCTGTCTGGTTTGGTAGCGACGCCGTCTTCGCGTGTTCTTTAGACCCGGGTATCTGCGGCAGACTCTGAAGAGAGAAGTTCCTGCTACCGGGTTTTGTGTTACATACTTACAGTGAGTTGCCTCACCTTTGGCCCAGCCTTATGATCCTACGCCGAGAGTACTGACTACTTTATGCATCTCAGACAGATATCTTATGAGCGGCGTCTGCATCCGTCCTGGAATTTGGGTTTCACATCTTAACTGGATCTCCTACCCCTTTACCTGCAGGCGATCCGGCAGATGTACCTGGTCAACTGTTTGTCTTCCATTCAGCAGCCCCTGTCGCAGCACGCGGTGGCCAAGCGATGGATTCCGCGGCTCGAGGACTCCATCACGGAGCACATCAACAACCTGGCCAGGCAGGAGGTGAGCGGAGAGATTGCCAGCTTCCTTAAGAGACCGTACATGTATTCCCCGATTGGCGTGTTGGCAAACGTTTTTGTAGTGCTGATTCTAAAGAGTGTGTTCTTGTGTCAAGCAGGGTGTCTGCAGAATCGGAAATTACTTTTTGCGTAAATGCTAAGATCTGTCGGGCAAGGGTCTCGTAGATCGACCTGCTTCACTCCATTCTGCGGGTGCAACGCATTGATGAACAACTGCACGTTTGCAACATGCACATTTACATTTCCGGCTGATAAAGAACACGGAACGGTAAATCTGTCCCGACGTGTTGCTTCTGGCCGGAGACGCATCCGTCGACTGAGTTTGCTACAGAAGTCGTGGCTACGTCTACTGAATGAACGGTCTGCCATGTTGCTTCGGAACCTCCTATTGAAGCTCCTTTCTCGGCGTCCGCAGGTGAAGTCCATTCTGGACAGTTGCGGCCTCTCAGAGAAACTGACATTCATCTTCGAGCAAGAGAGCCTTGCAGAATCTGGCGAGGCCGGGGGATCGTCCCAGGCATTGTCGTCCTTGGAAAGCATGTCTCCGTCAGCGGTCGGAGAGTCCCTCCGGGCGTTCTATGCATTGGTGGCGGGGAGCACAGACGGGGGCCTGCCAGAATTTGAGCAGATCCAACCGCCAAGGCTGCGTAGCAAGGCCGCCGGCGAAGTGACGAAAGCTTTAGCGGAAGCTTACGAAGCCATCCATAAGGTGGTGTCGGATCCAAAGAACGGGTACACAGACTTAGGGAATCTGTTACGGCATTCACCGGCTCAAATGAGGACGATTCTAGGAACAGACTGAGTGGAGCTGCAAAGTGCAGAGCAGTTGGATCAAGCGTGGGTCGGCTAGCCGTAAGTGTAGACGGGAATGTCATAGCCTTCCCACACATTGTTCGTCGATGTTGCATTCTCCGTCCACGTCTGCAGTGCTGAGCTCTGAGCTGCACATACGAGAGGGCCTGCAGGAACTCAGCGGCTCTTCAATGTTGATGGCACAGCGGCCATCGTGCTACACAATCACGTGCGAGCTATTGATAAAATTCGAGCCGGACCGTATGATGCACTGCATGAAATGACTGACAGCTAGGCGCTCTGTGTTCAACAGCGGAACACTTTTGCCGCGCGACCGTATGTTGCGGCCATCCAAACCGAGTTTCGGCGCAGCGGGGCCGCGCGAGAATTTGAGGATCCGAGATTGATCGTTGAGAGCTACTAATGCACAGACGTACATGCAAAAAGGCTTATTGAGTTCAGAATCTCTGGCCCTGTAGGCTGGTTTGAAGCGAGCATAAAACAAGCTGACTCATAAGTTTGATCTAGCACTGGCAGCTTGATTGCAGCTCGGATCGAGCACCGTCTCCGGCCGTGGGACGTCTCAAGAAGCCCAAGACCTCACGAAAAGCCAAGGCTTGCTCGCAGCCTGGAATCGAGCTTATCATTCTGCCCATCCGAAAGTAAATAACATGGCAGAGTGAACGAGTCCAGCCACTACTCGTGGATCTTAGTCGATAACAAGCCTCGCTTGAAGGGAATTCCACTCGGTTGACAATCCTGTACGTCGGAGCTTTTGCATGATTCCTATACCTACTAGAAAGGCTGCCGCCATGCTGTGGCACACGTGGTAGTTGGTATATATCAGATCGTGGCGCCATGGGCGCGCGACCGTTTTAATCTACCATCCTGGGACTCAGCTCCGACTCGGATATAAAGAGATTTCGCGATGTATTATACGCCATGTGCCAGCACGTAGACATGGATGGTCACTTCTTTTTATACACGCTTATAGGCACCTGGGCCCATGGCGCGGAAACAAGCAATTTCGGAGTTCGGGCTTCATCAAAAAATGTTACTACTCTGTAGTCACTAAGCAGTTTCTGACTATGAAGCAACATAGCTATATAATATGACATGCTACCTCATCCCAATGGCGTAATCACTTCAGCTAAACTACTCGTACGTTCGAGCCAAAACAATAGATCATCCAATCTAACCTAATCTAATCTAAGGCTTCTACTCCAAGTTAGTTTCCCTTCTTCTCTAGACCCTTCTTCAAGGCATGTGGTAAGTCCTGGATTAGCAACTGCAGCGCCTCCATTGCCGGAGCAGGCACCGCCGACGCCGACGTAAGTACATGGATCAGAACTCAGTCAACCGACCAACCATCGAGTCTGAGAGTGGGAAACGCAAGCCATGCAAGGGGGGCACCGATTCGACAGGTTGCCATATGCAAGATCTGGATTTGTCTCACAACTTAACAGTAGTTTTTGATTAGCTGCTCAATCAGCTGATGCACTCCAAATGGGGACCGAGGTGAGGATGAACGCCCTTTTTACTTCTTGGTACGGCCTGGGCCTCTGTACGGAAAGACTCCACATTCAGTCGCGCATCTTTAGGTCAGTCAAGACGCGAACGCTTGTCGAAGGTCGTCTGCTCAGAAAGTTTGGGACCTTCTTTACCTGACCTTGGATAAGACGGCCAAGACCTGTTAACAAACTTACAAGCCCTAACGACTCACTGGGCGCTACCAATGACGATCGTCAAGGAACTACGATCTTTTCACAGTGCAAAGAAGCATTACCTATGAGCTCTGTTGTCTTTGTCCTTGCCGCCTAACCTGCTGCAACACGAGAATCATCATATTTTAAGGGTTACACTTGATCATGGTAGCTTGAAAGCTCTTTCATGCTGAAATTGAGTTTGACGGTCCGCTAGTGACAGCAACTGTTTACTCGGTTTAAGATCTTCCAAGCACCCAACGCACGAGTTTCTATGTATAAGCTTAGGCTATATCGACTGAGCGGCTTCAGTACTTTACAGAATATGGGCGGCTACACGGGTATCAATCACTTTGACTTGCTTTCCATCAGGCATAGGGGTCTCTTTGTCCACGTCTTCTCCAGAGGCCCTCAATGATATGGTTTTCTTCACAATCTTATGAAGATGCTTCAGCTTGGCATGACGTCCAATGAAGGCCAGACCCATTGATATGGCTATGGTAGCACCAAGGACGATCCAAAGGCCAGAGACCTGCATAAAAGGGCAGCTCGTGTGTGAGCGGCTTGTGGACTTTGGTTCGCTTGTCATCAGATGATCGATTGGGCAAAGAGCGGCAATGTGCTGCTTCGCTTCTCGGAAACAGCCCGTGACTCTGAAAGCATTTCAGAAGCAAGCCGCCATCGATTATCATCCGTACCCTTCACAGTAGCGAGGATTCAGAACCGATCTGATAGAGCGGATCATCAACCTCGAACCAGCGGCACAGGTCCGAACTTCTAGCCTCTACTTCCACGGACCGGAGCCACGAAGTAGTTTGTGCGGTCTCGTTTAACGAACCAGCCAAAATGATGTATTTAAATTCTTACTGTGACTATACTATCGATCAGAGCCGACCGTGACAGCTCTAGAAAGCATTTTTGACCAAACAGGGCACTATAGGCAAAGCTTCCCCGCCTGCAAAGTTTCACATTCAGACTTATTGGCTATCTGACAACGCCCGACGTAAGAACCCACAATTTAGAAGGTCAGATCCGGAGTTGTCTACCTGATTGAATGTGACCTGCTGTTCCGTGCCCGCTGCCTCATTCGCGCATATTGTCGAAGTAGGCTGGATGAAGTTCTTGTGAAGATGCGCCAGCTCAGAATTCTCCTCCAGCGCCAAAATTGCGGTGCTGAACGCGTCAACCAGGGGGGCGGTTGCGTTTTGCCAGAAGGCCAACGCTCGGTTGTCCTCCGTTATGCAGTCCCCCACCTGCATCAATGAACCACGGTCGTCTACGCTTAGCTCCTCGCCAGCTTATTTTGCTGGTCATGACGGTATGTTGTCTCCATGTTGTCCTTCGATCTCCGCCGTCCATCTTGAAGGTCGCCAGGTTCACTCAGTATGAGGAACTGGAGCCAAACGCTTGGCACTGGCAGGAACTCTAAGTGAGGAGTGCTCCTATAAATGAGTCAAACTTGACGACGTACGTGTTGGTTCCACATTTTAGGAAACGGCCAAGAACTTCTGTCAAGCCGGACTTGTGAACCCCTGAGAACGGAGAAGGTGGGTCAAGCAATGCTTACAGGATCACAAGGTTGATAACCAACTCAAATTTCGTCTGGTAAGAGGTCTGGAAATGCTGAAGAAACATTATTGGGGTTCAGATTCAACCGACCGTGAATTATCAGCGCGCTTCTTTTCGATGCTGTGCAACCTGCGATGAAAGTGCGCGATCAAGTCCCCTGAACACTTACAGCTACGCCTTTCAACTCATGGTACTGCCGGATGTGCAGATCGCAGACCGAGGCTTCAATGAAACCTCGAGTATTGATGAAGTATGGTTGAATACTGCACCTTGTAAAATTCACAACGTGTCGCACTTGTGTAGTCCACAAATCCACAATCCCAGACGAGGCCCTCGATGGCTCCCGTCGCAAGTTGCTGTAGCATGTCTTCTGTCTCAGCGGGGTTCTGCCTGTGACAAAGTTAAGGGAGCCTCTGAGGTGAGTGAGGACCTTTGCTTCGGTCTGCCAGCGAATGAACACGTCTTAGCAAGTGCTCGTTGAGATCGGAAAGGGGTTTGCTACCATCCTCAAAATGGATATATCGACGAAGTCCGTGCTCACAGTTTGGTCTTTTTTGGACCTTTCGCGACCTGAGAAAGGGCTGGGACGACTTCAGCAGTATCGAACGCACCATTATCACTCAAGCAAAGCAAAGCGGGGTGAAGATATAGACCAGAAAGAAAGATGCAAGGGATGTACTTACGGGGCAAACAGTACGGTTGGATTCCAACCGTTCCGGTGCATGCTGTCTACTGTATTGTTATAGGCACCCCAACTCCTTCCCTGCAGATCGCTGATTGCTGCACGAAGAAGTCGACCACTGTAAAGATTTCTCCAACTTTCATCTGATTGAGTGGGAATGAATGCAGGATTGTCTCGAGTCAAAGTTATTGTGACGTTTTGAAGCCGCGGAATTTACATAAGAACAAGGTAAACTGCGGAAAGCTGAGACCTCGAACAAGAAAGCTCAACAATAGCTACGAATAATGTTGATTTTTGATGAGCGCCTTCAAGCTAGTTTCAATCAATGGATTTGCAACTCACATTGAATGCTCACATCAACCTGCGAAGCCGTGAGGATGGCAGCTGCGTTTCCAGTATACATGGCCACCAGGAGGAGGATGAGAAAGGCCCAAACGAAGATGATGATTCGGGACGGAAGGGAGAAGGCTCTCATTGGGTCGGCTGCATTCACGATTTGCGCCCCAGCTGCACGAAAGCACAAAGCATATCAGAGATTGTACAACTCAATTCAAAGCTCAGTGATTCATATGACGTGCTTTTAGAGCTCACGAGAAGGTGACAATTCCCGAGGGGCTTGCTATCAGCTCTTTGTGCAGAAAAAACTTCGGGAGAAGACTTAGCTGAAGATGCGGCTTTGTCAAAATGATTCTACGATTCCTACCGCTCTTTAGATTCAAAACCCATTGTTGGCGGTCGAGATTGCATAGCTCATGAAGTGTCTGGGCTAATGAAGAGCCTGGGCCGGCGTCCGCCTCATGGTCCTTTCTTAAATAGCGCCGCGATCAGAAGACCGCAAAATGCAAAGCTTGCTGCCAAGGATGATCGCCGCGCTAAGCCCACGCAAAGCGTTCGACTCATGCAAACCCTGCCAGCCTAGACAAATGTCCAATGCTGAGGCAAGGGACGGCTTTGAAGCAGCTTCGAGTGGCCAGTGCTCTCAAGTGACGACTGCAAGTGACGACAAATATACGCAGCTAGTAGCTCAATCAGACTTTCAAACTCACCAGACCAGACCAGTTCCACGACGCCAACATCGTCATCTTTGTCCTCGACGCGTCTGGCTGCTTTTGGCTTTGTCACGATCTCTACAACCCAGGTTGAGACGCCCACCGCCAATGCTACAAAAGGAGCACTCTGATGCATCAGATTAAAGCAGCTTGTACTCAATAGAGCCCCTCAAAGTACGGAATCAACTCTCTTTTTTGTATGTTTCAGACCTGAAAGCCTGCACCTATAAACTCCGGCTCAGACTTACAAGATGATCGGTTTTTGGCTTTGGCGCCGATCGCAATTGCCCTCATCTGCAGTCGCTATACGTTCAACTCCCAACTTCTTCTAGACATCACCTCGAAAATTCACCCCCGAATATACATTTCTCAGAGGGCAGTACTTCAAACGTCGTAGAGAGCTTCAAAGCATTTGAATAGTCCATAGTGTC
This sequence comes from Klebsormidium nitens, assembly GCA_000708835.1. Lineage (NCBI taxonomy): Eukaryota > Viridiplantae > Streptophyta > Klebsormidiophyceae > Klebsormidiales > Klebsormidiaceae > Klebsormidium > Klebsormidium nitens. The sequence goes on from DF237075.1 coordinate 53,179, forward strand.
AGGCGCTCGCTACTTATCGCCAGAACCCTGTTCTCTTTGCAACGAGGGATACCACATTTGCTCAAAGCTCCCTAAAACAAATTCGCATACGTTTTTACATGAACCTCAGAGGAAATGGGCTTCAAGAGGCCTACCAGAAAGAAACAAGAAGAGCCAGACCACCCAGTTGAAGGGTCTTAAAAACAACCACTTGTTAGTTCTTCTGCCTCTTGCATAGACCTGCAAGAAAGCACTCGATCAACGATAAAGCTAAGGTGGCAAACGAACATCATGACTGCTGAGCTTTGGGAAACCTGTATGTCCTCAACATCTGATCCAGCTGGAATGGAGTATATCAGCTACAAGCCAATTTGCAGCACCACCACCCAAGACTAGCGACTCAAAACAAAGATGCAAAAGCTTTTTACCAGGAATCTTGGAAAATTTGCATAAGTCTGCATCTGAAGTCAGAGTAGCGAAGGTCTCCGGCGTAATCTGACACGTACGTGATCGGGGAGTAGACATCTGACATGGTTTTGCTTACCATCAGCCCCTGACCCGTGTGATAATCTGGATATGCAAACTGAATGCCGGCTTCAATCCTTCTAAGCAGGATCTGCAATAGCACACAAGCTCCACCTCATGAGAACAGATCATGAGACCAGGCAAATGCAAATAAGCAAAAAGCTTCGCATTCAAGCAACAAGCCATAATCAAGCTGTTGCTGTAAAGCATTCTCTGTCGCGCTCGTAACCTCTGTTTGTGCTCTTAACTCATGGAACATTTCATTACATTTTCAACGTGATACACTTTCAATGTGCGCAAGCTTATCATGAGCGACCTCCGCAAATCTGCTTCAACGCCAATCACACAACAGTCTTTCCCACAGCTTGTCACACAACTGGCTGAACACCAAGAACAACTATTGACTTGTGCGAAATTGCATCTATCTGTCCGCCTCTAATAAGGACAATACACAGACCAAAAGCCGCTCGCAGCGAGCAAAACCTACCGTGATGCTGGCCGTTGCCATGTCACATATGCCACTAGGGTCTGTCAGGTCTCTAAGCATAGTTGCATAAGTCATGCACACAAGCCGGTAATTGTCTGGCTTCCAGCCAACGATGCTGGCCGCCCTCCTGAACATTTCTGGGGAATAGCCTGCTTGATATGAAAACGATTGAGAATAAGATGCTTGTAATAAATTTGGGCTCCTTGTAAGCCATTTGCATGCTTCAAATTAAACAGCTAGGCAGGTCAAAATCAAGAGCGCTGGAACGTACCTGCGAAGAAGCACACAATCTGTGACCCTGATTCAATTTCAAAAGTCGGCTTTCTGAATTGGCATGTTACAAAATTTGGTGCCATCTATACATTCAGATCTCCTACCATTTTAAACCAAAAAACTTTCCGGAGATGTGAGCTTTGGTCATAAGCGTCCTTTCAGGTAAGCATCTGTTGACGGCGCTTAGAAGGAGCTCAAGGCGAGTTCTTGAGATAGCTACTGACACAACACAGATCACAGCTATGTGACCTTCTAATCCCTTGCCATCGGAACTAACTTGTTGCCACCCCATTATACATGCTTTGCAGCCCCTAAAGTTGCGCAATGGATGCTCACCCGAGAAATCTGAAGGGCTTGACTGCCCCTCAATGCATTGCACGTAAGGTGCAAAAGGGGCGGTGCAGACAGTGTAGACCTCTCCTGCATTGATTGTTCCATTTGCCCCGAGCAGCCTGGACTCCCCTCTTGCCCAAAACGATACGCACAGCAAAGTTGCCAGCAGACCAGGTGCAAAAGCCATGCCGAAGGGCTTCTGAGTGACCGTCCTCATATTTGACAATGGCGGCCTGCCCGCAAACACGAAAGCGCAAAGAGTTCTTCTTGGTAGACTGTGGGATGCCTGAATCTGCTAGACTTGGATTAGCGCACAGAGCCACCATCTGTTACACCCGGGGCTGCACCTATCTGCGTCATCCGCCGCGCTAGCGGACATGGCTATTTTGCCATAGCTGGAAGAGCTGGACATGTCGTCAGTGTCTACATACACGCCAAGCCACCTTACTTCAACAAGTGGTATATGGTATCCAAAAGGTATGACTAGCTGAAGTTCACCATGCGGCTCCTCAAGCTTGACAACAATGACTCGTTGCTTGTCTAATCGAATCATGTAAAAGACAGACCATGCCAAGAGTCAGACTCTCAAGCATCATGCAGGATGAGCACGGCCGCTGCAGCCAGCTGCAGCCTCCGGTCCTTTTCATTTCGCCTTGGCCCGGCGCTGCCATCATTGGTAGGTAATTCCTTTCTGTGGGACTATCAGTCACCTCAATCACCTCTGGTCTTAGACAAGTCAAGACCATGCCGCATTCGGCATTCTGCTTGCAATACCTACAATACCTACAATACCTACGGTAGCATTGGAATTCGGTCATTCGCTTGTACCTACTACCTACCGTAGTAGCCATTCCAGTGAAATTTGGAGCTTGGAAGGATCGCCTCAGAGTCGCATCGGTAGTACTACCCGGGGGCTCAGGCAGCTCAGAACTTCAGAAAGCTGCATGAGTGCACAAGTAGTAGTACCTTGCTGTACAGTGTAACCTACTTAGGTAGTAACTGAAGCACCGTACGGCGTACCAACTTACCAAGATACGGTAAACCCTCTCATGATCACCTCGTACCAATTACCACTACCTATCATGGCGGGAGTGTAGCAAGTAGGACAAAGTACGCTGTTATATTTGTGTCTCCGGTCGATCTGTCAGTTTGCGTCACATGGCGTCATCCTGTGCACTGTGCTGACATCGGCCACTAGCTGCCGGTCTGAAATGTGTGTCGAGACTCGAGACTGGCAAGTCACTGGCGCAAAACTATCAAAGTAGACTCCTTTTGTTAGTGTCTCCGCCACTCTGATTGGTGTGAAGAACTCTCGACCCACCTGGAAGCACCTGAAGTGTGACGATTATTGCACTCTGTCAGTGGTTACGGGAGTGGTTATAACGTTGACAATGAGACTGACATCGACATCGACATTGACATCGACATCGACATTCACCCGGGGCACTTACTGTGACATTAGGGTTACGTTGCAAACCTGTGACGGTTCACGCCAATCTACGAGCGCTTTGTTAGGGTTACGCCATTTCCAAGTGACATTAGGGTTACTCACTGACAGTGACAACCGGGCAGAGTTCTTTTGGTTTTAGTGTTGTAAGCCATTTTTCCTGACCCGGTTCCATCTGTACTAGAATCAGTACGGCAAAGTGTACGGTAAAGTCTGACATTCTGACACAGGTTTGTTCAAAGGACGCGGATACCCTGTGAACCCATCATCCCGCGTGTAGGATGTTTTTACACTATCTGGGAGCCTGAGACACTAACAAAAGGAGTCTACTTCGTCGTACTAGCGTCACTGGCAAGTCACTGGCAAGTCACTGGCAAGTCAGACTCCAGAGGCCCAGGGAATCGGGATCTGGATTCTATCATCTGTTTGCTGGTCCGGAGGTGTGCACACTGCAGTGCGCACTAAGAGTACCGGTATGCGGTGCCAGCTCCCGGCCGAGTGGAGAATCCACTCGGGCCTCGGCTTAGCTCGCGGAGAACTTACCATGCACGGGCCAGGCACCCGGTTTCTGCCCAAATTCGATGCCCGGGGCTAGTCAGCTGGCCAAGTGGCTGCCCAGTACCGAGTCCCGACTCCCGTGACGGGTCACCGGACGGTTGCTTGTACCAGTTCAAATTAATTCTGAATGTGTTCAAGGTGTACTGCTTTCAATGGGCGTGCCGCGTACGGCGTTTGAGGTCGGGACTTGGGCGTTGGGGTTGAAGAAGCCCACGTGGCTATGGCGGCGACCCTGATGCGGCAAAAATCCAGTTCAACGTCGCTGCAGCATGCGCAGTGATCTGTTCGACGAGTCTGGGCGTTAATTTCGACGAGCTAGCTACCTACTCCCCTCCTACTCCATAGTATCTTCCTACTGCTACACTGCTATACTCATAAAATTTTCGCAGCGACCGAAACTGCGGTATCCTGTAGGCTGTGGTTTCCAGTCTGAAATACGAATACCGGTACGCCCTCTTCAAGGTACGGTAAGTAGTCTCTAGCCGGGTGGTAACCGATCATACCCGATGACCGACGCGGGCTTGTGCTACCTACGTAGGACGACACCTCTGTCAAGTGAGGCGACGTGGCCGCTTGGCAGCGAGGAGATGCTTCAAGCCCCTTTCTGCAAGGCGATTGCAATCTCATAAGGTGCCGGAACGTCAAGTACCCAGACTGGTTGTAGAGTTAGAAACTCTTCGCAGTCTTTGGAAAAGTCGTTGCTAAGGTACTCCTTGAGCTCGCGCCAGGCTTGCTCGGAGCTCCATTGACTAAGGAGAAGGCCTGCAAAATTCCCTTACAGTCTGTACATTACCCAGGCTGCAAGAGTCTCCAAGAGTGTTTAGAGATATAAGGAGCTGTTGGTAAGAGTGGAAGAACATTACACCAAAAGGGAGCTACAGTAGCCGATCAGACGAAGAGGAGAAGGCGCGAAGAAGTCCGTACAAGCTAGCGTGTCCCATATATCATTATGCAGCTTCCATGCGCTAGTTCAATGGACCCGTTGTTTTCTGCGCAATTGAGGAGACACATGTACAACTGCACAAGGCCGTCGGCAATGCCGGGTTGCGGGCTCATTAAATCACTTGCATTGATACTCTTTACTCGAGACAATCGCCTATGTCGGATCATAAGTCATGAGCCATGCAACATATGCATTGCCCATACAGCAGCTATACGTCCATCGATGCACGTCTTTGGGCTGGCACGGGTCAGTGACCGCGCCAGCACCTCAGTGGGCGGAGTCATCTATATGACTTAGGGGCAGTCATCTATATGCAATAGTGCAGGCCGCCATGTTTGGAAGAACGGCGAGTCAGATGATCCCAAAAAGCCCGAATAAGCTCTACGCTCACAGCGTAGTTTCCAGCTTCAGCTCTCCGATTGTATCGCATTGCTGAAACCTGCTGCCCGCAAAGGATGAGCATGCCAGCTACATGAGTAGATGCCGAACGTCAACATGTGGCAGCGCGGTCTAATTTTTGGAACTAGCTAAAATTGATCATACCTTCACAACAATGTGACTTAGCAACTCAGCAGAAAAGATGCCCCGGTCTCTTGGCAAAGGAAGCTGCATGTCAGCTGCGTTGCCTGCTCCTATGCAGACTTGAATCTGCTCCGCATGTGTGCTTCTTCTCCCCTCAAATGCAGGCGCAATGTCAATACAAGGTTCCTAATCGGTCCACTTTGCTCCCGTGACTTTTGCCATGAAGCTGTAGACATCTGCATACTCATCAATCTGCACACACAAGGAGAAGCTTCCAAGTTAAAAGCATGCGCAGATGCCTGAGACTCCGCTACTTTCAAAGACTTGTCAATTCTGGATCCAAACAGAAGTGTATGTTGTAACGAAAGTGCAGCTGGGCGAAATGTAGACTCACTTGACGAACGGGCACACGTTTGTAAACATTCCACCTCAGGAGCGATTTTATTCTAGTAATGAACGCTCCATTTGACACCCTCATCCAAGCCAAAGACCTTTATCAACCTCGCTCGCAAGACCTTTGTCAACCTCGCTCGCGTGTTGGTCGGGAAACTGGGATCGACGATCTCTGACATCCTGCGGGCCAACTACAAACCTACATGAGCATCTCAATGGACAAATTTCTCAGATTGACTTACGATCTTTTGAGTGGGGCGGCCAGCTCCGTGGCCAGCTTTCGTGTCTATCCGGATAATCAGAGGGTTGGACTGGGGGCTCCCGTTGGCGCTGTTGACAAGCGTGTGCTGGAGAGTCTGTGAGGAAGGAGAGTCGCGATTGAGCTAAAAGTTCCGTGAACAGCTATTACGTGATCCCTTTAAAACCGTGAATGAAGACACCAGCGGTAATGAAACCTCAAGCGCAGTTACGAAATCACGCCCCGGTGTGCTTCGAAACAAATCGAAATCTCGTCCGAACGCTTATGACATGAACAGAGACAGCGCGCAAAGTCGCAGCGAGCCCTGATCGAGCGGAGCTTCAGCGCTTGATGATGTGCCCCTCAAAACCATTCATTTGGCACAAACGTGAGACACAGAAAGAACAAGAACGATGATTGGAATTGTGAAGAGACTTCAGCATAGTGTTGGTCGTCTCCAGTCCTCTAGCTCGGATGCGGGCCACTCGCGCTGACTCACGGCGATGAGCTTGAGCGAGTGGAGGGGTGACACCCGGTCGTCGTGGTCCCCGGTCAGGAGCAGAGTGGCGGGGTACTGTCGGGCAGCGGGGGCGCCGTCGGACGGGGACTCCCACGGCCTTCGCACGTTGTGCAACGGCGAGTACCTGCGATATGTGGCAACAAATTTGAAAACACAGGGTGTTGATTAGGGCTTCAGAGAAATTTGAAGAGTTTCTGGGGCAGGGTTACGAGCAGGCAGGGATCAGGTCCGCGTTCGAGACAGGCAGCCACTGAATTATCTAACACCTTCTGTGTTGTTCGCGCTGTCCTCAACACTTGAGCTCGAGATTGGGGCACTACCAACTTGCAGTCCATGACGTCGATCTTCAGACATAGTCGTAATCTTGGGTCTGATTCACTTAGAATCTTGTTGTCCGGTTTGGTACCCTAACCCGGCGGGGAAAAACCGAGTAGGGTTTGCACTAGAGTGCTGCGAGAGTAGCAGCAAAAGGACGCCGCTCGCTCACTTGATGAGCCATTCAAACTGGTCCGCTTTGTCGGCGCATCCGTAGTCGGTCGTCCAAGCGTGCCCGATCGTGAACAGGTGGAAGCGCAACCTGGCAAGAAGCAGACAGCTTCAGAAAGAGATCCAAATAGCGAGCCCTTGTCAGGAACGAACGTGAGGGTCGCAGAAGAAATACAAGAGGCAGTTCCAGGGTAACGTAGAGGCTGAGCGCATGTCTCTTCACAGTCGAGCTCTTGGTCACAAAATGGGAGGCAAAGAAGCGAATCTGGTCCTCGCATCGCAAGCCCGTGCGTAGCCAGCCAGACAAGCTACTTCGAAGCAGTCTGCTCACATGTCCATGACACCCACGTGGGCCAGAGCCGCCCCGTACAAGTCCGGCCGCTGCACAATCAGGACGTCAGAGCGAAGTCAGCTTTTCTCTTCTCGTTAGAGCTACGCAGGACGAAGTCTTAAAGCCGTCAGGAACTTGAGGGTCTGTTGCGTCCCTCGGGGAACTTGCAGCAACCTGACAGCAGCAAGCCTGACAGCAGCAAGCAAAGAAGAACGCAGGCAACACGTCATGAGCCCATGCCAACGCCCCGCCCTTTCTAGTTTCCTAAAGTGAAGCCTGCTACATCTCTGAGCAGTTGTACTAGCGCAGTTGGAGCAGGCGGTGGTTTGCTGACTTGATTGATGCAGGCTGCAACGAGCAGGCCCCCGTTACTGCCGCCCTCGATGGCCAGCCGTGCAGGAGCAGTGTATCCGGAGTTGATCAGGTACTCGGAGCACGCCTGGAAGTCGTCGAAACAGTTCTGCGCAAGAGCACGGAAACAAGGGTCTCAGTTCTGTGCTTTAGGCTTGAGACGGTCGATTCCAACGCCACAAGGACGGAATGCTGTGCTGTGCGCGGAGGAAGAACAAAGGAGCCGATCTTGGGCGTCGAGAACCGGGTCGAAATCTAGTGATGAGTTTTGATTAGAGGGAGCTTCTACCCGAATCAGAGAATTTGGCCGCGCTATTCATTGGCTTCAGCGTCTGCCCCGCAGTAAGCAACCAGCTCTGGAGACAGCACAGCAACTGTTCAGAACATTCTCGCGTATCTTCAGTGCACCGGTTCTTGTTCCCAAGGTCGGCAAACGTTGGGCAATTTCGGACCTGGCTAACCAAGAAATACTTGAAACATGATATCAGCCAAATACTAATAGTTGGTAGTTTTTGCGCAAGTTTAGGACTTTGGCCCTAACGAAGCTTACGGCTTTCCTGCGTTTTCACCTTATGCCTTCAGTATACTAATCAGCGAAGTCGATCGCGCTCCTTGACCTGCCTCTTGAAAATAACCAGAGGGTTACTCCAAGGGCCAAACCGTACCTGTTTGTTGGCAAGAGACCCCGCCTTGTGCCACGTCTCCCCGTACTCTCCTCCCCCCCGGATATTCGCGATAGCAACAACGGCGCCGTAGTGGCGCATCAGGATGACACGCGCAACACTGAAACTAGGCGTGAGAGAAATGTTGAAGCCGCCGTAGCCATACAGCAGCGCGGGGTGGCTCCCGTCCAGAGCGATGCCCTTTTTGGAAACTGTAAGATAACAAGGAATGACGTCAGCCGGAGGTGACGCCAGCGGGGCGTAGCTCAAGAAGGGACGCGACTGCCAGTGAGGTTTGGAGGTACTCTCGAGGAAACTCTTTGATTGACATTTTAGACATACGTAGTTTGAGAAATCTGTGGATGGGCCATCGATAGAATCTCCAACAGATCTTTGATAAGCGTCTCGGAACATCGGAAGCGGAACGCGCCTTCAGAGTGTTTGACGGCCGTCAGTGAGATAGGCGACCCGACCCGAAGGGCTTCGACGGAAAGGCTTACCACGAAACGCCGTCATACCCTTTCTGACACGGACATCTTCCGTTTGTACGTGAAAACTCAAGTCCATTACTGGTAGTCTGAGACGAATATACGACTGAAGTCGACGTCAGCAGACGTCAGCCGTTCCCGACTCACCGACAAACATGGGAATCTTGGTCCCGTCCTTGCTGGGCACGAACACTTGCCGCGTCTCAAACTCGTCCTTGTTCAACCCGCCAACCACCGTGTCCCGAAACACCGTCGGCGCTGCGTCCGGCTGCTCCAGGTCTACCCGGAAGATCGTGCTCTGCGGAGGGAATAAAAGAATGCTGAGTTTCTCCTTGTTGGGTTTTCCCTCTGCTTTGCTTTCCCTCTGCTTTGCTTTTAAAGGAGATTGAGCTTGACTATCAGGTTTCAAAGTTCTAGGGGTTTTCAGGTTAGAAATGGACAATTTTGTCCCGGGTTTCCTCTCTCTTTTTATTTCTTTTTCTCATTTGTTTTGTTTTGAAGAGGTTCGGTGACAGCTTAAGTCTAACTATCATTCCCCTCTCAACATAGACGAACAGAAGCCGGGAAGGGAGCGACCGCCCCGTCCGACGCTGTTCGCAACGCACTTCGACAGGAGAGTCTAAGACGGCCAATGGGGCAATGACGCGCGCACAATGGCGCCCTTCCTAAAATCGGACAGGACACCGTCCTGGCAACGTTCGTGCCCGCGAAAGCAGATACGCTGCCATTCCGCGCCTCTCAGCAGCCGAACTCCATCGCTGATAAGCTTTTTCTGACCGCTACACTTCCTCTACTCAAACGCGGCCCTTGTCCGTCCACAACCAGTGGCCTTCTTGAGCATGTTTTACCCTGCTTTTAGAAGCTGCGTCCACGCCAGCTTTTTCTATCGTTAAGCAAAGATTCCCGTTCTTGAGGCCCAGCCATACGGGTTGGCGGCCAAACGAGTGCGCAGGAAAGCTTTCCCCTTCTGCTCTTACCAGATTCACTGAACCCCAAAAGCCCGCGCTTGCATGCAGACATACGACGATTTCCTTCTTTGTAGCCTTAGCACAGAACCAACACATACCGGGTTGAGGAAACCGGTGAAGGAGTAGAAGATCTGGGAGTCCTGGCGGCGTCCGGTGGCGCTGGAGACGGAGCCAATGTCGAGGGGGAGCCCCCGGAGGAGGCGGCCCGAGGCGAGGTCGTGCAGCTGCAGCACGTGCTTCACGTCGGCCTGGTAACATACTAGTAGAAGGCTCTGCGCAGGGGGTGGGGAGGGGGTTAGCGAAATTGTGTTCAAATAAACCCGAGGGTTAGCGCAGATTCTTAGTTGGCACTTCGCAGGGAGGGGTAGCAGAGCTATGGAGAAGTGAACTCGGGGAGAAGGTATACCTGGGGTGGGAAGCGTTTCCAAGCAACAGCACACCAGCAACGGGCTCTGCAAAGGGGGGGTTAGCGTGGTTTGACTGGGGCGATGAACCCTCGGGTTATGAAGAACGTGCGGAGTTGAAGCCGGGGTTTGCAAAGGTGTGAAACATTGCGTACTCGAAGTGAGGGTGAAGGCGGAGAGAGAATGTTTCAGGGGTGGAAAAAGACCCGCAAGCAATAGCAGATCGGCAACAGGCTTTTTGCAGGGAGAGGGGACGGGGGTGAGAAACTGTAGGGAGCTGAAGTGCGGATTGTGCCGAATTGTACGGAGTCCGGGGATGAGCGGACCTGAGGGGAATTGAATCTGAAAGTGAGGCCGGAAAAATGTGTTCTGAGGTAGAGGGATACTGTAAAGCAAGAGCAGGACTGTAGGACGTTCCGGTCGTGCGTACAGTCTCTGAGGACGAGCGCTGCAAGAGACATGTACAAGAAACAAAAACCTCTGAGGAAAGGCAAGAAAGAGGAAGCGTTCAAAGCAGCGTCAAGCCTGCACCCTCTTGTGTCCAATCGTATAGTTTACCCTTAGCAACAAAAGCTGCAAGGAAGGAAATGCTCCGTTGATTGTTAGGAAAACCTCACCTGGTGAACGCAGTGCGCCCATTCCAGAAGGTCGGACTTCGACTCGGGGATCAGGTCCTCCCAGGAGTCCGGCTTCGTGAGGTCGACCCGGACCACTTTGTACAAAGGCGCGTTCTTGTTCGTCTGGCAACAATAAAGCAATGCTCCAGCTCAACAGTTTTTTCCAAGCTTCTTCCAACCGTATCGTGACTTGTCCTGGTGACAGACGTGGCGCATGTATCGGGAACAGACACAGGCAATATTGCGCTAGAGCTGGATGACGCATACGGAAAGGGAGCCGCTTTTGGAGCCGCTCTTGTAGTTATTGATTGGCAATAACGAGCACACAAGAAATTGCTGCCAGGTGTTGGATTGCAAACGTGCCTTTCCAAGGTGTACTGCTTCTGCACATGATGGAAGCCCCTCCCAGATCAAAGCAGATAAAACAAATCCTACGCAAAGCTGTGAGCAACGTCCGTCTGGGTACTCGCCTGGAACACAAAGGACGTCCCGTCGTTCGCAATGTAGCCGTACTGCGCCTCGAAGTTGTCAATGAGCTTCACGACTGGCAGCAGCCCCGTCACGCCGGCAAGCCCGCCAGAAAGCGCCTCCAGGTCGCAGTAGAAGACGCGGTTTACAGGGTCGCAACCCTCCTCCACAGAGATGATGAGGTACTGCACAAGGCCCGAAGCACGACTCAGCAAACCGGAATGCAAGAATATCCAGATGATCGAAAAGAACAATAAAGAGTAGGATTGCCTAAGGTGCGGAAGGGTCCAGATGCGCGAACTTGACTCTCATCGAGCAAGTTGAGTCAAAATTGGTTAAGTCGGATACTTTACAGTGTCCAACTATTCCCCGAGCCGCTCTCTTCATCACATCCGCAGTTCGGAGTACGAAGCAATTTCCAACAAAGAACGCCGCACAGGAGCTTTTTACCCAGTACACTGATGCATGGACCGTTTGCGGCATCATCGGAGAGGAATTGAGCAGAATAGTCAAGTGAAACATGTCCAGCATGCAGCGAAACCGACTGGTGTCTCTGTTCCGTCCCACCTTCCCGTCGTCCGTGATCTCCGCCCCGAACATCCACTTGGGCTCGTCAGGCGCCTCGTAGCACAAGATGTCCTCTGCCTGGTCGGTACCGAGCCTATGGTAGTACAACTTCTGGTGCAGATTGGAAGCCGTCTCCGTGCCGGCGTCGAGGCCCTCAGCCTTGCTGGAACGCAAATGGAAGAATGATGAGCCAAGGCTGCTTATATTACTCGGAAAAAGCCTTCGATCCTGCAGGGAACCGGCTTCTAACTTATCTCTCCAAACTGCAACAGGTGGCTGTTGGAAGGCAATCCTGGCTGCAGCAAGACCGCTGTCAGATGCGTTGAACCTAACGGCTTCAGATTGAGCTAGAGTACGTTAGGCCAGCCTTCCATCCACCTAAGATACAACCGGTGTTCCTTGACAATCCCGCAAGTAAACGCATTCGATGATCCAGCAATGATAGCAGGCTGACAAGGGGATGAGTTTGCCAGAGGATCCTCATTGATACAGACCTTTACTCAAACAGGCGGGATCCTTCGACTTTAACGGAAGAGGTAATCAACGAGCTCCGGGGCTTGAGCTGACTCACGGCGGCTCCGGGTAGCGATTGTAGAACAACCCCGCGTTGTCGTGCGTCCACGCCAGCGACGTAAACTTGGCCCATTTCAGGACGTCCGACTCCTCCTGGCCGTCCGAAACCCGCAGCACGTGGACCTCCTGCCAGTCGCTCCCGCCCTTGGACAGGCCGTACGCCAAAAACTGGCCGTCCTCACTGAAGCTGTACGAGGAGAGCGCGACGGTGCCGTCGGAGCTGAGGGTGTTCGGGTCCAGGAGGATGCGGGCGGACTCCTCAGGGGCGTCCACAGACTCCTGTAAACGAAAGAAATCTTTCTTGTCAGCATGTAGCTATAAAGCAGTAGGGGAAGCCACCGCCCATGGTTTGTAGATTGGACAAAGCCCCACCCTTTCCCCCAATGAATTCTCTCCTGAGAAGACTGCGGATAGAGGCAACTGGCTGAGTTGCAGATTTTGAGGGGCCTTCATAACACTCCTGCAGAGCTGGTGGCAAGAACTGGGACCAGAGTCAGTGGTGAAGCCCAGCTGTCGATCATCAGAAGAACTAAGATTGGCAGGGCGCAGGCGACTGGGGGACTTGCAGTTCTGACACTGCCAACAGAAGCCACAGACTCAAAAGGATGTTTTTTAAAGGGAGTACTGAAAGCTGTTCTTGAAGAATGATGCAGGCTCGGGCTCTCAAGAAAACATTCTCTGCTGAGGTACCACGTGCTCGCTCACCACCATGTACAGCACGCTCTGGGCCTGCAGCCCCGTGTTCTTGAAGTAGAAGTACTTTGAGCCCCTCCGAAATGGCGTGCCATACTTGGGATAGTTATAGAGCGCAGTCATGCGTTCTCTGAACTTCTCCCTGGTCTCGCATTCAGACAGAAACTTCTGGGTCACCTCATTCTGGGCGTCCACGAATGCCTTGGTTTCAGCGTCGTCGGGGTTCTCAAGCCTGCGACTCAGCAACGAAAGGAGTGGTCAGGAGGACACCTAGATCGAGTATGTCACACTGTGACAATCTCAAAAGCTCCCAACTGACCAATTTTGTAGCGATGAAGGGGTGGTGTGACAGTGCAGAAGTACCAGAAGCTCACTAAGAAAGATACTTAAACAATGCTCATAATCTTTCAATGCCTTTTCAGCCAGAGCTGTAATCAGCTTTTAGGGTTTAGAGTTGACAAAGTGAACAGCCTCACCATCTGTATGGGTCTGCAATTTGGTGCTTTCCATGAAACTCATCGACCACAGTCTCATCACGCCTGACCTCAGGATACTTCAACGTCGCTGCCGCAGTTTCTGCCATGGTGGACGAGCAGCGAATTGCTGAGTGCAGTCTAGCTATTCGGAATGCTGCTCGATCAGCCTGGGTGCGCTGAGCAATTGCGCCCTTTTGGAAGGCCAGCTGAGCAGACAATGAGCTGGGACTTGCTGACACTTGCGGCGCGGTTGCTGACCTGGCAGCAAACAACCTGCTCTGCTGCTGGCGCACAGTTGAGGAAGCTGTTCTTTTGAAGGCCTGAGGGACAGCGGGCAACGAGAAGAGCTGAGCAGTGCAGCTCAGGGCGGAAGGCATGCCGACAGCTCCCTGGGAAAGTTGTGCTGGTCGATCACAATCATATTTAATCAGGAGCAGGACAGGTTTTGGGTCGCAGGCAGGTTATCATGAAACCGCATCTAGTTAACCCGATATTAACCGGCCAGAACCGTGCAGCGACAATAGCAAGTCGGTGGGCAGCGCATGCAGCGCTTAAGGTCGAACTTCCCTTATTCGCAGATTCAAAACCCTATTGCCCGTGGAACAGAAATGTGAAGACGTCTTCATGCATATCTCAAGCTTCGCTCCATCTTTTTGAGATCCGTCTTTTGCACATGAAAGGATACATCAAAAAGAACCTCGTAAGCCTTATTCGGCAAAATCCAATAGCTCTAAGTACCTGCCATGACGTGGCCAAAACATGCGTTTCTGGGCGTTTTGGAGCAGGCACCGAGAACGCGTTTGACGTGTTTTTTGGACCTTCTGACACATTTTTCTCAATGGGACCCGGGGGGACTCTTCATTCGTCGAGTGAAGAAGGGATGGAGCTCATAAACAAGAAAATCAATCTGTGATTTCCAGATAAATTGACCCACCTTTTTAAGATTTTGCAAAACTGGTAAAAACTGTGTTGTTCAAAAACGGTGGGTCAATATATCCGAAAATCACAGATTGAATTTCTTGTTTATGAGCTCCATCCCTTCTTCACTCGACGAATGAAGAATCCCCCCGGGTCTCATTGAAATTTTTTGTCAGAAGGTCCAAAAAACACGTCAAACGCGTTCTCGGTGCCTGCTCCAAAATACCAAAACGCCCAGGAACGCGTGTTTTGGCCACGTCATGGCAGGTACTTAGAGCTATTGGATTTTGCCCACTAAGGCTTACGATGTACGTTTTGATGTATCCTTTCATGTGCAAAAGACGGATCTCAAAAAGATGGAGCGAAGCTTGAGATATGCATGAAGACGTCTTCACATTTCTGTTCCACGGGCAATAGGGTTTTGAATCTGCGAATAAGGGAAGTTCGACCTTAACTAGCACGCTAGCACAAGCAGCCACGAAGCCACGAAGCCACAGGGATGATGGAGCAAAACATTCTCAGAAGCTGGTTCCGAAGACGTCTAGTTCGTTCAAGGGCGATGCGTGGGCTGGAATTCAAGCATTTACCAAGCTCTCCGCCAGATCAACAATATGCACAAGCCAAGAAAAGGTATCTGCATGGCAACGGCGCCAGATTGAGGGCACGCCCAACTTTCCTCTAGTCACTCACTTTTGGCACGTAATCGTGGCTGCCTTTTCCCTGACGCTTCGCTGCCATAAGGTTTTACGATCTGATGAAGGCCACAGGCCGCGGTCAGCTCTCTAATTTTGCAGCTATAGCCGTTCCATAGTCCCATCTGCATTTGCACCCCTAGCCTTTTCGTCTTATTTTCGTCTCCAATTTCTTCCCGTTCTTCAACACACGCTTCATGAAAGCTTTGAATGCAG
The DNA here is from genome assembly GCA_000708835.1 of Klebsormidium nitens. Taxonomy (NCBI): domain Eukaryota; kingdom Viridiplantae; phylum Streptophyta; class Klebsormidiophyceae; order Klebsormidiales; family Klebsormidiaceae; genus Klebsormidium; species Klebsormidium nitens. Next base: position 68,307 of record DF237075.1, read on the forward strand.
CTAGTGTGACTACTATGTGATACGTATTGTAAGATACGATGGATCATGATGACTTTGCTAGCTCAGTGCCCTTTAATACGCTTTGTACGTTTAGTCTGCTGATCTTATACGTTTCAAAATGCCACCACCAGCAGACCGCTTAATGAATGATCATGGCCCGCGGCTAAAATTTGCGCACTAAGTTGCGCAGATGAACCGGTCAGACTCATGCGCGATTACAACACAGACTATATGCCCCGAAAAATATTCAAATAATTAACGTCAGCGCCGCCACTTGAATTACCAAAGTATATGTACCAATCGCAATGTCATTTGTTTATCCCTTTTATCCGAATGTTCGACAAGAGCACCTAAGTTTTGCAGGTATACGGAGCGACCGTCACGGGTCACATGCATCATCTACTCATGAAGGTCTCCGAGTTTTACACTCCGGCCAAAACGAGAGATCATTCGATTGAACGAGTACCAAGATTACGCAAGGTTGGGATCGAAGTACACAGGTTGGGAGGAGTACACACTGCATGGCAATATCCTGTCCGCGCTCTGTGTATGATAACTTGATCTCGAATAAACGAAACCTTCGATCAGACTTATCAACAATCATGGCCGCGGATGGCCTAGGATGACTATATCGACCAGGTTGCATGGTGTCAACTTCGTCTCTCCAAGTGAGGCAAACCGGCCTCCAACTCGAGCTTCATCTACCAGACTTGGAGCGAGATCTGAGATCAGTCCTGCGACCTGCATGACATGCTTTTTGCCGCCGACGTCATAAAAGAATCAACTCCGCCTAGCAGTCCGCCACGAGCAACACGAGCAATACGGGCCCTCTTATCTAGTTTCTCGATTCCCTACTGTTAGTCGTCCCCCCGTTAGTGAAACAACGCGTTTGTAAAGTCGCACTAAGAATTAAGAGTTATCGAGCTCTGGCTGAAGCGCATCCAGCACTTCTTGAGTCTCTGGAATCCTGCCGCTCTGCATCGGAGAGATACATCGGAGTGAGCCCATACAGAAGTGACAGCCCCGCACAGTTCTTGAAGGAGTGAGCAACCAAGGCAGCGTCCGCTCTTTCAATTCTCTTTGCCTGGGCAGGCTGCTTCAGACGAAGATCCCTATGCAAATGGGCCCTTCCATCAGACTGAGGTGCTCTCCAACTCGAGAGTGCGTCACAACTTAGTTTCTAGGTTTTAACTAGCTCACCTCCAGCTTGGAGAACAAGACTTTGCCTCCCAAAGAAACCTCAAACGCTCCTTTGCGTGCTTCCGTCCCTTCAGGATTCCCAAGAACAATTACGGCTGGATACATGTCTTCAACCTCGTCCGCTAGTTTGATGAACTCGTTCAAAAAGTCCTCCTCTTCACAGTACTCCACAATAACCTGGGCAAGAAGAAAACACGAACTCAACCCCAACCCAAGGTGGCCAGGTCGGGTACACTCAGTAGAAGACAGAGAGTACATCTCCTCCTACTACATTGGCATGAGGAGATCATTCTAGCTAACAACATGACACATGTAAAACACCTGCCCTCAAGGTATAGTTTCAAGAATGAAATGAATCTTGTGAGCGATCGATGCCTATAAGGTGCCACATACTATGCACGCTTTTTGAGACTGCTAGGCTGGGGGATGATTCTAGCCTTCGAGCTTCAGCGGATGATAAGACGGGTCAGTTTTATACCATGCTTTGACCCCACTATGACAATACTCGAAAAACGTGTTCGTCTTAATGAAGCCCCACTGTGGGGCTCACTCATCCGCCCAGCGGGGCAAAACTGTCTTGAGAAAAAGAGTCAAGCTTGCCCAAATTTGTGTGGCTGCCGGTGTGCTAATCAAGGATGAGGCTTGGACACAGACTGCAGTGACTGAAAGAGTTTCGTGATTATGAAGCTATTTGATCTCCCTCCTAGTACTGACTGGATACGGCGCATAGCCGGAGCGCTTTTCAGGATGGGGCATCTTTCAAGAAAGAAAGCAAATTGACAAAAGCCTCCGTACCTCCGGAGGTGGTGGAGCACCGAGCTTCGAGGATCAGGCAAAGCAGCGCTTGCTCTGCTGCGGCCAACCCGGAGAGACCGTTCCAACGAATGCACTATGCAATGCTCCAGAACTGCAAGGAACTGCAGAAGACCCCCAAGTTGCGCTCGGAGACAGCTTGTGAAAACTGAAAGCAGCCAATTGGTTACAGGTGTTCAGCAAAGGACCCCCTGCCGCAAGTAAAACTTTTGTAGCTCCAGCAGAATCTGGAGCTGAATCTGGTGTCGCTGCCCCATGTCTACGTGCATTGCAAGCTAGTTCTTCCCTGCCTAGCCCGCCAGACCAAGATACGGCGCTTGCTTGCATTTTGGCCCCCCTGAATAGGGCAGTGCTTCTGTTCAACAACTGTAGAGCAGTGCGGCCCTTCATCTTTGCTACTGGACCCGTTCAATCTGAGATTGGGGTAGGGCTTCTAGATCCGAACCCCGTTTTTGCTTCTCTGCTCTCAGAGCCGCGGCAGAAGGACTGCTCAGAACAATCCTAGAACAAATACAATATGCGTCGGCGGACGATGCAGATTTGTTCCTCTGCCCTCTCTCCCGCACTTCCTCTGTACCTGAGACAATGTGTTACGTGACCTCCATGGCTAGTTACCCCTCAACGCGCTCAAATAGCTCTGCTTTTGCGTCACTTTCAAATCCTTGAAATATAGAGAGTGAGGGATAAGAATATGGCGGCCGGCGCGGGGCAGCAAACCCTAATCCGTAAAGCTGGACTGCTCTGAAGCTCTGGGAAGCCAAGTGTCAACTTCTTACTGTCTGAAACGTCCACGTGCTGAAATGCACCAATCGCTGCAGCAGCTTTAGCACATGCCACTGGTGGCATTTGTACATGCTTTTCAACATTTCTCTTTTCAACTTTCACATTGATGATTGGACCGCATTTTGCTCCTTTCATAAAACTTCACAAGTGTCACTGTATTACTGTCAGTGTAACACCTAATCTTAGTTTGTGGACTTCATTCAGAATTCTCTTCAGAATGACAGAGCCTGAGGAAGCTTGCTTGAAAGTAGCTGGATCGGCGTTTGCACAGCATCCAAATTGCTCACTGAGGTTTTCAGCCTTTGCAAGCGTTTGCTGAAAGCTGGGTAGGGAATAAATGCCGTGGTGTTGATGGGCACAGGGATCCCTTGGCAATATGGACCCCAAAAAGATGCCTTGCAAGCAGTCAGCAGCATTGCTGTTGCCCGGAAGGGAATGCCAGTCAGAACCACAAAAAGCAGTCACCGATTGCCCATCAACGACAAGTTGTGAAGTCTGAGCTTTGAATTGTGCTCTTAGAAAAAGCTCTCAAGGCATTGGGGCACTGATACAACCAGGGACAATGGATACAACTGAGAGCAAGGCCAGCAGTTCAAGAGCTGCTCCACCTCAAAGCGGAGACGTTGCAATTGTCGTGGACAAGAGCCCCCACTTAAGAGCAGGTAAGTGCCTGGCATTGGGATTTGCGTACTCAAAGGCTTCTTCAAATGACACATTTGGACTCCGCCCCTTAAGCTGCGCACATTGCCCTTCTCTTCTCATACGTTTCTCAAATTTGACGTCACTCATTACATTTGGGGGTTTCTCTGAATGGGTCAATCAAAAAGTGAGGAGAACTCTGATTTTTTGGATCCACGTCTCCGCACCCACTGAAAGAACTTCATTTACATCCTGCGGTCGAATCATTCAAACCTGAATCAGTCTCGTCATATTCCAGTTGTGGGACTTGGACTTGACTCTCATCAAGAACATTGCATCCTGCAGGGGAGAAGGAAGAGTTGCGGGAAGAGGCTGCGGAGCTGCTCGAAGACCTGAACGCCTTTTACTCCCGCTCCCCCGCCATCACAGAACGAGCATTGGAACTGACTGCTAGCACTTTGAACCGCCGCAAGAGCTTCGCCCTCAGTCACAGCCGGTTGAGTAACACTTCAGCTCCGGACAGCTCCAGAGAGGACGTTCACACCAGATCTCAGGGGCCTGATCATGGTGGTGAGAATGGGGCCCCCTCTCAGCCCCTCTTGGCAGACCACCGGCGAAGCGAAATGCTGGGGCTGGCGGCGCGGTATGAGAGTTTGTTACAGTCCCTGGGGCATTCGAAAGAAGCGCAAAGGGTGGCAGAGTTTTGGCAGGGGGTGAAGGAGGTCTCTGCGGCCAATGGGGTGGCGCCAGGTGGCGGCGCCCAGGACGATGCGGACCTGCTGACAGGGATGGAAGCGTTGCTGAAGGACGGGCTCGTGCGGTTCCTGATGACTGTGAAACCGTTTCTGCCACCCTTCCCATCCCAGGTGAATTTTTGAGGAATATACACGAGAGTAGCCTTGACATAGTCAACTGATAGGAAATCCTTTTGTCCTGAGCAAGGGATGGGGAAGGATCAACGTTACCTGAACACATGGGGCTCACAGTCGCCGAGTCTGGACATCCAGGGTCTGTATACTATCTAGATCGTTGCTTGACTATCTGAAACTCTTGTATGAAGGGGCTAGTATCCTTTCTTCACCGTGCAGTTCAAACGTGGGACTAATTTGAGAGACACCTTGGCATCAATTCCAAGGCCCTTGGTGGAGCGAGGGATCAGCAAACTGCACTTTCCAGAAGATACACAGAAGGACTTTCTCAACGTGTAGCATTTACAATTTCTTGGTCTAGCTTGGTCTAGCTTGAGGGCAATGTGTTTGCGCCTGCAAATTCTGTTCTTTAAATCAGTTGCATTCAGAGCTTCGGTTGTCTGAACGTTCTTTTGCAGCTTATCGGTCTTTTCTCGTCTTGCAGATTGTAAAGTTTACAGACGTGAAGTACAGCACCCTCCTCCCCATCGATGACACACCTTATGACGACATGCTGACCAAGTTTGTGCCGTGTCTACGAAAGAAGGTCCCTACAGAGCGAGTCCCCGTTCTCTCAGGTACTCAACAGCTGGTTTTACCTTCCCTCTTGTTCATTATACAGTCTGCTGCTGACCTCATGAATTCAAAAGCACAGACAGTCACTTCACTCTTGGACAATTGACAGATTCCTAAAGCTGGATAGGAACACAACTGATAGCAGCAGACGGCCCTTGTCTAACAAGGAAGTAGCTGTAAAACAAGGCATACTTGCGTGATTGATCATGATTCCCGCTCCTAATACTATTGACGTCTCTCGTTTCGCGAAAGTGTTTCTCGGGCTCAAAGTCCTCTTTCCCCTTCCTGAGTCAGGTGTGACCGGGTATCTGATGCCTGGTTCCTTGACGCTGTGCCTGGGGCCCCTCGCCTCTGGGCAAACCGCTCTGACCAAGATCCTCGGGGGGCGTTCCTGGGTGGACAAGAAGACGTGGCACCAGTCGGGCTGTGTCACGTACAACGGGAAGAACCTGCGGGAGGTCCAGATCTCGAGGTGGGTTTCTGCGGCTTGCTAGTCTTCTGCATCTGTAAGGCGACATGACGGTGCTTATGACGTCAGCGCTACTGAATGATTGTAATGGCGTATGTCGCGCCAGCAAAGAAAGTGTATTGAGGTGTGACATTCTAGTCGTAGGCGACCAAGCAGGGCTCGTTAAGCAGGTTCGAGATCGCCCAGAATGCTTTCGATTCGATGCTGACGTCATGGGTTGTTATTGACGCTTGAATACAAGCGTCTGCCTTAGAGACTTTAATTCTGAGTTGGACGACAAGCTGCGCCATGCGCTAACGAGGTAGCGATGTTACTCAGGACTAGAAGCTCTGAGCCTGTCAAAAAATAATATCCGTATGGATGTGGGCTTTGAAATACAATCCAAAAAAGAAAAGGGATTGTTTGTGGGCTTTGAGATCGTGTTCCAAACGAGAGGTCTTCACCCACAAGTTTCCAGCATTCTTTGGAGTGAGGAAACGCCGCTGAAGCTGTCACGACAACCCACTTGTCCTGGCAATTTTGATCCATGTCCACGTTTTAGGTACTGTTGCGATCGGAGAATCGCCTCCAGTTTACTGCTTCAAGTATGACGTCCAAGAAAGCTGTCACCAGGTTGCCTTTTCCCAAGTTTTGCCGTTAACCCCCCGTCAAAACCTACAGGTTGGCCTCGTATGCGGGCCCGTATCCCAATCATCACCCGGCGCTTACAGTGCGCGAAACGCTCGAGTTTGCACGGGACTGCTCCCAAGCCTTCAAGCCGTGGCACAGCGAGGACTTGCAAGAGGTCAGCGCTGTCTTTCTAGGCTCATCGGTCGTTTGGCTACGTTTATATATTTTGGGGACTGACGATGTCTGCTGTTCGTCGTTAAATTTATCTGTCCCCACGAGATTGTCAGGCTCAGGACATTTGCAGCATGGCAGAGTGAAAGGCCAGCAAGCAAGGGAGCAAAATCAGAACGAGTTATTCCAACGGCATTTTTTCAAAGTAGTCCATTTAACGACAATTCGCCGGCCTTTTACGCTCCTTTCGAAGGCGTAAGCAAGTATTGATCACCGTGCACGTATTTCAAAGGAGCGGTTTTGACGGAATCTCTCAGCTGTACGAGCATTCGGGCTTTCTCTTCTGAGCTTTCCAGGTCGTTCGCACTTGAATGACGACTCACCAGTCGGCCGGAAACCTCTCAAAACGGCGCTTACGATGTCTGTGCTATGTTCAACCGTACAGCTTCAGGAAAAAGCCATAATGTTCAATTTAGGTTTTGGGAGTCTCTATTTTAGTATGCATTGGCGAGGTCTGACGTCAAGGTCGTGCTAAAATTTTAGTAACATTCTCTTGTCGCGTTCCCTCAAATAAAGTTGTATGCAGGATTCGAAGGCAGTGAAATTCGTGCATCAATATCTGCAGTAAAGCGAAATTTCAGTTCTGCGCAAAAGCAGCTACTGGCGCTGCACATATGCAGGTCTTCAATGAACTGGAGGGTCATTTTTTCAGGGCAACTGTTCAGAGTTACTCATCTGACCACCCTCTGACATATTTCCAACTTGTTTGTTTGCTAGGCTTTGGGTCTGCCCAAAGGCAGCAAGGCCCGGGCCGACGCCAAGACTGACCTGATCATCAAGGTGCTGGGCCTGAAGGCGGTGGAGCACGTTCCGGTCGGGGCGCTCACGCCGGACGAGCTCCGGCGGCTCAGCATCGGGGAAATGCGGGCGGGGACGTATACCGGTACGGAACTCAGACTGGTCGTGCGATCGACCGTCGATTCGTCCGATCGGACGGTCGTTTTCATGTCGGCAACCCACAACTTTCAAAATTGATATATGAAGGATTTATGAATGGAAATTCCGCCCGGTCTGGTACGACTATACTTGAACAGGATCTGTTCTATAGTTCGTACACCCTGTCTGTGTTCTCCAACACTGACAAACTCCTCAACCAGGATGCGGAGATAAGACTTCCTCGCCTGAGCGCGAATACCTGCGTGGCTCCGCCCGGTTCTCCGGGTGGGGCTACTGCCTAATGAACGTCCCGCCGGCTCATTCCGCCGGCGGTTGACGGCTTGGAAGCGTTCTGACTGGTACCCACAATTTTTTGCCTTTTCAGATGTTGGCGTTTCGTGCTTCTGACCACTTTTATTGACTGACTGTCTAGCGTTGCTTGAAACCTCTTTTTGCTCTATCTTCAATGTGCTCCGTTTTCGGACCTCTTGTCTTTCTTGATACACTAGCTACCTAGCTCTCTCCCTATCTCCCTACAATATGATTCACATAATTGGGCATCATCGTTGCTCGCAACAAGTAATCCTCATGACTAGAAAGGCAGCGGCTATCCTAAATTCCAGGCACCGGGCACCGGGCATGCAATCAATACACTTGCAAAACCACTTTTCAAATTCCCCCCACCCCTCACTAAAAGAGCCTTCCAACCTTGAATTCATAAGCCGGATTTTGATGCTCAATTGCAGTACACTTGCATGACGATGTTGGGGTGGACTTCGACCCGGCCCTGGCTTTCGACATTGTGTCCATGCTCAAAGCCACGTCCCGCGTCTTCCAAACCGTCCAATGGGTCGCTTGCGACAACCTTTCAAGCGAGGTCTACAACCAATTTGATCGGGTGGTGGTTCTGTAAGTCCCGGCCTTGCCATGAGACCTCACTTCCCCATGCATCTTCACGGCATTAATAAACCTGCCGACTTCGCCCCCTTCAATAATCTGGACATGTTTTACAGACGGCAGAATAATCAGGAACTTCCTGTTATTGCTCCTGGCTTGAGCGCCAAGCCCACACCTTTCCGAGGTAATCCTGACAGATATGTATGTCTGCAACGTCTGCACAATTTTGTGTCAAATTACTCCATCTCCTTCGCCTTGAATGGGCCCAAGACGTGCCAGCTTGTCACCAGAGTTCTGCATCGATGCACCAGTCAACTGGTTACTGAAGACAACAGATCGGTATAGGAACTTGCAAAGCGCTGAAAGTTACCCCGCTCTGGTGGAGGAAAACCTAAAGGTTCAAACCCTTTTGCAGCAATGGTGGGCGCATCGTGTACCAAGGTCCCCGCCTGGACGCCCTGCTGTACTTTGAGCGACTGGGCTACTTTAAGCCCCAGCACGTGGAAGTGGCAGACTACCTCATGGTAGGATTTTGAAGCTCTCAAGCTAGAAAAACTCTCCAAAGACTCGCGGATGCAAAAGGACGATGAAGGGTCCTTGTGGACTGGTTGCTCAGAGTTTGCAATTTTATGCCGTGGGAAGGCCGAGACGGATCTGAGGTCCGGGCCTGGACGCTCTCACGAGAAATTGAGCGAGGACTTGAGGTCCTCAACCTGAAACGTGCTGCGTAATCAAGTCGTTCAATCCTCAAAAGCAAATGGTTCGTGGCTTTTCTGGATTCTGCACTCCATTAAATCTGTCGGCTGCAAAAGCTGATCCTTTTTGTCACTGGAGAAGAGGCGAAAGTAATTCCGGGGCAGAACTTCCTTTCTTGAATCAAGTCTGGTGCTGTGTCCAAGTCGGTTGCAGAGAACGTACCAACGACATAGCTGTGGAAAATAGGACAAGAGTCCAACCCTGACTCTAACATTGAATGGCCACGCTGCCAGAGATTGGCACGGCCGCATGAGAAACTCAATGTACATTCGTCTGGCCAGAGTCTTGAGGCGAGTGAAAGACAGTCAATGGTGCACAAATCTGACAGGTTAGAACGAAGTGGACAGCTCCGCACCGAGCCAAGCCCAAAAGACCGAATACGAAAACATCTGGCGATCCGGCCTGATTCTTGTATCTTCACAGGAGGTCACCACTGCCGACGGTCATCAGTATTTGCGGCCAGGAGCGCAGGCGCTCGACGTCGACGGGTTTGTAGCTGAGTACGAACAAAGCCAACTGTACCAAGACGTGCGTCGGATTGCGGAAAGTGAGAAAAGCAGGCACGTGTACTGGATGAAGCTGACGGACCCTAGCCAGGTCGCGTTTGAGGATGCTGACGTGTCAGATGACGGAGGAAAGGTGAGAAGTCGGAGAGGTTTGCTGCTTGCCTTGGTTCGTATCTTCATGAACAGAGTCAAGGACGGGGTTCGAACGCTAGCTGGAAGCTGAATCTACAGTACAGCCGGAAGCCTTACGTTTAGAAAGCGACAGGGTTGTCGACCGGGACGTACTGGGGGGGTCTCGGCCGTCATGTCTGCAAACGCACCGAACACATGAACAGCTTGCAGTCAGACTCTTAAGTCCCGATCGAGCATCGTGACCGTGGCGCGAAGGGCGACAATCTCCTAGAACACGACTGCCTTGATCACGCCGGTATCATAGCCCAAGAAGCGGACGATCCTCGAGCCCGCTTTTCTTTGGGGATTGCGAACTTCTCACCGGAACCCTTAACCATGCCTTTCGCCTTCATTTCAGACCATCAAAACGCTGCCCGCCATCTCATGGCTGGACGACGCCCTTGTCAGCGAGTGCAGCCTGGACCGGACGTCCGAACCGCACCTTGGCGACGTGGTGTCCGGCGTCCGGATCGGAAATGAGACGTTCCGCTACCTGGCGGTGGGCGACCACGACTCCAGCGCTGCGGGCTTGATGGTCGCCCTCAAGGGGGCGGAGGGCGACGTCTGGCTGCAGCTGGAACGGCCGCTCTCGAAGGTAAGAGGAGATGGCTGGCGGACCGAAATACGGGCCATATTGTGTTCGGCGGGTATCCCTTTCGCCAGACTTGATGAGTTGGTCGGTTCGATTCGTAATCTGAAGCACAGATTGGAAAGTACCTTTCTGGCGCCCAAGTACCTAGTGTCGTCGACAGCGGCTGAGCTTTGGCTACCTCAACGTCCTCGACCTTCCAGTTCTCATTCTCCTACGAGGGCACTTTTCGTAACCAAGATCTATGACGACACAACACCGTGTATTTCTGGACGTCGAGGAATCGAACTTTCGTCACCCGATTGCTGTAACTTCGAAACCGCTAAACGCGTTGCTCACAAGCAGTGACGTCCTTGCAGCCAGCCTCTCGTAAGCCCTGGCACTACGTCCAGAACAAGCTGCTGAGGTTCCAGCGCCTGCAATTCGAGCTGATGAGATTAAACCCACAACTCCTGAACCGCACGTCAGTAGTCACAAAGCTTGCTGACAAGCAATACCGTTCGTGGGACGACGATCGTCTCTCAGATTCATTCACAACAGAAGCCAAGCAGAAGAGACTATGCTCTGCACCCCAGTTCACTCTTACTCCCCTACTAATCCTCTTGCAGTTCTTCAGTATCGTTAAATCGTACTTATATGCACATTATTCTATGCTTCCGATTTCAGGTCGACGGCGTGCTGCCACGTCAGTGGACGCAGAAATACGTACAGCCGTTCTGGCCGTCCACGAGGCGCGTGCTGCACCGCCAGTGGCTCGTCACCATACGCAACAAGACGGCGATCAAGGCGCGGCTTATCCAGGTACGCAACAAGGGAATCGTAGACAATCTTGAATCATTCCCGCTTCCGGTCTCCTTTTTAGACAGGGGTATGTTGGAGCACTTTCCGTCTTGCAGGACTCTCCGCTGGCGCCACTCTGTAACCAAAGTGGAACTGGTAGCTATTGGACAGCAGCTATTGGACTGCTTATGCTGGCAACGATAACATAAGGCTGACTGCAGGTTGCGGGCCTTGAGGGACCTGTATCTCGAATTCCCAGGTCGTTCTTGGAAAGGTCCTTCTTTAGAGCGTTCCTGCGCGTATAGATTCGAGACTGAACCCAGCGCTCATCACGGCTCTCTCTTCCTAACGGGACGCTACTACTCTTCTGCGGCAGCATGTCGTTGGAATTTTCTGTCGCTCAATCTTGCGAACCTGCCGGACGCTCTTTCCATCTCTCCGGCGCTTTGTCGCTCTTCGGACGTCTTACTGCAAGTCCGACACGCCTGTCCCCTTCTGTCAGATGCTTCGCTGCCCTTTCGGACGCTTTAGCGTTTTTTCGGACGCCTGTCCCGTTTTCTCGAGATGCTTCTTTGCCTTTTCGGACGCTTCGCTGCTCTTTCGGACGCCTGTCCCTCTCTCCCAGATGCTTCTTTACTCTTTCGGACGCTTCGCTGCTCGTCCGGACGCCTGACACGCTCTCATCGGACAGGTGATCATTTTGGGCATCTTTGCGGGCACGTTGCTGTACCAAAAGTCGCTGCGGCCGCCGACCACCGTTCTGCTGGGCCTGCGCAAGGCGGCACCTTTCATCGCCATCCTAGTTATCTTCCTGGGCGCGCTCGCGCAAGTTCCTGGCCAGGTAAACACTAATGTTATTCAGTTTAGGTTACTTCTGTTTTCAAGCCGTTGATTCCTCTGCGTAGTCAGGTTAACTTACTTTTACTCGCCTACTTCAAGCCCTTTCAACCAAGCTCTCGGACCCGTGAATACCGAGACGCGTCTATCTTAGGAAGGCTCACTTCTTTTGTAAGCAGTACTCTACCTGATTGGATCCCGCTTCAAACTGACCGGTTCTAATCCTCCCCATGGCAGAGTGACCAAGACGAGGACCTGAAATATTGGCGCCCCCGGTCCCTCTCAATGGGCTAAGACTAAGTGATCTGTTCGGGACCGAAACCAGGATGGCAAGTCTTTCTCTTTTATTGCGCAGATGGTTGAGCGCGCCATCTATTACAAGCACCACGCGCAGGGCTTCTACCGCGCCTCCTCGTACGTGCTCGCGGCGTTCGCCTGCAACGCGCCCCTGGTCGCCATGGAGGTGAGCAGGACGTTGGTTGACACTTTTCTTCGGGTCACTGAGACCTCATCGCGCTCGGAGACAAGGTTGCTCTCGAGTTCTTGTGAGGAATCAAGAGACTGCAAACAGAACTTAGAAACTGAGGTTTTTTGCTGGAAAGTTTAGCTTCTCTCTACTACCAATCGCGTTCGCGGGTCTCATCCCCCAAATATTGACTTCCGCTTCTTGCTTCGAGTAACAACATGTCCAGTTTATCGATCAATGTGTCAGGAGTAGACGCCACATTTGGAAATCCTTGTACCCGACAGCTCGTAAATCTTGACTTTTATCCATGAACCCCTACAACAGGACCACCCACAAACCCAGTCGTCTGCTCCCTTTGCGAATTCTAGTGTATGCCTGCCTGCACATGTATGTGGCTTCTTTACTCCGTCCACTTTGAGCCCTTTACTCTCCTTACTTTGGTTCCTTAGAACTTAAGAACCAACCATCTTACAAGGCCAGACAGCTTAGCCCCCCAAACCCGCAGGTTCTGATGTACGGCTGCCAGCTCCACTTCCTGACGGGCTGTCACCTTTACAGCCAGAGCCTGTCAGATTTATAAATGCACAGAGCATTCGCTCCGTCTCCTGCAAACCCATGACTGTTATGATAGAATAATCCACAAGACCCCAGAAACTTGACCTCCCCTAACCCGGAGGTTCTGGTGTACGGCTGCCTGCTCTACTTTCTGACGGGCGGCAGCCTGTACGACCACTGGGCGCCGATCTTCGTCTTCCTGGTGCTCCTCTACATGTCCGGCACCATCGGCGCGTCCATGGTCCGCATGCTGACGTCATGCCTAGAATCAGCGGCCGCGGTCAACCAGATTGCAGGTGCCGACTCTTAAATCGATCTCGTGTCAGGGCGTCGCCTCCATTCGATTGATTTCGGTTCTTTTCAGCTGCAGATAGTGATCTGATTTGGGTTCTCTTCAATTGTGATCATGATTAGCCACTCTTCCCTTACGTGACAAAGATTTGCTGGGACAGGTTTTGAAGAAGATGGATGCGGACCGGCTGACTTGGTCTTTACGAACACGACTTCGTCTTTCGTCGCAACCTCCGTAGCCGATCACTCTAATGTCGATGGCTGGCGACTGTAAACTTACGTCGCTGGGAAAGCAGATTGATTCGCAACATTCTGGGAACAACCGGTCGAGAAGAAAAGGCTCCGTCATACACCAAATGGTCATTTGAAGCTTCGAACACTTCATTGTGCATCGTCTGAAATTGAGTTTTTCGAAAGCGTGAACTTTTGGCGAGAGCTGAAATTTTCGGCAATTCCGCGTTGTCAGCTGCCTCGCTCCTGTGTTGACCTCTCACCAACGCTTCCTCGTGCGCTACAGGTATTTTGATTGGTCTCTTCATTGTCTTCGCCGGTTTCCTCATCCCCCTACACATTATGCCCAACTGGTGGTAAGGCAGTCTTCCTCTGTGTTGCAGTCTTTGCATCCTTACACCCCTCTATATCTAATCCTCTCTTCTTTCCGCGTCTTCACCCCGTCCTTTCAACACACTATGACTGGTGGTCAGACCGAGTCCCAAGCGGTTGACTTTTGCAACCTTCTCTTGTTCCTGCCAACGTCACGTTGCTAACATCGGCCGAGCTACTTCTTGGTGGGCGGAACAGTTTAACTAGCCTTGCTGCATGTGGATCTTCATGTGGTCCTTAAACGCCAGCTTACTAAATCTAGCCCACTTTGACCAATTTGTTTTACGATATGTCGGCGACTGTGACACGTCAAAGTTCGGACTCTATGGCAAACCGTCCCTGCAACACCTGAAAAGCGACCGCATCTGTAAATGCTGACGTCATATCCTGATGGAGAGCTGACGACGCATCCCTTCTGTCCGATGACGTCAGGTTCTGGTTCTACTACCTGTCACCGATGCAATGGATAATCACGGGGCTCATGATCAACGAGTTTCGCAGCGGCCGCTACGACCAGATCTGCGGCGACTACCCGCCCGCGCTTCTCGCTGTGGTGGGTCTCAGTAGCTCTGCTTGACCGCAAATGGATTTTGCATTCAGCGCTGAATTAACGCAAATAGAGCCTATCGAAACACACCTAAACAAGCACAGTCAACTTGAAATGAGACCATCTTCGGACCAATACTTCCATGTTAGTCCAGACCGTCACCCGTCCCCGTGCGAGCCCCCACCTCGCTTGTTCCACGTAGACGCTTGTGAAGGCTTCTTTTGCACTCACGTTGGGATCCCGGTCCTATGAAGACACCTACCGGTGAGCCACTCTTTGGGCGCCAGAGTGGCTCTAGCGGTGGCTTCTAGCGCGGCTCTGAAGAAAGTCGGCTAGAATAGTAACCATTTGTGGTTCTAGCGGTGAAATATGGATTCGCGGTTGGGGATACAGGTTGCTTGACCAGTGGCATTGGCATCATGAGAAGATGGTTTAGAAGAAAGGTCTACCAAGGAGTCCACCTATGAAGCTACCAGTGACAGAACCTTTAATCCGTGGAGACCACGCATAAACCCAGAGCTTAAGCTGTCTCCCACAGCTGCCGTACTGCCGGGGCGCCAATCTGGACAGGGTTGAGGGCGCGGCGTACCTCAACTTCTACTGAATCCATGTAGCAAACCACCTCCAAACCCACTTGTAAAACCGTCTATGAACCCACCTGCAAACCCGGAAACTCACCCATAAACCCGATCCTTAACCCCTTTCCCAGCTGCCCTAATGCCGGGGCGCCAACCTGGACACGAGCGTGGGCGAGGAGTACCTCAAGTGCTACTCGATCCAGTAGCAAACCCATCTGTAAACCCACCTGTGAACCCTTCTGTAAACTCACACATTAACCCGATTCTTTACCCCTTTCGCAGCTGCCCTACTGCCGGGCCGCCAACCTGGGAAAGAGCGTGGGCGAGGCCTACCTCAATTTCTATCCGCTTCCGTAATTGCTCATTCACAAACCCGCCTGTACACCGGTCTATACACCCACCTGTAAACCCGTCTGTAAACCCACCTTTAAGCCGGAAAGTCAACCATAGACCCGATCCTCAACCCGTTGTGCAGCTGCCCTACTGCCAGCTGGGCGCCAATCTGGGGAAGAGCGTGGGCGAGACCTACCTCAAGTAGTACTCAAGCCAGTGGCAAACCCACATGTAAACCTACCTGTAAACCCACCTGTAAACCCGTCTGTAAAGTTGAGTGTAGAGACGTTCTCCCCCCCATAATGCAATTTCTTAGCTCCTTTTGCAGCTACCGTACTGCCGGGGCCCCAAACCTGGACAAGAGCGTCGGCGAGGGCTACCTCAATTTCTACTCAATCTGGTAGCAAACCCACCTGTAAACCCGTCTGTAAACTCAACTTCATAACCCTAAACCCTATTTCCTCTCCGCCAGCTGCCGTATTGCCGAGGCGCAAATCTGAACAAGAGCGTGGGCGAGGCGTATCTCGACTTCAACTCAATTCAGTACCGCAAGTGGTGGCTCGGAATCTGCTTCGCGGTGCTCGTGGTGTTTGTACTGGGGTTCCAGTTCCTGGCGTGGCTAGGGCTCAAGTACGTCAGCTTCCCGGAGAAGCTCAACCAGCGCATCTCGCTCGCCGGCTTCCTGGTAAGGCTGCTGACTCGTGCCCCTTAACCCAGGGGAGTGTTCGACACTTCCGGCAAAGCCGGGGAGTACGCTAGATCGTCGAAACAGCATCTCGTCGAGATCCTTAGGATTTGCACCTTCTGAAGTGCAGACTGGCCGTGCAACAATTTGGATGCGGGGTTAAACGGCCCGAGTCAGGCGGTTGCGCAAATGCGGGCGTTGCCCTGCTTTTTGGCAGCCTGGACTTAAGGAAACGGACCGCATCATCTAACCCAGCGTTCCAAAGGCTATCTTTTTAGCTGTGCGTGTTGAGGAGCCAAATTGTTTCAGCACTGCTTGGTCAGCTGGCGACAGCTTGAATGCTGATCGTATTCGTCAATAGGACGTTGCGATTTGTTTTGAAGTCCATCGTCTCAAGCCGGTGAAGGCCCTTTGAAAAGTTGCGTGTCACAGACACGTTCGAGTGCGGATCCCGATTAGCGACACGATTGATTGGCAGGGTAAGACGGCGCGGACAGGTCTAAACACAAGTCTTTAGCGTCCAAATCATCAGCTTCGTTGCGTTGTCCATTCCCAACCGCTAAAAAAAGCACAGCAGTTTTTGAAAGAGTCGTTGATCTGTGCAGCAAACGCGGCGCTTCGGAAAAAGAGCAGAGGTACCACAGCCGACTGAATGGCAGACGGTGCAGCCCCCTAAAGCCAACGGCTCAGAGCACGCGGGCCACACGGCAGAGGCGCTTGTGGTGAGTCGCTCAGAGTTCGCGTCTCTGAACGTTTTGCGGCGCTCTCGCTTGGAACATAGTTCCATCTATGTTCATCGAGTATCTGGTCGAGAGTAGCCGCAAAGACTACTGCCGCATCTAGTAACGACTGAACGAATGCGAAGCTAGCCAGTTCGTCGCACACTGACGGATTCCTAGAGATTCGGCTTGCGGGCAAGAATTGAGAAAGCACCGAAGGTTTAAGTGGCTTGCATTGTCGGAAGCTGAACACGTGTTCTGCAGGTCAAAGCGGCCGCGTTGCCCGCCTTCCAGCCCGTCACGCTGTCGTGGCATGACGTCAGCTCCGAGGTGCCCATCCCCAATTTTAAGGACCCGCGAGTCGTGCTGAGCCACGTGTCAGGCTGGGCCAAGGTGAATATTGCCATCTATAGATCTGCTGCCTCCAGGCGCCTGCATATCCACAAGGCGGATCGCCCAGTCTAAACCGTTCGAGCATGCCTCTGAAACAATCGCTCAGACTCGAAAACGTCGCACCGAAAAGTGTCATCACCGATCACGAACATCGAGATCGTGTAGGACGAATGTCGCTGTGTTCAGCGGATGTCTTTGTGACGCCACCTCAGCTACTCCAGGTTTCGTCTCACATCACTCGCGGTGTTCGCGCCCTCAGAGTAAGAGTTGATTACTCGACGAATCAGAGTTGGTGCGTTTTTACACCACCCAAAAGCCCCAATCCGGTCTTTCCAAGATCCAAGTTCAGACCACTATTTTTAACACATTTCCTCGGTCTGCAGCCCGGTACGATGACGGCCATCATGGGCGTGAAGGGGTCGGGGAAGACGGTCCTGATGGACATTCTGGCCGGGAGGAACACCCCGGGCAGGACCAAGGGCAGCATACTGGTGAGCAACAGCGGGAAAAGCACCCGGGGAGTGATGAACCGATGATATGAGTCTTAAGCGACTTGATTCTGAGAGCTACGTATTGGCGAGCGCTTGCAATAAGTACGAAATTCAAAAGATCCGAGTCGAAATTCGGAGGAAGCCTTGGAAGCCTTGGGACTGGTTTTCTCGCGTGTCAAGCAAGCCATATGAGCCGCCGTTAAACATTTGACATGTTGATCGGACAATCCTCGAGCAAGATTGTATGTATTGCTTCGCTTCGAGCGGCGGCTCTAGCTGACGTTATAAATCTCCGCTGCTGCGTCCGCCGAAGTGACGTTACTCTCGTGTAGGTGAACGGCTACCCCCGCGACGTGGACACGTTCCGGCGGGTTCGCGGTTACGTGTCGCCTTCGGACGTCCACCCGGCGTACGCAACCGTCCGAGAGTGCGTCCAATTCAGCGCCAAGCTGCGGCTGCCGCGGAACACGACGCCCGAGAAACGAGAGGCGCTCGTTTCAGAGGTGAGAAATCGTCGATTGCGGAACAGAGCTGCTCGTGCGGACGTCAGGTTGTGAAGGAGAGGCTGCAGAGGGAAGCGGTTGCCGAGATGACGAGTATTGAAAGATTACACGGAGGAGCATCGATAAGACTTTCCGTTCAAGCTTTGTGATATCTTGGTATTGAGTCTTGAGGCTTTTCAGAAACAGAGATTTCGCGCAATTTTGCATAGATGTGTTGGTGGGATGACTTTCCCGGACCATTAGGGTCCTATCCAATCGAGGGGGTATTGCATTGCAAGTGTTGTGACTTCGTTCCTCAATCACAGCCGCATGTTCTAATCTTGACCGCACGCCTTACTTTCAAAACCCATGTTGCAGTTTCTGAAAGGGCCCCATCTCTGACCGAAGAAAGTCACCCTTAAGGAATGCAGGAAGGTCTGATCCACTCCGCAAGTCTCAATCCTTCCCAACCGTGCGACGACACTCGACGCATACGTTGACGCGGAACCAGCGTTTTGTGGAAACACGCTTCTTCACCCTACCCGCAGGTGCTAACCATAACGGGCCTTTTGGCCACTGCGGCCCAGGAGTTTCGTCAAACCCGGTCTTTAACCTCACCCGCAGGTGCTAACCCTGACCGGCCTCTCGGCCACTGCGGCCAGAACCTTCGGCAAACTCGATTTTTAACCCTACCCGCAGGTTCTAACCCTAACCGGCCTCGCGGCCAGCGCGGCCCACCTGGTAGGCACCCCGGGCACCAACGGCCTGGACCCGGAGCAACTCCGCCGCCTCTCGTTAGCGGTCGGGTTAGTCACTAACCCCGCGGTTAACTTCGTCGACGAGCCGGACAAGAACCTCGACCCGCAGGCGGCGCGCAGAATCGTCGCGTGCAATCACGCGGTTGCCAAGAGCGGACGGACCGTAATTTCGACGCTGAACCACCCGGTGGGACGGATTCTGGGTGTGTTCGACCGGTTGTTGCTGCTGAAGAGGGGCGGGGAAACGACCTACTGGGGGCCGGTCGGGGGGCTCGCGTGCACAGACGCTGTCGTGAGTGGTTTGAAATTTTCAGTTTTTTGATTTTCTAAAGTTCTTTATTACTTTTTGTAACTTTTTCTAGTGCTGAGAAGAGGGCTGAAAGGATGTCTACCGACCTACTGGGGGCCGGTCGGGGGGCTCGCGTGTGCGGACGCTGTAGTGAGTGCTTTTCAAGCTTGTAGCGTTGGGACGAACATTACTGAAACGGGGTAGCTTTGCCCGCGTCTGTCAAGACGGTATAACGAGTGAGGAGGTTTTTCCATACAAATTGATTTAACGCACACGTACCGGTGTGAAAGCGGGCCTTGCTCGCTTGCTACTGTTTCTACGTCAATCAAATTCTGTTCCCCTTTCAGGGCCGTTACGGCTCGTCTCCCACTTGTGTGGATCCTATTTACATCCTGCTACGAATCTCACTGAATGAAGGAGAAGCCGGTCCAAAGCTCTCCATCAGATCAAAGGATCGATACATCCCTTCTTCTAATACGTGCGACTCCTCTTCGCGCATCACATTCTTGCCACCCTCCGCCAAAGGAGCATTCCTGACGTCTCCTCTGCCGCTGTGATCAAAAGGTTATGGCAGCCCATTCTTTTGTCCCCCGTCTGCGAATGTTCCCTCACACATCTCCGCCGCCTTCCGCTAGGGCTACTTCGAGCGCATCCCTGGCACTCTCCCCTGCGGCTTCAGCGAGAACCCGGCCGACTACCTCATCGAGTGCATCGGTGGCGGTCTGCGCCAGCGAACGGACCGCGACTATTCTTTCGACTACCGCCACAGCGTACTCGCAGCGGAATCCGCGGCGGAATTGAGGGTCTTAAGGCGGTCCAAGGGCCAAGCGGGGCCGAACCTGGTAGAGAAGGGGTACGCTGCGCCAATGAGCACCATCTACAAAGAGGTGAGGTTTCGGGCACCTTTTCTTATGTTTTCTTGCTATGCGATGGTTATTCTCAACCTTGTCTGCCGAGTACGTTCCGTTTCTTGTCCACTAGTCGGTTATCTTATGCAGGCTTCGGCTGAATCTCTTTCGCTCAGAGAGAAAGTTCCTTGCTTCTCCAAAATTTTTGCTTCCCCAAAGCACCTGGTAGTGTTGTATTCTTTGCGCCGTACTGTAGTCCAGATTTGAGTGTCCTGCGCTGCAGATTGGAGCAGCATATCTGCAGCCGGTCTTTCTGCACAGTACCGACGTCCTTCCTCGCACGCGCAACACCTTTTGCAACTTCGGATACATGCTGAGGTCAGCACGTCCCCATTGCTGACGTCGTTTCTCCGTATCTCCCAGGTACTCTTGCGCGCGCAGCGCACCTACTTCCGCAACCTGTCTTACAGCTTCGGCCGCGTGACGTCAGCGATCCTGCTGGGGCTCATCTTCGGGAGCGTCTTCTGGCAGATGCCGTACACGACCATCGTGCGCAGCGGCGCGCGGGGGGGCGTCATATACATAAGCACGCTGCTGATGACCATAGGCAGTGCGACGGTGGTGATCCTGGAGCTCAATAAGGAGCGCCCCGTGTACGACCGGGAGAGGAGCCACCGGATGTACCCCGCGCTTGCGTGGAGCTTGGGATGGGGGCTCGCGGAGGTGAGACGCCCTATCGTTTTGGAGGGCTCATTTTGAGGAGACCCTGAAACCCCCGCAGATGCCACTGGTTCCACGAAGGTGAGGCGCTTTCGCTTTGGGTAAGTCTCAATCTGAGAACCAATGACAAGTGCATGAAGAGTAACGTGAGTCTACCAGGCTGAATCATTCAGAAGCCCAATCCATACATGTACTCACGCGCTCAACACCCGAACCTACCATGACTTCCCAGTGAAACACAGGCGTCCCCCGGGCTTGAAGCCAACATTCATACGGCTTATCAATTTAGAAACGAGACTATCCGCTATGGTAGGGTGGTGGTGACTGAAGAAGACCAATCCCAGTTGAGAGCGAAGCAACTCAGAATATGTATTTGTGTGTACTCGACTGCCAAGTGGTCAAAGGAAACCAATAAGAGGACTTTTCTTTACTGCATAAGTGCCATCGGCTGTCAAAACAGCTCGTCGACTCGCAACCTTCGCGGCAATAAAGGTGTTTGGAGGCCCTTCTTAACTCATCCGAAACCTTTCTGCCCCGCGTTTTCTTAAAGACTACATACGCATGACCGTGGAACATGGACCTTTTAAACCGAAATCCTGACCGCTTGCACGATTCAGCGCAACCTATGTGACCGTTCCAAATCCACCTTCCGAGACAATCGCCGAACGTCCCTTTCGGTCCCGCATGTCAACTGCCTTCCCACCAGAACCGCATCAGTGTAGTTCGCGCTTCTCAAAGTGCTTTTGAGTAAGCCAATAACTAATCGGTTTCCGTCCTTCGTTCAGATCCCGTACATCGCGGTGTCGTTCCTGTTCCACTGCGCCATCCTGTGCTTGATGACCAACATCGCCACGGACAGCGCGGCCAGCTTCTTCGAGTTCTGGTTCACGCTCTGCCTCTTCGGGGCGACCATCGTGTACGCCGCCATGTTCCTCGCGGTCGCCACCCCCGCCCCCCAGGTCAGCACCGTCGGATAAAACGTTGCTAAGTCTGAACGGTCACGATGCAGCCTCCAGTCTTCTAGGCTTAATCTGGGGCGAAGATTGTGTACGCCGCCATGTTCCTCGCGGTCGCCACGCCCGCGCCCCAGGTCAGCCGACGCGGCACCAGGTCGGGTTGTGAAAGCTACGAATCTTGGATAATCTTGTACTCAGAAAATCCGCCCTTGGTTGCAACAGGATGACCTTGAAGCTCTCGTTTCACAAGCTTGCAGCTTGGCAAACCCCGGCCTTGGAGCAGATCCAAGGAGAGACTCATCACTCGCTCTGTCCATTCTGCACAACCAATCGCGTTCAATTTGAGGGCTCCCCTAGAAGTTCTAGTCGCAGCAATTATTCAAAAGGTGCTCCTTTGCTACGATTCATTTTTACTTGCCCAAGAGTTAATCCTGGCAAGCGTACGGGCTCAAAATGGGAGTCTTTGCTACAGCGGTGGTCGTACGTGACAGGCTTCGGTCGGTTGCAGGGAACAATGTTGGATCCTGGGTCGAACTAGTCAGTGGTCTCGCCTCTTGGATGACGACGTGAGATGAGATAGTGGCCTCAACGGATGGGAGTCTTCTTGAAAAGTCAAGCATGACTGTGCCGGCGCCGAAGTTGGATTGTTGACGGTCCCGCTCGCTATGCCGCAGATTGCGATCGTCATTATCAACGTCTTCATCAACCTGATGATTGCGTCAGCGGGTTACGTCATCCCCAAGGCGCAGATCCCCAGGTTCTGGCAGTTTGCCTACTGGATCAAGTGAGTCGCCTGAACTTCATGACCGTCTGATGTAGATTCTGCCACACTGTACACGGCTTGCTTTTGCTATGCACCCTCCTATAATTGGGGACGCTACGAGAGTGGTTCCAACAAGAAGCTACTTTATGAAGGTTGCTAGTATTTGCAGCATAAAGGTACGATCCTAACGAGGACCGGATTGGGGGCTTCAGACGGAGAGGCATGCCTATAACGCCTGCCTCCTAGAATGGATTTCCCTTCCAGATAGGCACTCACTATACTTATACATCCGCAGGTCAACTTTTTTCTGAAAAGCAAAAAGTTCGCAAGCAGGAATCGAAGACAGCTGTCAAACAAAGACGAAATCATGAGGCGCGACCGCACTGACAAACGCCCGACTGACTCAAAAGCGCAAAGAGGTGGGCCGCGAGCATCCTCCAGAAGTGTCCAAAAAGAAGGTAACACGTGTCCATCTCGTGCAGCCCCGCTCGGTACACGCTGAACAGTCTGCGCTCCATCGCCTTTTACTGCGACACCAAGAGCCGCCAGTGTACAACTCCCGGGTGCGCCAGCAACCCAGCGGTGTGCCCCGCATGCACCTGCACGGTACGTCCAACCGGCCACTTCTTGGCTCATACCAGACTAGTCCATGTAACAATATAATGCATGCGCCTGCCCGGCACGTCCTCGAAATTCATAGCGTTTTTCAACATCCAAACGGTTCGATTCGATCAGGGAAATGTCATTGTCGTGTCATACGTCGAGGATACTTTCGCTGATTCAACACTTGCCGGGATAGATCCAGCATCTTCTATAAGAGCCTTGCAAGCTTTCTGCTCGGGTAAGCAAGCATGCAAGATATTCCTCGGATGTTGAATCTTGCAATCAATCTGCTGACGAAAGTGCGATTCTCTGTTCATCTGGCAGAAATAATGAAGGACTTTGTGAACGGTGCGCTAACCAGACAGAGCACGTATGATTTACGTGGCTATCTAGTAGACTCTTCGGGTGCATTTTTTTACTCTTGGCCGTTCCCTCGCAGCGTCTGAAAGACAACTTCAATGTCTTCGTGTGGACGTCACAACAATCCTCCGCCCAACTAGACAACGGGCGGCGCCTCTGGGACTGGATGGCCTTGCTCGCGTTCTGTGTTTTCTTTCGGGTACTAGCCTACCTGGCCCTTCGGCGGGCCAAGTTCAATAACAAGTATTAGAGAAGCAAGAAGGGCATGGCCCCCGACTGATATATGCGCGCATCTTACTTAGTGTTGCAGCGCTTTGGTGGATTTTTCTCTGTCGACTTGTACAAGAGAGGAGGGGGTGTGGATGTTAATCGATCAGGGCTCGAATAACGTGCGCCTAACATAGCAAGTGGATATCGAAGGTGGGCCAGCTACTGAAAGTGCTACGAGAAGCTGACGGGTTATGATGAGGTCATGGAACGGTGATTTGTGTACGTTGTGGAAGCGACAAAAGGAGGTAGGTATTTTGATCAACAACTGTGCTAGGCGGCTGCCGGAGAAGAACATGCTTGCACTTAACAATTGCGGTGTCTAAAGACGACGAAATATTCAGATTTCGACCGCAAATTACAAGAAACGACTGGATTAAGGCGCGAATGTTGATTCTTTGATTGCCAGGACGTCAGGCGTGTTGCGCTGCCGATGATCACGTACGTTGTGCATGGATTTCAGGCATGATGGTCGGCAACTTTTGATGGATGTGATCCGACGGATACTTCTCATGACCTTTTCAGGATGGCTCAGTCTAAGACGATCCGCCCCAATTAGGCACCATGATGGATCAGGAAACCAATTCACAATGTCTGAGCCTACGACATTCCAGACCCTCCAATAGGTTTAAGGCCGGCCATATTGGCCTCGTTTACAATGCTGGCCCGGTCCAGATTGAATCTCAATGCCCACCATGCACCAGCCACCAATGGCAACACAGTGCATGTTGAATGTGCACGCGAGTGCGAAGATAGACAGCCTCAGACGCCTATTTAACTGTATGTACAACTGTAGCATAGGTAGGCTTGCTTCCTTCGGCGCTGGACGGGCTCACTTCCGATCTGGTTTATAACCTGTGGACGTAACCGATGGTTATGTTTTGGACGTAACCGAGCAAGACCAGTCTAGAAGAAGTACCGCGAGCCTAGCAGTGCAGCGTTCTCATACGGAGGGTTTTCCACGTTCACCCGTTCAATGTTAACCAAAATCTTCGTATTTGTGTTCACACGATCTACCTTGGCTCTGTTCAGGTTGTGCTGAGTTTGCGATCGACGCTTTCACAGCATTCGCAAGCTGCACAGCGCACTTATCAAATCAAGGCATCCAAAATGGCGGCTTGTGGTGTCTCTAGCTCCTTGGTGTCCTCCGTCCTGAGCACACGGTCTCTGGCAGCGGCCACCGCCTCCCGTGCATCTTCTGCTGCATGTGCAGCTTTCCTTCCCGTCCACGCAAGCCCTGCAAATGTGCGCTCCATTGTGCCTGCAAGCAGACAATCCGAAGTTGTGAGATCGAGGTTCTTTGGACAGACGAGCTTTGGTTCTAGGCAGACTACTTTCCACGGTGCTGCTCTTGCACCAAAAGCAATCCACGGAAGTGCTAGGACTGCGATGACCATCAAAGTTGGTGATGAGATTCCAGATGCGACCTTGTCCTACTTTGACAGTGAGAACAATATGCAGGTGAGAGCTTTGCATTTCTATCAGATATTGTCGTTATGAGTAGTCTTTTAAGTTTAAGGTTTATTTTCAATCCGTCCTTTCATGCGGCACCAATTGCAGCATTGCGCTTTTAGCACTGCCGAACTGCTGCCAAGCTGTAATGTCGGGTTTGCATAGGAACAAAATCTTAGAAATGCTGAGGATGTGCACTCCGATCACAGAGACTTCTCCCTGTCATTGATTATTTTTTGAGCATCTCCTTTTCTGCCTGTTGCAACTCAATTGAATCTTGAAAAATATTGATGACTGCAGAGGAAACGCCAACCAACCGAGATTCGTCTACCAGTTTGAGAGGGATCAAGTCTTATCTACTGCAGGTTGTGAGTGCAAAGGAAATGGTTAAGGGGAAGAAGGTGGTGCTGTTCGCTGTACCTGGGGCCTTCACCCCAACTTGCTCCCTCAAGCATCTCCCCAGCTTCATTGAGAATGCTGACAAACTGAAGGCAAAAGGCGTTGATACCATCGCGTGCATCGCTGTAAATGATGCGTTCGTCATGCAGGCAAGTCATCCGTTTGTGCGGTTGCAGATGGGTTTGATCTTGATCTTAGCGCAGAGTTCCCAACTCGCCATGGACGTCTAGTTTTTGCAATTGAGCACAATGAGAGAGTGAGAGTATTAATTTGTCACATTCTGGGCATCAGAAGCTTGTCAATGGAGAGTAGTGGTTCCTTGAAAGCCCCTTCCAATCCAGCTTTGATGAAAGCTCTTATAGTGACTGAATGAGATGATCAAAGGCAGTTTTTACCTGCTCATGTTCTTGCATTGTTTGCATCACAGGCCTGGGGAAAGTCTGTGGGAGCTGAAGGGAAGGTGCTGCTGCTTGCTGATGGAAGCGGCCAGTTTGCCAAGGCACTTGGGGTTGAGCTGGACCTGGTGGACAAAGGCCTGGGGATCAGGTCGCGCAGGTGAGAGGCAATCTAACTCGGTTTTGCATGAATTTTGTACCTTGAGACGTTGCCATCAAGCAGCATCTTTCTAATGTCAGCCTCTCCCAGGGGGAAGCCTTTTCTGCACCTTCAGTTGGATTTAGAAAAGACTGCGAGAACTTCCCTGAAGTAGATCTGGCTAAATTCGCATCAATCTCCCCATATTGCCTGCAAACAGCGATCCATTTCGGTGCAGGTACTCTATGTTGGTTGATGATGGCAAGGTGGCTGCTCTGAACCTGGAGGAGGGAGGTGCCTTCTCCACAAGTGGAGCCGACGACATTCTGAAGGTGTTGTAAGCTCGCCTGGCTAGGACTCTAGTTTCTAAGCATGCCACAGAGTCCCACAGTTTTGTCCCTACTAAGCTTGCGTCTTGCGGTTAGACAATCTGCATGGTGACCCTATTCGATTGGTTATTTGACCACATCGACAGGTATTATTTTCCATCCTACACCGTGGATGCCCTGCACATTTGCACAAGCCTTTACGACCCAGGTCGTGCTGATCTGATTTTGGAAGACCAGAGAATGTCTGCTGCGAGTGCAAATGCGTTATGCAGTATGGAAGTGCAAGTGTGTGGCAACTCATCTGGTTTCGTTTCATACAAGAAATGATCGTGCAATTTTGAATTTGGTGCCAAGCCTGCTCAGATACTGAAGAGCATGGCAACTTTCTAGACCTGTGAAAGATGATATATCCACAGATCGGGAAGCCCAAGCGGCCTGCAGGGTCAGTATTTGTTCGATACGCGCATGCAGCATGAGCTGTCTCGCTCGCTTACATTTGAACATTGTCAGCCATGGGGAGATCATTGCCTGTCGGATAGGTCTAGTCCAATCGAGATGGCTGGCGCGCTGGTCAGTGCCATGTCAGCATGTTCCATGGGCCATTTTCTACCGTCATGCTTAATGATGCAGTATGTTGTTGCATCGTGGTCCATGGCAGCAAGTCGAATACGCGCACATGGATCTGCGCATGTTAGCACATGCGGGCTTCCGCGCCAATGTCTGCTTGATGCATCTATACAGCTCCGATACGAGCTAGTCACTACGAACAAGAGCACGATCGTTCATGGCAGCAATGTAAGGCGTAGTCAAATTAGCAAGTCTAGAAGCCCGAGCAATGGACATTGTGTCCTGTAACAAAGTCGAACCTTCGGACAACCTGTAAATCAAATCTTTCTACATTCCTCCACCGGATCTTAATTCTACATACCCAACGCTGTTGAATCCAAACGATGAAAGGCTCTGCAAACTTCCTTTACTGCACCTGTTATCAAAGCTTCTTGTCGAACCAGGTTTAGCTGTGGGGACCCCTTCAAAATTTCACACCAGCCTGCTTTTAAGCTTGTACAGCTCACTATGTGACTTGCTCAAACGTAGCCCTTGCCAACGCAATTCAAGCACTTTTGAAGCCTGCATCATTGTCCAGAAATTGAGAACTTGATCAGAGACACAATCTGCTGCACAAAGCCAGAAGGCTCAGAAGCGTAACCAATAAAGCATGAAACACTTGAGGTGCTAATGCCAATTGCACATCCAGCTTGACACTCTCAATATGATCAGGTTGAGAGTTTTGAAGAAGGCAGCAGGCCTCAAATGGTACCCAGGTTAAGAAGCCGGTTACCACACCTGCGGCCATCACATGTCGGACACTGATATCGTGCCTCGCTGACGCCTGCTCCTGGAAGGGACCCTTCTGCACGACAAGTTTTGCAGGGCAAAAGCCCCCTGCCGCTGCAAAATGGACACCTTGGGGCAGTTTTCTTCTGCAGAAGAGAAGAACAAGAAGGTAAGCAACGTCACCCGCACGGGGACCCTTCTAATGCTTAGCCAGCCCACACAGTCAAGATGTTAGTGGCAGCTTAGAACAGACGGAAGGACAGGGCCCCCAGAAGTTTGGGGAACGCTCGACTTCTGCAGGCCTGCTTGACCCCTTAAATGATGCAAGGCAAGAACTAATGGTCACAACCACTCATCCGGTGACACCCAGGTGTCCTTTTTTCCCGCATCATGTATCTCAGGGTGCCACTTGTATGTCTGAGCAGCAAGTCTTCTGAGGCAGCACATTCTAACAGTCAAAACGTCACTCATATTGCTTTGAAATGGTGGTGGTACGAGATAGGCAGGTGCTCCAATGGTTAGCCCCACTCAGCATCATAAGGCACAATGTATGCAACAACCTCAGTCATTACTAAAACCACCCTCCCTGAAATTGGTCTCGAACTGCTTTCACAGGTGCCAAGTCAAGTGAGCTGTGGCGGGGGGGATGTGAGCAGCGTTCATCCTTGCAGTGGCATTGAAGGCAACTGCTTTTCCTGGAAGGCGGTGCCTCCTCCTTTGAATGTCACGAGCTCAAGATTGCTTTGGAGCATTCAAGCTGGATAGTAACAAGCCTTGATAAAAGACGCCAGGAAGAAACTGCTGATCAAGCTGTTGAGGAGTCATTCTGCTTCGCACCTTTTGGGCCTCCAAGTGATTCGTCGCTGCGCCTGCTATGAGGCCCCCCAGGAATACAGTTCCTGCGGACACTGCGATGAAGCCCCCAACTGCTGTAATGCAGCCCCGGCAGCCAGCTGCCACCTGCTCAGGGTCAGGAGGGGGTCTCGACGGCGCAAACTTTGCCGTGGACATCACGCTCACTGAATAGGAAACTTGAACATGTGGCTTCAAAGCTGCATCGCAAGAAGGAAGGCCCTTTTCGAGAAAAGGACCTTGAATGTAGGTTTCTAGGCTGCTCTAACATACATTCGACCTACACCTCTCTACTTTTTTCACATGTATGCTGACCCCCTGCCACTTCCGAGTACCAGCCTGCTCTTAGCCAGCCTGCTACTAGTGCTACTAGTCACTAGTGCTACTAGTGCCTGCTACTAGCAGTGCTAACCTGTATGTTTCCACGCAGAGGACTTGCCATTTCGAAATGCTCCTGAAGACACAGGAGTCATGGCTAGCAACTCCCAGAGGAGAGATCCAGGGCTATCCATGTGCCCGGTCAACCATTGCCTGCCACTGACGTCTCTCAAAGTCGGCAGGTCGCGTTGACATGGTTCGTCTGGACTCTGGCACTGTAGCTGCTGCCGTTTCTACGATGCTGTACCGGTTATTTCCCGTTTAAGAAGAACCGGGCAGGCTCTGCCGACGGGACTGAAGGAAGCTTCAGAGAAGGACCTGATCCAAAATCACTGATCACAGATCAGCAAGTCGGCGCTTGCCTTATCTGCTTAAAATTGGAAATTGGGAACTGATCAGGAACTTTACTCCAGCTAACTCCGCACCAGCTAACTCATGCCGATTTCACAAGCCACCGTGGCAGTACACCCACAGTACATCTGCCAACGTGGCATCTGTACGTATTGACTTCGACTCCCCGCCGGGTCGAGTTTCAGAGGAAATCAGCCCGTCGGCCGACCGAGTGCCTTTTGTGGCAGGTTAATCAGCTTAGGGTTTGGAAACCTAAGCACTGAAACCCGGTCTAGCGGGTAGCTTAGGATGATGTCTGTTACAGGTTTGTTAAAAGTCGGTCACCGGTGCCTGGTGACTCCTGCGGTTGGAACTTGGACCCCGGGGGGTACCTGGAATATCGACCGATCACTGCGGTTGGTGCCTACTACTACCGAGAAAGAGACTGCTGGGCGGTACGGTAGCCCGGTACCATGGTCACAAGCACGGATGCCTAGAGACCCCAACATGCATACTACGGTCACTATTGTACCCGATACCTATCTAGAGTCTCCAGAGGTTGAGCATGAGACGGTAGACCTCAGGCTCAACCGGTATCTAGTATCCGCTGTCCACCAGTGACCACTGTCCGTCGGGAGAGTACGAATCCAGGCCCAAACAATCCAGGCCCGAGTTTTTAGGCCGAATCCAGGCCGTTGATACTTCGTCCTGTCCGACACTCCGACACCCTTTCTAAACTGTTTTGCGGACTCAGCCCGCAGTGCACACTGCACACTGCACTCCGTCCGGTGCCTACGGTAGCCTGGACCCCACCCCGGGGGTCTGTCCCACCTGGAAGATATGTACCGGGCGCGGAGCCGCGAAACCAGACGGATACCATTTTTGGCTGTGATTTAATAAGTTGTACAGTTACAAGTACAGTTACAATTTTAGGTCAGTGTACAGTTACAAATACAATAAGAGAAACGGATTCAGTCACACTTACAGTTCTGATTACGGTTACTGTCACACTCAAAACTCCGACATGACTCTGGATAAGTAGCAACTCTAGTAGAGTGTACAGCCATGGTTAGAACGGCACAGACAGAGTTACAGAGACCAAGTTCAGTTAAAAGTTACAGTAATACAGTTACAGTTACACTTACACTTACACTTACAGTTACAGTTACAGTTACAGTTACAGTTACAGTTACAGTTACGGTTACAGTTACAGTTACGGTTATCTGCTTTCAATTAACCTTACTAGGTTGAGGTTCATTTAACGTTAAAATGCAGAGCTCGGTTCTTCATCGCGGGGGTGCGGCGGACGGAAAGCGAGACACAGGGAATCTATTTAAGTTCCAAAACTACGGTCAAAATCGTCCGACAAATCGACGGGCCTGGATTGTCGGGCCTGGATTGTGCGGGCCTGGATTGGTACTCTCCCCCGTCCACACCATTTTGCCGACGGCCGGACCACTCTCAGCACAGCAAATTGCCAACGTGGCGGTATACATCCACGTCGGACACCCGAAATCGAGGAGAGTTAGCTGGATCAAAGTTAGCTGGACTAAAGTTCCTGAATATAAATTGGGAAGATGCCTTTGGTCATTCTGTCGAAGGCGTAGAGAGTGAAATGCAATGGAGGAAGTACCGGTAAGGAGGAGCTGTGGCAGTGTAAGGAAGTTGCGGACACCTCAGCTCAAGCCGGCATCCTGCTTCAGGGAGAGAATTCTGGCAGCGTCCCAGTGACCGGGCCAGTAAGGTGATTGTCGAGGACATTATGGATAACAAGCTCGAAGCTGAGGAGGGGCAGCCGGGGATACCCAACACTAAGACTGACAACTCGATTGGTGTGCACAGTCCGGCAGGGCCCTCTTCTGGAAGGGGAAGAAGAAAGTCGGGGGCAAGAAAAGGGGGCAACAAAGCCCCCTGGTCCTGTTCGACTTGCACGCTCCTCAACTCTGCTGCAAGCGAGGAATGCGCCGCTTGCGCAGTTCCTAAAGTGCAGACCCTGCAAAGTGTCGCAGTAGAGGGCGGGGGGGAATGGCGGTCTCCGTACGGAGAAAATGACAGCGTGGCGGGCCCGTCGGTTGTTCCTGTGGGACCAGACTGGGCGTGCGCTTTGTGCACGTTTCAAAACAAGTACGGAGCAGAGGAATGCGAAATGTGCGCTCAAGGTAGAGCCCCAGAGGTTCCTTCCTCAAAGCAGACCCAGTCAGGCCCCCAAGCAAGTGGCGATGTAGAGCAACTAGGCACGGAACAGGACGGAGAGGCTTGGACGTGCGCTCGCTGTACTTGCCAGAACAGGCATGCGGTGGAGTGGTGTTCAGCATGCGCACAACCAAAAGCCACAGAGAGTGGTTCTGCAACTTCGAATCAGCCTGAGTCATTGGGCCTAGACAAGACCACCTCAAAGGCTCCTTGCTTGGAGCCCCACGCAAACAGGGCTGCAGAACAAACCGGAGCAGTGCCGGCGAAAGCAGAAGTGCTTGTTGATGCGACAAGCAATCATGAACCGGCAAATGGAAAGGCAACAGAAGCGGGGGCTGAGCCTCAAAACCTTGCACCAACTTCAGAAGCAAGGGAGGTGCCGAGACTCTTCTTGGAGTCAGCAAAGGAACGGTCAGGACCCAGCCTTTTTGAGGATCAGGCGGGTGAGATCATCCTTTCTTATGTTGAAGCTGATGTGTTTGATCTTGAGGCTTCTGATTCTTTGAGTGAGTGTTTGAGAAAGGCTCCTACCTCTGAGGACTCCGTACTTAAGCCTCCTGGTATGCCAAACGAAACAGCAGAGACAAAGCACTCACTCAGGATCATGCATCTTTTAGTCAACATTCACAGGGAATGTTTGTTACTTTCTTCCACCCCCGCTGTCCAGATTCCCAGCTCATAGAGATGCACACTTCCTTCTATATTCTGGACCCTTCTTGCGGTCTCCATGCCGCCCTCATCTTGTATGTATGCTGACTCAGCACCTTCTTGCAGGTCCATCCTTTCTGCTGCAGTGTGGGATCTGTTCCAGCGACCAGACTTCCGACACGTTCTGTCTAGATGGCTGCTCCCATCGCTTCTGCACCTCGTGTTTGAAAGAAGCTGTGCAAAAACAGTTTACTGCTTTGCCTCCGGCTGAGGCTGCCTCAATCCAGCAGATCTCGGAAGCGTGTGTTTGTCCTAACTCAAGGTAAGTGTTTCGTCAGGTCACCTGTTGTCCAGGCAATTTGTTGTTTTCATATGAAACCGCTTGCTGTGTCGAGCGTGATGGTCAGGGGACTTATCTTCTGGAAAATCCGTTCAGTAGATCTGAACGGGCCGTCCAAAGTAGACGTCCCTCCATAGTACTCTGCAACCTTGTAGGATCAAGGAGTCTGTTAACGAACTTCATACTCCGCCCCCAAGAAACGAAATTTCGTCGTGCAGCCAATTGAGTTCTATGGACGGAGATTGGTACGAGTAGACCTGAAAGCCGTCAAATCTGTACCTCGAATTGTGGGCCTCCTTATACACCTATGCTGCAGCTGCCTCCTCATATTCGACTATCGCTTGCTTTATTTACGACTTGGAATACTTGTTCTAATGCTGCTTATAATCGTAGGCCAGTCGCAGACTGTGGAGATCTTCTTGTGAAGGGCCGCATGGACGGCTTTTCCGATCACAGAACGTTGCCTCCGTTTGCAGCTGCAAGACGCCCCTGACCCAGCGAGACCTTATTCTCACTGCCGGCGAGGAGCGGGCCCGTTCACACCAGCAATGGCTGTACCGAGTGCTGACTCGAACGTTCGACCAAGAAGGGGCCAGCCCGAAGTGCGCCCGCTGCGGGGAAGAGCAGCTCTCGAGAGTCAAGGTGTCACAGCTGGGTAGCCTCTCGCTAAGAGACTGTGAGCTTTTCAATCGCTCTTCTGCCGTGGCGATCTGTCTGTTGCGCACTTTTCCGAAGCAGTTGGCAGGTTTCTTGGTGAGTGCCTGACGTTACGTTGAGCGTTATATTCCGTATGTAAGAAGCTTCGAAGCTTGTGTATGTCTCGGTGAACAGAGATGGGCATGGCCGGAAACCGGAATCCAACATCCTACTTTTTCCATGTTGGAGCTTGCTTTAGTCGTTCGAAAGGGACGTCTGCAAGGTTCTCGACTCCTCTGGGGAGCTCTCGACGGGGCAGCTGTCTCCTTCATGACCCGTCTTTACAAGGGAGCACTTCGGCCGAGGCGCTTCAAACCTGGAGGCTAGATTTAGACCTTTCTGCAGAACTGCCCTCTCAAGTACTTATTCTTAAAAGTTTCGACCCTGGGACCTGGTCGTTGGCCAAATCCTTTAGGACAAATGTTTCAGCGAATGGGAAAGCGAAGTAATAATTGGAAATGGAGAAGCCCGTTTGCGCGACCTCTTACCAATCGCGCAGCTGAAAGCAGAAATGTTTTCGTTGCTTGCTACGACTCCCTCCACCCCGTTAGATGTCATGGATTTCGACAAGTACGCGGCCCGGTTGAATCGTCTTGGACTGTTCGATAAAATTTCCTACTCTCCCCCAAGCATAGCTATTTCCCCCTCCTTTCAGTGCGTAAGGCCCTCAAAGCCCGCGGCCTGGACGCCTCGGGGAAGCACCCCGAGTGCGCACAGCGGCTGGTGGACGTTTTCGCTGCCGGCGCAACCAGGGCCGACGATCGGTGGATCTGCATCGCCTGTCCCGAGTGCAGCTGCGTCAACTGCGGCGCGGGGCTGAGCGTTCCGGGCCACGACTGCCGACAAGCGCTGTGGGGGAAAGTGCACGACGCCGTTGCTGAGCTCGACAAAGCGTACAAGGTACGAGCTGTATCGCTTTTTCGCTATAGCACTCATGCCCTCACCTTTGTATGAGTCGAAAGTCTGCTTCTCATCGAGGCAACTGACTAAGCTTTTCTTACATACAAGCGGGTGAGGCGTAATTTTTACGGAAGAGACCCGCAAAAAAGTTGAGCCAAGTCGTGAGTGCCTCAAAGTTCCGTCGAACTCCAGGCGTAATCGCTTCGCGTTGGTTCCGGACGTTTGCGTCTGACGTGATCCCCATTGTCTGCAGGTGTCAGCCTTTTCTCGTGTATTTCAATTTCTCGCTCGGAGGGTCATTTGCACTCTGAAGAAACATCCTCAGAACTCGATGGAGCGCAGGTTGGGTGACGATTTTTTATTTAGCCCGCTGTGGCTCAACACGCTCATGACGTTCCCAAACCTCGGTATTTCGCGAGCCGGTTTTGCTAACCCCTTGGCGCACTCCGGTTTCAGGCGTACCTTGTCAGCTCCATCAGCCCTCACCCCCAAAAGCTCGGCAAGAAGCAGAAAACGTCACATAAGGGCGGCAGCGTATGGGCCGCCGGAACGGGCTATGGGGGCGCCAGCGACTATTCACACCACCCCCACTTCTGGGGGGGCAAGCACGGCAAGCACAAGCAGCCCCCGCAACCCCCCCGCGAGAGCGCCGCCGAGAGCAAGGCAAAAGAAGCGGAGCGAGAAGCGGATGGTCGGCTGGGAAACGCCATGGATGCGCTGAGTGCGTGCCTTTCCGGGGGGGTGGGCGATGGGCTGGTGACGGGTCTGAGCTTGCCCCTGGTTGCGTTGGTGCACGAGTCGGGGGTCCCGGCGAGAGTGCTCCGGGCACTGCTGCTGAACGACTCGATGATCGACGTGTCCAAGCGGGGGGCGCTGTATCTGAAGGCGTTGCAGGTGAAACTAGTTGCCGTTGCTTTAGGTTGACACTGGCCGTTAAAGGTTGGATGAAGAACTCCGGGACGTGAGCTCGACCAGGGTCAAGCGGGTCCCAGGGGCCCATGTCACGTCAGATTCTGCAAAGATCTTCGATGAGGTGCCCTTGGATCGCACTGACCTGGACTTGCGAGGTCTCTTGCTCGAACAGCGACTAGACCAGTTCTACGCACTGTTTGCAAAGGTATGCTGGTCGTTTCATATTTGAATTTTATGCCTACAAACTTGATGTGGTGGTTCAAAGCTCCAAAGCTGAAGTCTTGCTGGGGCGTGCAGCTGATGCGGGTGCTCGGGGCTCGAGAGGAGCTGCTTCCGGTCATCTGCGAAAGCCCACCGAAACGACCGAAAGAGGTCCCAAAACCCGCACCCACTCCACCTCCTATACTTGAAAAGACACCGCCGCCGATTGTAGAGGAGTCCCCTCGGCGCTCCGGCCGGCGGGTGAAGTCGACGGATCGGAAAGGGAAGCGGAAGCTCGAGGAGGTCGACGAAGACCTCAGCAAGGATGACGTCAGCGAGGTGGCGGGAACTAGAGCGGAGGAGCACGAGGACGACGTCGAGGGGACGGTGCTGGGCGCGATGGAGAAGCTGTACAAGCAGGCGTCGGTTGTCAAAGTGGGGCTTATGGCGGGCGTTGCCGATGAGGGCGGAAGCGACGAGTTAGATATTGGGTTAGTGTGCGAGATTTGTGACGCGTTTGAGGAGCTGCAGCGCGCGAAGAAGGGCTGGGAGGAGGCGCGCGGCGCCCTGCGGAGCGCGCAGGGTTTTGGCGGGTTAGCACAGGGGTTAGGGGCCGGGGCGCAGGGGTTAGGGAACGGGTTACGACAGGTTTTACTAAACGGTGCTCCAGAAGCAGAAACAGCGGAGGATGACGAAGATGAAGACTGCGTGCTTCTGGATCGGCAAACTAGGAAGGGAAAGAAAGTGGAGGCGCCCGCGCCGAGCCCCGAGGAGCGCGCGCGCGCGCACGCATTGGAGGTGGTGGCGTACAAGGACGCGCTAAAGGACCTGCAGTTCCGGATGGAGCCCCTGGTGAATTCCGGCGGAAAGCCGGACCACTACTTCCGAGAGAAGAAGAACGCGATCGACAACGGGGGGGTGCACTCGCAGAAACGGATGCTGGCGATTAGTAAGGAGATTGGGAGCCTGGTAACGACGCTCCCCCTGGAATGGGGATCGTCCGTGCATTTGAGGGTGGATGAGGAGCGAATGGACCTGGTGAAGGCGCTGATTATCGGGCCGGGGGGGACGCCGTACCAGAACGGCGCGTTCCTGTTCGACATCCTGCTGCCGCCGGACTACCCACAGGTACGTAAGTCGTAGGTGTTGTCAGTAGGTGCAAAAGGAGTTGCTGAGTGCGCAGCCAATCTTGTGTGCTGTGCGGACGCCGGCCATGCCAGACGTGGCTGCACGCGTCTCTGGTTTGACCTGACCTGCTCATTGAGTGTGTTCAACTGTTTCCTGAAGTCGTAACCCGGGGAACAAAACACGCTAAAACGTTGACGCCCGCATTGATTAGTTGGCCGGTCTTCTGTTTCTTGTTCGCCTCCTCTCATCCTGCTCTTTCGGCTTCGTTTTCCGACTCTTTGCCCCTTACATCTCGGCTTTCTACCAACCAGCGGCGACGCCAACTCCGTCGCAAACTTCATCGAACGTCATCGCCTTTGCCTCCACTGATCCGACGGCCGTGCTTGCGCCAGGTGTCGCCCAAGGTGCAGTTCATGACGACGGGCGGCGGCCGCACCCGGTTCAACCCCAACCTGTACGCCGACGGCAAGGTCTGCCTCAGCATACTCGGCACGTGGGCGGGGCCGGGGTGGCAGCCCGGGAAGAGCACGCTCATGCAGGTGCTGCTCAGCATCCAGGGCATGATCTTCGTCCCGGAGCCCTACTTCAACGAACCGGGTGAGTAGTTCGAGCATGCCAGTTGTTTCTCTCAGGTGCGGTCTCGATCGACCATATTGCTTGCAGTCTAGCTTCCCTGGTCTCACCCTCTGTATTTGTGTATGGACTAATCCTAGGAGCATCACCCTGTAGCTCTCGGACCGTTCTCGTACCCAAAGTCGATTACCTTTGACATTTGAAGCTTGCTCAAGCCAGGCGTTTCAGACAAACAGCTTGCATGTCAACTTGAAAACGGTCCTCGATCGAAGCGAATGCGGTGGCATAAACGGTTAGGTGTTGGTCAGTGCGCCTTGGCTCGTGTGCATCTCCCGCCTTACCTGCAGGCTACATTTCGAGCGTAGTTACTCGAGGTCGTTAATATGAGGCTTAATGTCCAAAGATCCATCCCATCCGGAAAGAGCTCTTACTCCGACTTATCCATGTTTCGACGGTTTGGAAAGTTCTCCGGAGTCCGGGTACAGTCTCTGAAACCCGTTAGCTCCACCTCAAACCCTGAATTTCATTCCAGGTTACGAAGCGCACGGCAACAAGACCGCGTCCCACAGCTACACCCGCAACCAGCGGCGCAACACGCTCCAGCTGGCGGTGCTCGGCATGCTGCGCCACCCGCCCGCGGTCTTCGCTGACGTCATCCGCACGCACTTCAAGCTGAAGCGGCGGGAGATCGAGGCGCAGTGCGACGAGTGGGCCGCGGACGACTTTGCGCCGAAGCCCGCCCCCAAGGCGAAGGGAAAACCGGCAAAAAAGCCCAAGAAGAAATACCACGGAGTGGATGATATGATGGATTGGGATAGCAAAGATGATGCGGATGAAGAGTTTCTCTCGGGTCTAGTCGGAGCTGCCATGGGCGGGGCAATGGGTGGGGTGCACATCGATCACGAGACGGGGCGCGGCAGTCCGATCCAGGCGACGATGAAGGAGCTTCTGGTAGAGCTCGCCAAGTTGTGATTGTATGATCATACGTCCTTGAGTTGTGTTTGCTAGTCAGGCTGGTATGATCTGCAACAGAATGGTTCATAGGTAGATTGATTAGAGTGACTGCCTTGTCCCTGGTTATTATGGCGGAACTCAAGAAGCCGTATAGGCTTGAGTTATAAACTAGTGGGAGCGCTTAAGAATCTGCCTCTGCGTGCACTTTGTAAATGGAATAATCGAGAGGCGAAGTTGTGTGTCCGACCGAACCAAGTGACGATTATCATATTGCCAGCTATCCAACGTACGACTTGGTTCTGGTACCACTTTTGCA
This sequence comes from Klebsormidium nitens, assembly GCA_000708835.1. Taxonomy (NCBI): domain Eukaryota; kingdom Viridiplantae; phylum Streptophyta; class Klebsormidiophyceae; order Klebsormidiales; family Klebsormidiaceae; genus Klebsormidium; species Klebsormidium nitens. The sequence goes on from DF237075.1 coordinate 106,124, forward strand.
GTTTTCAATGTCAGCGAAACATGATCGCGGCGCCCTCGGCCACTGATGTACGCGTGATCTCGAATCGATGAGTCTGTAATATAAGAAACCTTGCTCTGGCACCACTTAAAGCTATTCCGATGCAGCCGCGGCCCAGTATACGTCCTTGCATAAACATGTACGTGCAATTAATATGAGCACCGTCTTTATAACAGCTTCGTGCGGTGTCCGGATTATACTCGAAAGCACATGTGCACGTCCTTGACAGATCGGCGGCCGCGCGGGCAGCGTCTGGTGCTGACGTCCACATGTGCGCGCAACGTTCATTGAGGATCGGATCGCGCGCACATGCATGATTAGCTCGACATATTCAACGAGGCGAGTGATCTTTATTAAGCCGGGTCTCTTGTCACTGTGAGACTCAGAAAGAAGTCACGTCATGTGCCCAAAAGAGCATTAACAGCTGCAAGCACGCGCTCAGACCTGGCTAACCTTAGTTATCCGATGATCGAGATCGATTGTCTGGGAACTTTTATCCATTATAAATCTTATGGGCTGAGCACCAACCCTCTTTTCGTTGCAGCATGCGCTACTTGCGCGCATGTCTAAGAGTTTGCACTCCGCTGGTCGCTATATGCTACATCCGTTGACCACTTGGCCAGCTTGATTTCTAGGACTATACGGACACGACCACGAGCAATGTGGTGCGGTGAACTTTTCAATCCTGACCAGCCAAATGGCTCCCGAGATTCTATGTGAGAACTGCCAGGGTTGTATTCTGCAATGACTAACACGTACCGACTCTCAAAGGAAGCAGGAGCACGTTCTAACTGCTTTCTTGCTTATTCATGTCCGACAGAAGCGACACTGATTGTACATTTGATGCACGCTCAATCCACGGTAGCACGAGGTGACTGCATTCTATCCTTTCTTTTCCACCTCACGATTGACCAGCTGTAAGAGGCGGTCACACCAATAAGTACAGCCCTTGCGAGCGCGTGGCAGCCTCTCGCTAGCGCGCGCACGAACACCAAACTTGTCGTCACACGGAATACCTTAGTAGCCCATCAAGTCAAGCCCCGCGATCAGGTATCCCAAGCCTTGCATGCCCAAGTAGACGGAGAGCCCATACCGTCCGGCGCTTATACCATACGTCATGGCGCCAAACACAAACGCGGCCCATCCTAGTTCTGGCACGTGTAACGTTCGCACTGCCATGAATCCCCTGACGTTGGCCCACGTCACCTTCTCCCACACCTCCCGCAGCGACGGCAGCCTATACAGCGTCCGCTCCAGGCGCCACGCGGCCCCGGCCTCGAATGACGTCAGCAGCGACGGGTCCCTCTCCGCCCTCTCTTCCGTCGGCGTCAGCAAAGAGAGTCTCCGCCCGGCAGACGGGCTCCACAAGCCCCGCTTCATCGGGCTTGACACGTGGCCGAAGTCCCGTCGTTTTGCGGAGGAGTCGAGCCCCGTGCAATGGCCGCTCGTCTCCTCACCGCGCCCGTGCGCCGTCCTCACTTTTAGCCCCACCCTTAGTTCTGGCAGATCATACGCTATGAGCGGATCCATGCTAGCGTGCGCCACGAACGCGTCATCCGACGAGCCCTCCGAAACGGGGCTCACCGGCTCCGCGTCGTTGGCCACCCCCCCCTCTTTTCCCACGCATTTTGACCCCCCCGATTGGATGTTTTCGGTCTTGGCGTCGATTCCAGTCTTGGCAGTGACGACCCACACGTGGGCGCTGCGTAGGTTGAAGAGGCCGCTGAAAATGGCCTGCGCTTTGACACGGTACATGACGTTCTCGAAGGCGTAGTAGGGGAACAAGAGGCACCAGCTCCTGCGCAAGAACGGGAAGGAATGTTGCGGGGACGGGCCTTGCAACTGATTTTATGATGGACGAACTCAAATGAACGTCTCGAAGTGATAGCTCCCCGGAAAGAGGCTCACGGAGCTCTAAACATGCGAAGCAAAAGCGCTGAGAACTCTTTCAAGAAGGCAAATCGGAGAGAGGTCCACTGAAACGGAGCTTCTTGGTTGGTATAGTCTTTTTACCTTCAAGTCTTACCCAACCAACAATAGTACGTAAGTTGTTTATAGAGTAAACGCCTCCTTTTTAACTCGCTTCTCGCCCCAGCAGTCCCCTCGCCGGAAGATAAAGCCTCAAAAAGGCGGCATATGAAATCCAATTCGTTGCAGTCAGAAAGTACGTGTCCGTACTCAACAGCGTTCCCTGCCCAAAAAGCTCACCCGCGGTGCGGCAGCCAGTGCAGGATCGCCTGTGTCTGCATATAAGCAAGGAACCAGAGCGGCAGCGATGCCTCGGGCAGTAACACGGCGAGCGGCATTATGATGCAGTAGAGCAGGAATCCGGTGACCGGAAGCACGAAGCGGCGGAACCAGAAGAAGCAGACCAGCAGGTTGAACTTCTGGTACGCGCTCAGCGTGGGACACGTCAGCGAGCGGTGCCACGTCAGCATGAACAGGCGCGCGGGGCCTGCGCAGAGGGGCGAGATGCGTCAGCACTGGGTCATGTGGTTGTCTGCAACTTCGTAGAATGAAACTTCAGTTCTGAAGGAGGCATGGCAGAACGCTTTGGGTGGAGAGGGGCGAACCAGAACGGCTGGAGGAAAGAGTGGGGGAAGAGGAACGGCCAAAAGCTAGTTAGTCGGTCAACCGCCTGATGCTATTGTGAGTTGTGGCGCAGGTTCTTCTACTTGGGACTGTTCCGTACCGTACGCTGAGAAACCATCGAACGAAAATTGTGATGGTCGGCCCGAGCCTTTGAAAACTGTTGGTTGGAAGGAAAAGCCGATCGAACTTTGTGATGAGGTATGGAAACTGTGTTTCAAGCGGCAGTGCATCGACTTGTGCGGCGGGGCATCCTGCTTCGCAAGCTTCCACATCAGATGTAAAGTCGGTCTGCAGCCTTGAATCTGAAGCGCCCCTTTCCACAAAAAAGTTGATCGCAACTGTTGCTGTTCAGTACCTTGTTTCGGTGGTCGAAAGATCCGCCTTGCCACGTGGCAAGCTCACCTGCGTGCCACCTTTGCTGCTGCTTGCAGTAGGCCTTGTACGTGCAGGGCAGCTCCGAGGGCACCGTGACGTCATTCAGGTACGTGAAATTCCAGCCTTTCATGTGGGCACGCACCGCTAGATCCTGCGGGGAGTTACATAAGAGGGCGAGGGAGGGTCGGACAGGGTAAGAGAGAACAAAAGCTACAAAAAGTAAGAGAGAGTAAGGAACGACAAGGGGGATAAGGGAAAAGAGAGGCGAAGACGGCAACGATCAAAAGAAGGTTAGTCAAGCAAGAAAGGGTGAAAGCCCGCCTCATTTGGTCAGCCGCTTGTGCCACATCTGTCTGTCAGTGGTCTTTTCGACTTTTCAGCTACGTTACGGTAGGAGCAACTTCGGGCCCTTAAAAAGCAGGAAGTACTTGTTCTTTTCGACTGTTTTTAACCTGTCGCATCCATGGCCAGGAATCAAACACGTCACCAATATTTTGTAAGTTGTTCGCACCAATTACTATACAGACTGGCGCTGCACTATATTTCTTACCTGCGTTGGACGGGCTGATATTCCTAAAACAAGACACGAACTAGAGCCTGTAGTCTCAAAGAGGATATCCGGAACGTTGGTTAATCAGCATTTCTAAACAAACCAGTCGTCCAAACGGAACCTTGACTAGGGACACTCTGACCTGTTTGGGGCGGCGTGACGGAATCACTGGCAACGAAAGAACTAGATACATGCGCAAACAAAGGTGAAGGACGAGCTCGTACCATATCCTCAGTGGTCGTTCTCGCGAGCCACCCCCCTGCTTCTCGCAGCGCCTGAACTCGCCACACGCCCGCCGTCCCGTTGAAGCCAAAGAACGCGTTGAAGTGGTTCTGCACCTGTTGCTCCACTTCGAAGTGGTACGACATGCTGATGACCTGGAATCGCGTCAGCAAGTTCTGCTGCGCATTGGCAAACGCCCACCGGGCCTGCAAGGCGGGTTAGCGCCAGGTTAGAGCCGGCTATCAGCTGGTTATGTAATCAGATTAAGAGGAGGGTGGAAAAACGACGGGTCACTGACTGGGCTTCAGCTTGGTAAGGACTGAGCCGGAGGAGGGGTACTCCGACTTCAACCAAGTTTCTTGGTGGATTAGGTTCAGGCAGATTAAGGACCAGGTGTAAGACCAGGTTGTGAAACAGTTGTGGGATGGGATTCGAACGCACGGGGTAACGTTTCGAGTTCGGTGATTGGTACGCTTCGCTTCAAAATTAATAGCTTCAGACCAATGTGGTAGTCAGAGGCACTCTTAGCTGTACGGACAAAGCGGGACTACTGGGGGAAGGGCAGCCTTCTATCAGAGGGTTGAAGAGATGAGTCTCGTTGTTTTTGTTTACAGAGAAGTTTTCCTGTCTGTGGGTCTGGCCAACCGGTGATTGAAGCTGCTTCTGGCATGCTTAGATACTAGATACGAAGCCTTTGGTGCTCCTGCATTGACTTCTATTACTGAAAAGGGTCCTAACAATCCCAGGGGTTGTGGTCGGACGAGCTAAATGGCCCCAAGCTTTCAGAAGATATTTCAGAAGCTTCTTCCTTTCATCTCGCAGCCTAGCCGTATACCAAAATCGAGAAATTCACATCGTCCGCCAATGCGTCTTCTGACAATCACGTAATAGCGCACCGTCTCTGGCCCCCTTTTCGTACCAGGCCACAACTGAAGTGGATTAAACCCAGTCCGAAAAAGGACCCCTCCTTTCAGCCTACCTGCACAAGGGCCAGCTTTGGCTGCCCCTCAAACTTTGGCACCGTCCTCCGGAGGAAATCCTTGGCCGGCACGAAATCGGCGTCAAAGATGGCAACGTACTCGCAGTGCTGGATCGCAGGGTCCTGCATTCCGTGCGCCAGGGCACCAGCTTTGAACCCCGTCCGCGCCGTGCGGTGCGTATATCTGATGGGAGCCCCCACCGCGCGCCAAGCATCGACCTCGTCACGGACAAGCTGCTGCATGTCTGGGTCGTCGGAATCATCCAAAACCTGCGTTGGGGACGATAAGAGAGGGCTTCAGGAAAAGCAGAGCGCAGAGTGGAAAAAGTCGAATTAGAAATGCAAGTTTGTCAACCTGACTGCAATGTTGGTAATCCAGTGGTTGTGACACTTGCTGTGGCTGACCTCAAGGAAAAGCGAATATGCGTTTCTTCTACTGGAGGGCCACTTATTTGCCATCAAAGCAACGCTAATGTATCTCAGAAAAGTAACGTGCCACACACATTGCCGCTAGAGGCAAGGCTTTTTCCAATATCACCAATACTGGAGGGGCATAGCTTATCAGACAAGCAGCTTTTGACCTAGAAGCTACAGAAGGATGAGGATTTGGTAGCAATCTAGGTGAGAAACTGGGGTGCAAGGCGCTACCTTGGATAACACTCCATCTCTGGTGACATTGTGAGCTCCTGCGAGGAGCTCAGTGAGTAGCCTGCCATAAAGTAGAACAGTCACTATCACTTCAAAAAGCACCAAGTATTTTGTTCTTCAATGCATGCAAGTCAGCAATTCGTTAGTTACCTGTACCACCAGTTTATCCTGAGGCCAATCCAGCCGGCATGCCGCCATGATACCCCGCTTGTAACACTCCCTTTCATTGCGCATCGGGATCTGCACCAGCACAACCGGCTCGAATGCAGGCTTCTCTTCATTGCCCCCACAATCTCCGACTGCTAGGGAGCCTGAGTCCCCCTCCTTAGTTGGCTGCTTCCAACTGATGTAAAAGTACCCCGTTATCAGCAGCAGCTTGTCGATGCTCTGCAGGAGACAAGCAGGGGAAATTGACACCAGATGCCACATCAAGAGTACAAGCAGTCTGCTCAGCATGCCTGGTGAGATTAAGGAGGCCAAAAGTCAAAGTCGCCTGAAGCAATAAAGGGTGCCCATGTCTCATTGAATCGTCCATGCCAGAGTCTTTCTGTACCTTCTTTTGTTCATGTTGAAGGCCCCCATACTGACAGTACTGCTAAAAGCTTGCTATTTGTTTCCTACTACAGGCCAAGTCCATGATCACATGGTCCCACTAAGAAACCACCAAGTAGTGTCAAGATCTGAACAAAAGCTTTCTAGATCTGGTTTACCCCCCAGCTCAAGACAGTGCAGGCGTGCTTGTTTTACTTAAGTGAGGTCTTACCTGGACAATAAAGGCGAACATGAGCACGCTAATGACTGGCTGCAGCACACGGGCTGTCCACACTTCCCGAAACCCCTGCCAAGCTGCACCGGAATGCACAGCATTACTGCATGCCAACCTTACCAGGGCCGCAGACAGTGCTACACACAGGGCAACTCGCAGACCGGACGCCATTGTTGCTACTTTCTTATCTTTAGCGAACCAAGGTTTAGCTTTAGCTGTCCACTTATCTATCTAGAATGCAGTGACAGCTCGCCGGCCGCCTGCCTAGAGGTCCAACAGTAGGCAGGGAGGGCGTCTGATGCAGCCATGTTGGTCGCTGCATCTGCAATGTACGACAGTGACAACCTCACAGTCACAGTCACAGTGGCAGCCTCAAACGCCCTTGATGTTCCGTTGGGACGCACGACGCCGCCATTGCACGGAACTTTCAAGATCAGACACCAGCTTCCTTCTCCGCATCGGAAGTGGCTCTGCCAGAGCCCGACTCTGACTCTGAGGCTGAGGCCTGCATGTGCCATATGCGGCGGTCAACGCACTCACTGTCAGCCGTCAAGTTCAAGTCTTGCGCAATGCGCAGGCCAAGACTGACAGCGCACGTTCGAAGTTCCGAGGATGCAGGCGCAGAATCCAAGCCGGTGACCCCGGGTTGTAGCCCCGGGCGTAGTATCACCCCAAAATTGCCCAAATGCTGAAAGGCCTTGCATGGGCCCTCCGTTCGGGGCCCCTACCGCCAGTGGGACGGGCCGCTACCGACTAGGTAGTCGAGGCTTGCGCCTGGGCGGGGAAGCCAGAAACATCCTGGGGCAAACTACCGGCTGCCGCACCAGCCGACATTGACGGGTTCACTTCCGGCCATTCATTTGATTTGAAGGTCGATGATTGGGTCCAATCTTGTTCGAGAGTCCCCGGGCGCGACTCGTTTTCCATAACCCAGGGTTTCGCCGCTTTGAAAACTGCCAGACTATATAAGTAACCCTACCGGTCTAAGTTGGCACGTCAGCAGGCAGGGAGAAAGTTATGTCCGGGAGGAAAGCAGCTCTGAAATCCGAGCCTCGCGGCCAATCATTGCCTCATGGAAACGGTCGCGGTAACGCTCAAAAAGAGGTCAGCTTTGAGAGTTTGTTGAACGAAAATGATTCCGCTCGAACTCATCAAGGTCCATGAAGGCATTGAAGGGTTAAACTGGGACGGGTGGGGTTAGCCTGGGGGTTAGGGTGGGTACGGGTGCGGAGCGTGTAAACTTTGGGTTTAGGTTTTTAGTTAGGCGCTTACCCTTCATAGAATCGAGAGTTACACGAAAATGTAGCATGGATGAATCGGCGGGCAATAATTGCTAGTAGGTATGTCGTGACCCGTCATGGCCATGATCAGGGAATCAGGATCGATATGACTCAAGTAAGAATTCTTAATACCGTACGGTCACCCATGATTTCGGCAAAAAATAAATAATTATTTGGCCGGCTGAAATTTTCAGAAATTATCTTGGGGCGATAATGGTTCGATAATGGTTATTTTAGCAGGTAACGTCGAGCCTGCTGAAAGGAATAAAAGTTTCATAATCAACTATTTTGCGTCGAAGGTGCCGAAATCAAATACAGGTACGGTAGGTAAGCCAAGACAATAACAAGCTCCGCCTAACAATAAAACTCCTAACCCAGAAACATGCCTGCTCCGCAACCAGACCCGCCCTATCCACCAGACTATTAAACCGTGCCCGACCCAGTGCGGTTAGGTACCTTATAAAATGTTACTTATAGTATGTCCATGAATCATGCATCTCGGCTTATTGGAAGGTGGGTTTTGCAGAGTAAGTTGTAACCATGCGAAGTTAATGTCCGTACGAAAAGCTTCATGACCCTCCGTACAGTGACACTCATGAGATGCATGGGGCGAATTGACGCGATCATGATGTCATGCAGGGGTTCTAGCGGGGCGCCATGCAAACGGGGCGCAGAGCGCCCCCGGGCAGATCCTGGCGTCCCCGGGCGACAGCCCGGGGCGCCAGAGCGCCCCGGCTCGAAGCGCCGACGGCCGAGGCCCTGTCTGGCCTGGGCAGGGGCGGCCGGCCGCGCCCCGGGGTCGCGGAGGGGCGCCCCGGGGCGGAGCCCGAGCGCCTCCGGGCAAATTCCTGCCAGAACCCCTGATGTCAGGTATCCTGAGCGTGTCGACTTCCACGTGGCAATCTTAATGCTTATATAGATTTAAAAGCTGCTGTGCGAGCATCCCGCTGCTGGTGAGATGGCCGAGTGGTCTAAGGCGCTGGTTTTAGGACACGCAGCTCAGCGTGAAACGCACCAGTCCAGAAATGGGCGTGGGTTCAAATCCCACTCTCGCCAGATGCAGAACTTCCCGTTCCGTGCACTGCCCAACCTCCTTTTAGCTACCGTATCACCGCCCTTTCTTTTACACTTAAAATCGGGGGGGCTGCCGCCCCCCCGAGCCCCCCCGCTCCCTCCTCCTCTGGAGGTCTTAGCGTCGTTGCACGAAAGTGGACCATAATTGTCGCTGAGTAGCTATAGAGTCGAGGTGGCAGTCGCGCCATCAGGGCCCCATCAGGGTTTTTCATGTGAGTCCCGGGACGGTTTTTCATGTGAGGCCTCATGGTGGATTAGTTATTTACTTGAGATCAACCTGGTATACTTCTTGGACATTGGTAAGTTAACGGATACTTTTCATTGCGATGCCCATGAGGCGATGCCCTTGCAGTGACAAGGCATGGGGCCAATACGGCCGGCAAGACCGGCTCCCAAGAAACAATGTAATGAGGGATATGGCGCGCAAAGATTGCCATCATGTCCCAAATGACAGGAAGCGCGTGTATGCATCCAAGTCCTATCGTTAGCATGCCTAGTAGCATTTGCTTGTAACGTCCGCCTTCATACGGTTATTGCCCCGTTATTGCCAATGCCTAAACAATGTGAAGTGCTCGTGAACTTTGTGCCAGTCTTTTATGTTCAATGACTAGCTCAGCTCTAATTCCGTATCGGCCACTGCTTTACAAATTGTATTGTGGACCCCTGCAACATGTATCATGTGGACCCCTACTAAGGTAGCTGCCATCATTGCCAATATGTATATTCGAAACCAAGCAGAGTCCATATATAACTCCAAACACATTCAATGATTGCCAGGATCAAAAGCCTTGGTTGGGCTTTGCAAATCGAGCATGTGCGAAAGAGCTCAAGACAACGCGATTGCTCACATGATTACTGGCGGGTGGGTGTGAGAAGGAAACCGAAATCGATGCTATACTTGCATTCGAATATATGACGGGTGCGGCACACAATTTCGTATCAAATCACGTGCCTAGCTATCCAGAACAACATGCAACAGCTTGTGGATTACGGTGCCAAGGCTTAAAGCTTGCATGACATGATTACCATGGTGATTTTCTGATAACGGAAACGAAACTTGATATTACCGGCATGCTATCTCCGTTTACTAGTGCAGAGCACGGACAGGCAATTGAAAACTTGTCGTTTACCTGGATAATGTCGTGGAACTTTGGTAGGAGGCCTCAAGCTCATTATAGAATATTTTTGACTGGGGCGGTTTCCATCCTACTTGTCGACGTGTCTTCTTTATCAAAGTAGTTGCGCCTCAATAATGCTAGCCATAGGAACAACATTACAGAGCTTTGTCAAGCGGAGACCGGATCTTTTTAGCAACTCCTCAAAGCTCGTCCTTGTCCGCTCTCGTCCATTTACCATTGCTAGCATACTAAGATCCGAGACTAACTTGGGGATTAACAGCCCATCTGGACAAGAATCTTCTATGACAAAGTCGACAATGATCAGTCTTGACTTATTATGCATGATCGTGCATGCATTTCTTAGGATCTCCACACACTCTTCATCGCCCCAATCATGTAAAATGCGCTTCAAAATTACTGCGTCTGCTGTAGCCACCCGCTCAAAGCTCTTGGAATCGAATAGATCGCCTGGGACGAATCTGACAGACTTGTTTCCAGACTTCGAGTTCTTCAAAGCGGCGTCAATCACACTCTGCCGCTCAAAGATGACAGTCTCTAGATGGGGATGCCGGTCGACTAGGTGCCTAACAATGGTCCCATTGCCTCCACCGATGTCGACCACCGTCCTGCAGTGGATAAAAGCATTTCTTATGCTCATTAGAACGAGAAACTCCGGAGAGAAAAGATTGACGGCTGATTCCGTCCTCCGAAGACTCGCACTTGCAACGACCTCTAGGGAATCAAAGTGCGGCCGACAGATTGTCGAAGCCGCTTCTGTCGACCTAGAGTGTCAATAAAAGAGAAGTCCCGGAATTGAGCAAATCTTAAATCCTTCATTGCGCGAAAGTTACAGCGGATTGATGTGTTGCAAACAGAGCACAATCTGGGAGATAGGTGTGGAGAAATGCTCGTGCTCGACTCTAGCTTCACTCTACTCCAGATGAAGGAACAGGATTGAATCCATACTTTGTCCATCGTCGAAATGGGCTGTTATTTGAATCGAAACGCGCTTGAATACCCACCTTATGCGCTTCCAGTTCACCGCCTCGGCCAGCGCGTACTTCTCCCTCACGCTCATGACCTCCATCATTTCGTCGAACCGCGCGCCTTTCTCGGGGTGCTGCGTGTACCACTGCCACAGGTCCTTGCCCGCCGAGTGCTCGAAGCCCGCCCCCCCTTTCCGGAGAGCGGCGTCCAGGGCGCCCCAGCCGAGCTGGTGATCTTGGGGGTCGTTCATGGTGAGGACGCACGAACGGAGCGACCAGCCGGTGCGGTCCGGAACCAGGGTGCGCCCAAGCCTGTGGCAATGCGGGAGGAGTCATGAGAAGTTGGGGCCAGAGAAGTGTGTCAAAATATAGCGGACAAGTATGCGATGATGAGGTTGAGATGAGTCGACTTCCACGAGAAGCGACCGGTGTATTTAGAATTGCGAGTAGACTTACGAGAAATTCGTGAAAATAAGGGAAAGAGGGTTGTGTCAGGAAGATCAGGAGGCTGTACACGCAATGTACAGCCTGACTCCAAACACACACTACACACTTGGTGAAGCGTGCAAAACACATTGAGACAACAAAGACGAGTCTCAGATCAGGCTAGGAAGCCCGCCGCACTTGGAGAATACCAGTTCAAATACCGCCAGTCTTACGCCAGGTATCCAGAACTGATCAGACCCTGCGCATTCAGCCTGCCAGCTTGGACTCGAGCCCTCCAGGCCTCTGGTCGATCCGAAGTATCATAGGTTCTACGGGTCCTTCTCCGGGCTTTGTTTGACACACAACTATGCACCATCTGGTCGATATAATGGGGCCACTTTTCAACCATGAGAGGTTGATGAAGATGATGCTCAGACACTTGCAGCACGTCGTCGATTGTCCTTTCTTCCTCACAGCTTGATACGAATCAGGTGTGCCTTTGAAATTGCAGCGCAATCAAACTTGTCAAGATCTTCAAGCCAGAGCAGGCGCCAGTTTCCTCCCAGTTGACCAACCTGGTTGGAGAGAAGCGCCCCTTCTTGTCCATCTTGTACACGCCCAGCGAGGCCAAGAACCGCATCATGCGGTACAGGTGGGGCACGTGCACCGGTTCTGGCAGAGCAGCGGCGATCTCCTCCGCAGTGGCGGCGCCGAGGTCAGCGAGAATGTTTGGCACCCCCGCTTGAGTGACGACGTAGAGCACCCGGGGCGGGACGAAGGCCATGGTCAGAACCAACATCTGCAGCAACAGACCGCCCTTGTGTCGATTCATTTTAGAAATCCAATGTTCAACAGTGTAGCGATAGAATGTGAGAATGCGGAGGGAAGCCTTCTCTCGGCTGCCAGGTTCTGGCCAAGATGAGGGACTTCAGTTCGAAAGTCTTGTCATAGAATGTTGAGGAAGGAGACCCTGTTGACAGTTGACACAGCCCAGCTCGCCGTACTATGTCTGAACGAATCTGACTAGACCCACTCGAGAATCTGCCAGAGCGCAGTTAACTTGGTCAGAGATGCGAAGGAAGGGGCTAAAATAGAACGAGAAGCCTCCGTCACGATGAACTTGGATTCCACCTCCACTACATCTTACTGGCATTTTGAATGCACGATAAGATGCTGTCAACATAACATGGCAGAAGCGCAGCCATACATTAAACTACTTAATTACCGCCAGCAAACTCTAAATGGGCATTCAAACAACATCCAATGGGTGCGAAACGGTCTGCATGCAAAGCCCCCAAGCAGCACATCTTGTTGACTTTTCTTGTTGCAACTCTTGCAACTTCTGCAACTCACCTGTATGTCCACAGGCACAAGCCATTGCGCCACAGCTTGTCCAACGATGAATGCATGTGAGAGGCCCCACATCAGCCATGAGCGTCCAGGCTGGCCAAACAATCTTCCTCCCAACCAAAGCAGCACGTACAAGCTGAAGCATGTGACAAACCCATAGGCGAACTGACCCAGGAGCTCCGGCGCCACAAACATAGCTTCTTTGACTTTTAGCGCTAGAAAAAGAGCGAGGCGACAAGAAATCCGGTTGAGGCTACCGTACAATGACTTCCCACTCTTTCCACAGATAAACAGGAAGCCAGACGGAGAGCATGGCCTGGACTCGGAGGGGCTGGGGCAAGAAAGAGAACGCTTGCATTGATCGAAGTTTCTGATCTGATTGAAGTGACACCCCGACATTGACACCACGCCAACTTCTTGATGGAAATCTCTCTAGAAGGCGGCTTCAGTGTCAAACTTATCTTCTCAGAACCCAAGTTTTCTGACATTGACAGACTTTTGAAGACAATGCGCAAACCGAGCAGGACCAAAGTTGAAGTTCAAAGGGAGGAGTGCGAAGATTCAGAGGGCGCCAGTGGCAGGAGGGGCATATTTGCAGCGTTGCGAGTTTCTTCCCCTGGTGCTTGAAGCTTTTCAAATTTACACGAGTGTTTGTCGCCATGGCAGCGGCAATTGCAAGCAAAGGTTTGCTGAGCGGGGGTCAGCTGGCGGCAGGAGCGGTTCCTGTTCAACAGAGCAGGCGCTGTTCGCAGGGGCAGCCGACGCTGCCGGCATTGCAGGCTGGGAATTACTCTGGGTTGAGGGGGCTGAGTCTAGTACCGACCAGGCAAATGAGGGTTGAATCCAGACGTGAGTATCATGAGGAATGTTGAGCACAGCAGTACACCTCCATCTTGGTGTACCACTAGCTTTTATGCAATGGAAGATTTCAAAGGGTTTTGCAAGGGTATTGACACTCAGCGTCCTTCAGGAGCCTGTTCCTGACAAGCTGCCACAATTGCTGTTCTACTTTTATGCGCGGCCGCATCTGCACAGCACCACCTAATCTACTCTCTAATTGTCTGCTTCTGTTAGACGTTGCCTCAGAAGCTAGTCATCATGTGGTCTTTACAATTCACCCCGGCATTGTAGTAAGCGCTGGTACTACGGTCTGGCGCGTTACATCTGCACGATTAACCCTGAGCTTCATCTACAATGTGTGAACCGATGGTCACAAGAAACGTTTCAGGCAGAATTGCAAAGGGTTCATTTCAAAAGTTGGCTCTTGGCAGCGACATCTTGTAAGGGGGCCTCCTCAGCTTGTGACCTCTCTTACCACTCTTGGATTCAATATGCTCAACCAACTTCAACCTCAGCGCACCATCTCGCAAGCCTTCTGCTCAGACTCAGTCAACCAATTTTGTAACCCCTCTGCAGGCCGCCTTGCCCCCGGCATCTCCTGCCAGCTTTCCTCCTCTCCCCATTGGCCCCTCGCCGTTGTGTCCACCCTCGCCACCCCCTTCGACCTCCACGCAGCTCCCCTAAGCCTAGACCTCCCGCCCCTAAACCCCGTCTATGGCGAAGTCGGCGCCGTCCTCGAGCTCAGCGTACAGCTCATCTACTTGCTGGGGCTGCTAGCGCTCCTGGGAACCGGCAGTTTCCTGGTGGTACGTCAGGTCTTGATCCGGCGCGAGCTTGAGAACGCGGCCAAGGATTTGCAGGACCGTGTGCGCATGGGAATCGCGTCGGCGGAGGAGTACTTTGAGCTGGGGGCGGTCATGCTGCGCAAGCGGCTGTACATCCAGGCCAACAGGTACCTGGAGCAGGCGATCCAGAAGTGGGAGGGGGACCCCGAGGAGCTCGCACAGGTAAGAGTCTCATCACTCTAGTTGTCATGCTTCTGTTTCTCTGGCGATGCCATGAGGGGTGTCTCTCTGTGTAGTTTGCAAGAGAAGCGGTCTCCAGTGGCAGAGTCAGAGTGCGTGTCTGCTGGTCAAGTACTGCGCCAGTCTGAAGCAAGAAGGTGGTGATGCGTCGTGCAATGAGGCAAGCTGTCTCAAGGACTGCAGGAAGCGAGCGGTGCCTCTCCTAAGGCTAAACGGGCAATCTCGTTACACAAGCCGTGCTTCAAAGGGGAGGGAAAGTTTCAATTCAGCTTCATGTGTCGTCATGAAGGCTCTGAGTGCAGAGCTTCAAAAAAAAACTTGCTTTCACGTTCTTGTCGTTGTCTTGTTCTCGTCTATCTCCCCTGATGAGAGTACAAGGCATCAATCGATGTTGCATCCTGATAAAAGAGACGTCTGATGAGCTCGGATATTCTTGAACCCATCATTTCTTGAGGATTGACAGCATGCAACTCATACTTTTGTGCTGACCTTGGCTTTTCTTTTGCAGGTTTACAATGCGCTTGGGTTCTCTTACACCAAGGAGACACGATATGACGAGGCTGTTGCTCAGTTTGAGAAGGCCCTTCGATTGCAACCAGGTTACGTGACTGCCCGCAATAACTTGGGAGATGCATACGAGCAGGCGAAGCAGATTGAGAAGGCCCTACAAGCCTACGAGCAAGCTCTGCGGTATGATCCGAACAACAATCTGGCCAAGGATAAGGTGGAGGCGTTGAGGCGGAGAGTAGACCGGAGGAAAGGGGTGACGTCAGAATCTTGAGCACTTCTTTAAAGTCACTATCCATTTTGCCTGACTTGGTTTCATTGCGTGGAGCATGGATTGAGAACTTTTGAAACGCGTCACTCAAGTTCGGACGCTGGCCCCCTAACATGGTTACCCCATTTTGGAGGTAGCACTCTGCAAACCAAGTCACTCCTTAAGGCTCAATCAAGCATCCGTCTCAGTCTTTTCATTAGTCTGCCCGGCCCAGGCAACGGAAAAGCTTTTTCAATATGCAAAGAGCATCTTCATCTTGCCATGATCATATCAGCACTGAGTCGCACATACCGTTGCCCAAACTCAACATCAATAGAATGGAATGCTCGCATTTGTGTTCGATTCGATCGGCGCAGATCAGATGTATACGCATATACGCGACTCTTGAAACCGCTGAGAAGCCATGCGTGTTTGCGTGAATGTGCGGCCTGCACCATGCGCCATATATGTGATCGTTGTGCCCGCGGCCAGGGCCGCCCACAGCGCGTGCGCCCCCGGCCGCAACTTGGGTATCATGCAGGACCCCTAGCCGGGCTGCCCATCATTATTGGTTCGATGATAACCTCGACGAGGCAGGGTATCATGACTGCAGATGAATCACCCTCAGTAGATACGGCCAATCAGCACCTAGCATGCACGATTCTCGAGTACTCATGTCAAGCAACAGCTTAGCTCTGCGATCATCCTATTGAAGGCTTTTGGCGGGCGAGAGCTTCCATGATCTGCATGTTTCAGTACCACTTTGGGAGTGCCAGAGTGACAGGCTCTTGACCAAAGAACATACAAACATACAATCAACCGCAGCCGTTTGCTGAACCCACAACAGTTTTTCGAGACATAGGCCCAGCCTCTTGGGGTCGGAAGGGGGCGCCCTAATCATCCTCATCGCTGTCCGTCATGACGACTCTCCGACCCCCCGCTTTCTTGCCCGTGCTTTTCCGCGCGGGCGGTTCTTCAACTTCTTTCGCCCGTTGCTTGGCCCGCTTCTTTTGCTCCTTGGCCTCTTCTTCCGAGTCCTCGTACTTGTCCTCCTCTTCCGAGAAGATGTCCTCCTCCTCTTCCTCCTCTTCGCTGTCCGTCTCGAGCTCCCTCCCACCTGCACCCAAGAATGGAAAACCCGTCAGCGAAGGCACAGCTTCCGCACGGGCTTTGCTGCCTCTTTACACAAGGGCTGACTGCGGTTGCAGCTGAGAAACTCGTCACAGAAACTGAATCTGCACAAGGGTCGATGCATTCTGCTTCTGTTCAGAGCGGCAGACTGTGGCTGCAGCCGGGTTAAAGTCGCCACAGAGACCGAAGTCGCACATGGGTCGATGTCGAATCGCTACACATTGTACCAGCAGCCGTGAAGCTCCCCTTACCGCCTGCCCCGCTAGTCTTCTGACATCATCCCCTTGCACGAATACATCAACAGCCGTCGAGCTTGGATGAGCTTGTTCAAGCGCATCCTAAATACGACGTAAGAGCGACACGTGAACCCAAAGTCCACACAGAACCTTCATAGTAACCCAGCTTCGTAACGGGCAAACTAAATAGCGGACCGATCGCTGCCTCCTTTCGCGCTGCCAGCCCTCACCTCGGCTTTTCTTCCTCGGCGGCTCCCTTGCGGCCGGCCGCGACTCCCGCTTCGCCCGGATGATCCGCTGCTCCGCCTCCTCTTCGCGCGCCATCCGCTCCTCAAAGTCTCGCCGCCGCCGGTCCGCCCGGCCGCCGCCGTCTTCGTCGTCCTGCCAAGGAGGGCAAACTTGCCGTCAGCTTACGGAAACCTGCCGACACTGGAGCACGGAAAACCTTCCAGAAAGATTTTAAGGAGGCTTCGACAGAAGCTGCCTCGTCCTGGCGGTCGTTTCTTGAATGAAGCTTTCTTTCCTTTCGATGCTCGATCAGTTCGCCACACGTGGTTCTGGTGGGCCCTGGGAGTTGAGATGGTCGCAGGGGCAAACCAGAGCGTTCGAACATAATCGCTGCATTTCCATGCTCGTATGCTCAGACTCTGAGCTATGTCGAGCAGGCCTGATGCGGGGGGAGTGACCAATCGTGCTGTCCACTCGTTCGGGCATATTTTCACGACATCCGTCTCGATGCATGGAGCCGTCAAAGAGGCGTTTGACATCCGAAGCATCCAACCGCACCCTGGACTTCGAGAATCACATACGCCTTGTTGATACTGCTGGTTCAGCTCCAACTCGAAACAAAGTCGTCCACAATCAAATCCCAGGCTTGACGCCTTCCTTTGTCCAAGACACAACCAATCGTGGGCACGTGTAACCGTCTCACCGACTCCTCCAGCTCCTCCAAATAGTCCGGGTTCAGCGCCCTCGGCGCATCCCTGTCCCTGCTGTACGTATCGTACTCTCCAGCGAACTTGCGCATGTGCCGGTCCTGCCGCCGCGCCAGGTTCTCTGAGGCCTCCACCCGGTCTTGCTCCGCCTGCGACGCAGAAGGGTTCCTTCAGAATTTGTCTGCGTGCTGCGGTCCGTCAGTAACCGGAACAAAGAAGACCCACCGCCGAGATAAAGTCGTCTGCCCTTCTCATCGCTTGCTAGAAAAACTCGGGAGGAGTCGCTCGGTTGTGCGGTCCTACAGATACTTAGTGTTGACTGGTCCAACGCCGAGGAGACTTCTCGCGTTTTCGTAAAAGAGTGGTCACAGACCATTCGACGGGTCAGGCGCCGCTGAATCGGAGGCGCTCCGTTTGCTGAACCTGTTGCAGAAACTCGGCTCCGCTTCGCTCGGCTTCACACTTGCCAACGACAATAAGCGGAACGCTCGCGAAAGACTGAAAGCTGCACCCCGTCGTAACGACAAGGACTTTACTGCAACCTTGCCGAAAAGGACCAGGAAAAAAGTAGCTCTCATGACGCCTTTCAAAAAATAAATAACAAAACTGCTTCAGCGCCAAAGGTCTCTCAATGTTGCTTTCTGTCTTACCAGTTGCCTGCTACTAATGTCTCACTTTTCTGCTCTTCGGCCAGATCCGCGAACAGCACGCTTGAAATATACACAGTAGTCTATCGAGCCCTCTGCATAAAGTACTTGAAGCCTCGTAGCAGAAAGTGACTACATCTCCAAATCACCCATTCGACCTTTCGTCGCAGCTTGAAAGCATTTGCATGCTCCACAACACCAATTCTAAGTTCCATAGCGGAAAGCGACTGCGTGTTCCCCATCGCCCATCTGAACATTCATAGCGGAAAATGACTGCATGCCCCACACGAGTGTCGTCAACGAGATTGACTGCTTGCCCCACATCACCCACTTGGACCACGTGGCGGAGAAATGCGACTACATGCCCCGGTAAATCCGGCTCACCTTTTCCCGCGCCAGTTTCTCCTTCTCGGGGTCCACGGTGGTGGCGACCGTCTTGACCTTGTACACCTTCTTGTGCTTGCTGTCCACCAGCTGCGTCAGCTTGCGGTGCGACTTGCTGTCCAGGCTGCTCGGCATCAGCCGCATCTTCCACACCAGCTTGCCCTGACCCTGTAGTAACCCCTGTAACGCAACACACACAAATCTTATTAATTCAGCTCCAAGGAATTCACATAAGCAGCCTTTGTTCGAAGCTTAAGGAAAATGGCCATGCCCGTCGCTAGAGAGGCCGGGTTTCTGCTCAGCGGCCTTCGTTGCAAGAATTTGGGACCCGTGCCTATTCTCAGAGCGGCCAGGAATAGGCTCAATCCGCGCTTCGTCCCGAGGGTTAGAAAACCGTGCCCATTGCTTGAGCGACTGAACTCCTGCTTCCTTGCCCCTGCGGCGGGTGGTGTGTGCGAGAAGGAAGCATTTGCCGTGCCATCGAGAAAGTAATTTTGATAAAGGCAGGACCGTGGATGCGTCTACTATCATGAAACAAGTCGCCCCCAATCGAGGTTTTGGCTGGCCCGCTGGGGTGTTAAGACTCGTCGGACTTACATCGGCAGGCCTGGCAAACAGGCCCCTGACCAATCTGAGAACAAGGCTGCTGGCGCTTTCGACTCGTAACTTTCGACACGAGTGAGCGCTGGCGCTTTGAATCAGAAGTTTCCACACAACTCAGAGCTGGTCTGCCCATGAACGACGTATATGCAGTGCATACTAGGAGACAACGGTGCAGGCGGAGATTACTAGAATACAAATGATCAGGCGTGTCCAGATCTTCCACAAGCGAGCCCTGAGTGGGCCTCACCCGTGGGTGTTTGACAAAGAGCTGCGCTTGGTCACCGGCCATGCTCTGCTTCTGCATGTTGAGCACCTCCGTGCCAATCATCAGCTGCCACGTGCCATCTGACCACTTGACGAAGCGGGCGTTGCTCTCCCTCTGCAGGGAGAACGTGCTCTGAGCTCAGGCGGATTGCACACTGATCAGAGACCAGCTTGACACTGATTGCAATGGTAGATTGCTCCGATGGAATCTCTTGTCGCCGGCAAACCTCTCTCTTTTCTTGGGAGGCAGCAGCATTAGGATGCAGAATCTCGCCTCTCTTTCTTTGTGGTCAAGAAGAATTCTTTGAGGTCGTTTTTGGGCAGCAAAAAGAAGGGCACAAGTCGATCTTCCAAGGAGGAGCTCACCTTGACATTTCCGTCAGCATCTAGTACTTCCCGCCACCGTGCAATATTGTCGTCAAGGCGTACCCTCTTTAGTCCCTTCTCGTCCAGATAGACTTCGTCCTCGTCAAAAGTGTCCGGGTCGAAACGCTTGGGCTCGACTGTGAGGATATTCGACGACCGGAGAACAACAAGCTGGAAACCAGGAGATCAAAATTAACGACGACAGGATGTGTCAACCAATGACAACGTTGGTTACAGACGATGAGCTCCGTGATCGGACACCAGATCTTTCAGGCCTCTATGTACATCTGTGTGTCGCACGCTGCCCCTTACCACATTGAACCTGACCAGGCTTCCAGCACGGATATGACAAAATACCAATCAGCATCAAGACGCTAGTTTTTACAGAGTAGACAAACAACCTGGACGCCTGCCAGATGTCCAAACCAGATAGAAGGCCCATCCCCCACCCTTATGCACTAGCATGGTCAAGTGCCACCCTTAAACACATACGCAGCTCGTCAGTAAGGTGACTGTGGGACTGATGTGGACTCACGTTTTCTGCTTTTCCTGGCGGGGGCTTCAACGGCACTTGCAAGTGCAGCGGGGGTCCGTACACCTTCTCGGGTTTGCGCGGACCCCGGTCCTCCTTCTCCGAGGTTTCCTCTATTTCGTCCTCTGACTCAAGCCCCGTTTGCCGAAGGATGTCCTTTTCGGTGGACCTCTGGTGCAATCCCGCGTCCTCCTCCTCCTCGTCATCACTAGATTCAAGGCCAGTCTGCGCGACAACGTTATGACAGGGGATCAGTCAAGTTTCTGTTGAGGTTCCAGCTGGCTGGTACTCAGACCCAGCGTTATTGCCAGTAATCTCTCATGTAGTGCAGGTCCTTGAACCATGCATCATGGCACCTCCAAGCGGGCAGAATTGGGCCTGATGGCTTACCGCTTTCATAAGGTTCTTCTCAAGGTCGCTGGGTCCTGCTACGTCACTCTTTCGCCGCTGCCCCGAGCCAGGCCCCGCTTCCATCTCCTCATCCTCTTCTTCCTCATCACTGCAGCGAGTCAAGAAGTTGCTCTAAGTCATGCTCAATGATTAACTATTTGATTGATGCCAGCTAATCCAATGCACAGAAACTTCTGAAAGCCAGATGCACAATCCTCGCTGTCGCCAGCACTGCGAAGGGAAACCTCCACCTGAGAGCGCTCCAGATTTGCCACGGGCTTCAATAAAGATCCACTGAAACTTCACATACCTCTCCAGTCTTGCCCTCCTCTTCCTTGGCTTCGCTTCAATCTCATCGCCACTGTTTGTAGGGCTTTCGATATGCTTCCTCATGATCTCATCAACACCCTGCCACAGGTTGTCAGTGAAGGATCAGCACAAAAACTTTCTGACGGACTCAAAGTGGTGGTCCTCGAAGCTTCTCACAGAAGCACAATACAGATAATAAGGAAATAGCGTAATCTCAGGATGGACGTTGACATTGAAGTATCAAACCCCGTCAACGTACTTGCACTGAACGCAGTGGCAAATTGTGCACTTTATTGACTCAAAGCAGCAAAGCGTGAGCAAGACCAGCACTCAACTCCAGTATGCTGCAATGTAGAGGAGCTCACCTGCTGCACGTTCCTGCCCTCCTCATCAGACTCATTGTCGGACGTTCCAAAAAGTTCGTCCATCATCTCTTCCGCCATTATAAAGGATGCCTGCTTTCAGATGGGAGATGGACGGATAGGGGAGGCTCCTGAATGCCTCGTCCTGAAGGCTACAGGGTTGCTAGGATATGCGCCCTCTCTGCGTGGTGCCTACAGGCTACAGCTTCTTGGACTTCAGCAGCTGAGCTGTAATTTGTAAACAGGCTCATGGCGGCCCAGCCGCCCAGGACTCGGAGCGCCGGCCCGGTTTCAGGACGGTTTGGATCTAAACCTGGGTTTATACGACGGTCACGGGTCACGGGCCGCGGCGGAATGTAGCACAATGACCGGCGCCGGAGCAGCGGAACGAAGCACGGCATATGCCGCATGCGGGCCGGTGTACGGCGCAACGACACTGCCGAAACTTTCATTCCATACAAATGCATTGCATGGCCGGTACTCGATCAACGACTCTTTTGACCGAAATGCAACATTCCATTGGATCTGCAACTGTATAGCCCTGTTATGTGCGCACAGATATTTTGTGCGCTTCTCTGGCTGGCATGCATGATATTGTGCATCATCATGACGATTTTCCGCAGCTCAGGAGTATATGCATCTATACTCCTGTGCCGATTTAGATTGTGATGCATTACCAGAAGGCCTCCAGCATGGGGCGTGCTAGGCGTCTCCTCCAATTGGCCGTCGTGCCATCCCCTATCGAAGGCGCATGACTGCTCCCAGCAATATGACATGTGCGGGCACCAAGCTAAGATCATTGATTACAATGTCAAGATGCTTCCTTCGTTTCCAGACTCATTGTCTTGATTCACAGTTGTGCAGGGAAGTTGGACACTTGGCCCTGTTCTAACACTTCGCTGCCGTTTACCTTGTAAGATATTCTCAGCCGCATGACCAGATTTTTCTGCATAGATCCAAGAACAATTATGAGAAACTTGCTTCGCCAGAAAGTTGGTGATGCCCAGTTTTTGTCGAAAACTGGAGACAGCCAGTGCTCGCAAATGCACTCGGCAGACGTTCGTGGCGTTTCTTTGTCGTTTTTGAGGCGCGTTGAACAGGACGAGCAGCCGCACGGAGTCGAAGGAACCAGAAAGCCTACAACTTGGGCCGCATGATCCCTAGGATCCGCCGGCCCGGCTACAAATAAGGATTGGTTGCTGAAAAAGACAAGGTTCTGGTCTTACCTGGCCCTGCAAGCTGTTGGTGACGTTGATGGTCTGCGTTACGCTGCCCGCCTGTCCAGCCGGAACAACGGACCCACTGGCTGGCTCAAGGCTTAGGGTCATGAACTGCACGGACAAAAATCCAGTCAGCAGGCGACAAATAACGCCTTGGAGTTGCGTCTTGTTGTACGACCATCTGAAAGTAGCGCAGCAGAGTTCGCTAGAAGATGGGTCCTCTTCAGCTAGACCTGAAGCAATCTAGCATCCGGAAACACGTCGCCAAATCTCGTCCATCGTTGTTCAAGCCTTGCTTCAGCAAACAAGCAATGACAATCGAAACACAAGATTGCTGCTAAAGTCCTCCAGTGTGATTGGTTTTTACATATCATCAGATGGAAAACTTGCTGCACATTCGCAGTCACCTTCGGGACGGCAGCTTGGAACACAAAGTCCGTGAACGGCGACGGCCCCGAGTTGGTGTACGTGGCCTTGATCGTCGTCTGCTGCGAGTTGGCGGCGGGTTTCGAGAAGTCGAAGTGAACCCGCAAGCCGTCCTTCTCAAACGCGACAATGGACGGGAACGTGGGCCCGGCCGTGGGTGCGGCGCCCCCAAGCAGGTCGCCAAATGGATCCATCGCAGCGGGGGGTTGCGGAGCAGGGGCGGCAGGACCCCCCATAAGGGCGGCAAGGGGGTCCTGGACTTGAGCCGGGGGGGTGGTGGCTTGAGGGGCGGTGGAGGGTGCGAGCAGATCGAGCAGCATGTTGGCGCCAGCGGGCTGAGGGGCGGGAGTGGAGCGAGGGGCTGCAGTGGGGCAAATGTCAAGCAATTGGTAAGTGAAACGGAGAGAGAATGGAAAAGTTCTGCACTGCCACGTGATCTGGGGTCGGCAAGAACTGCACTAGTTTCGACGAGGGGTCAGACGCATACCCTGCAGCGGGTTGCAAGATTCCTTCGACTAGAGGATGCACTCGGCCAAAGTCGTGTTCTTACTCTCAAGAACAACCAGCGAGAAGGTCGTCCATTCGAATTCAGCTTTCCGCACAGCCCACATCAGCCTTGTGCGGTTCACGAGAGACCCGTTCAGATTCTACTTACACACAACTTCACCCTCACGCCTACAACCTGTTTCTGAAATCCCCAAACCGGAAAATCACACTTGGCGACCAACAAGCGTCGTGCACTCACGGCTCCCTAGCAGGTCCGCAAGCGCGCTGGCGGCGGCCGCGGGCGGGGGCGCGGGCGTGTCGTCCACGCTGAGGTCCAGCAAGTCCATCAGGTTGGCCGCCGCCGCCACCGGCTTGTTCCCGTTCGCCACGGCCTTGGGCGATTTGGTCTCCTTATCTGCGGTCACCAGCGTCTCGTCCGCGGCCGTGCGGCGCTTCAGGTGGGCCTCGTCCACGGCAGGCATGCGCTCCAGCAGCTGCGGCCTGCGGGGGGAAAGTGGACAGGTGTGACGGTAACTGGAGTGACATGGCTAAGGTCTGCTGCGGTGAGCAGACCAGGGAGTGGAAGACGACGTTTTGATCGCAACTCGTAGCAAGCTCCGAGATGCAAAGACCGGAAAGGGGTGCAAACGGGCATGCATTTCAGCAGCTGTAGCCTAAAAGGAGCCGAATTTGACAATCTTATGGCACTGCGGGTCAGGCGCGCTTTTTGAAAGGGATAATAGAGTTGGAGTATCCTCGCCACGGGGATCAAAGCAGGTTGCTGGCAGGATCCATCTGCAAGAAGATTCGACGACCTGCAAAACTGGGGAGGCTGCCGATTCGGGGAGTCGACCTAGGCTCTGCTGAAGCTAGATAACCAAATGGAGAACGAAACGCGCCACGAAAGAAAGCAGCCGATGCAGAGGGCAGAACAGGAACGAGGAAAGAAACTGCGCCCGTTGCGGCACTCACTTGATGTTGGCGTGCTTGTCCAGGATCTTGCCATACTCGATGGCCCGCTGCTGCAGCTCCACGACCAGGCTGCCCCGGTAAGACCCGATCAACGCCTTGATGCGCTCCGACGCGGTAGAGTAGCGTGACGTCAGCTTGAGCAGCGACGTCAGCGCAAATCCGCGCACCACGGGGTTGCTGCGCGAGTCCTTCAGGACGCTCTCCAGCACGTCCACCACGTCCTGCTCCGTCACCTGCGTTGGCGTTCACAAACGTCAGTGCTTTGTAAACCCCGCTGAGAGGCTAGTATTGAAGAAGTAGAAACAGGAGTGTGAAGTAGAGTGCGCACAGAGGAGCACGCGGAGATTGGAACCGGACGAGGGCACGGGTGTAAAACGGCGAAGCCAAATCTCTGCACCACGAAGTGAGGGTCTAACTCAAAATGCCATTACACGAGCCAAGATAGATCCGGAAAGCACAACAATTGGGCGGGGAAAGTCGAGGAAGACGCCAGTTGCGCGGCTCACGGTGAGCGGCTCCTCGCCCTCCAGCTCGTTGGCGTGGTTCATGAGCATCTCGCCGTACTCGCCGAGGCACCAGACGGCGGTGACGGTGAGGCTCTCCTGGTCCTTGGTGTCCTGGAAGGCGCGGTAGAAGGAGCGCACCGTGTACCCCTGCAGCTCCGGCGCGTTGCTGATGAGCACGATCAGCACGCGCACCCAGTCGTCCTTCACGAAGCTGCCCGCCTGTTGGGAACAGAGACAGTCTCATGAGCAGGAGAACGTTGCAGCGTAGAAGTTGGTGAGGGTGTTGGAAGTAGTAAGCAGGAGAGGCTTTTTGTCGTACTCGGACATGACCGGTAGTCTTTCGAGAAGATGGCTAATCATCTCGAGAATACTTGATGTATAGGTTCTTTTAAAATCGATTCTTTGGAGCCATAATAGTTGGCAAGGGCATCGAGGCCTACGCGCACGGCTCAAACAATGCTCTTGGTTCATGTTGGGAAGTTTGCACGGTCAGCGAGTCGCTTCATGACGTGAGAGGTCAAATGGCGGGCCAGCGAAGCGGTGACTCTCCGCAATGGCGAAATGTGGCGCAAGTGCAGAGAAGAGGAGACACATAAAAGCCCCAAAATCAAAAGAACGAACAAGAGAGCAGCTGTAGCGAAGTGCAGTATTCCTCACCTCGCTCATCACCCGGATCATGGTGTCAATATGCCACAGCTTGGTAGGGGCGTACCTGCAACCGGTTCCAAAGTGACCATCAGCTAGGGTCTCCCAATACATTATCTAGCTTCGACGCATGACCATCATGCAGTTGAGGAAACCCACGAGCAGCTATAACTCTCTTCCATGGGAGTTGCCATCGACACCCGCTCTATTGAGACCGTCACTTTCCGGTGACTTCCGTAGACATTTAGCCTCACGGAATACGCATTGCGAACCGGCATCTTGCAGACGCAAGCGCTGCTTTAGATGCAAGCTGCATGGACACCAAAGGCCTCTCTCCTCAGATGGACCCCATTCTAATTCCAAGCTCAGCCAAAGTTTCCGCAGACGCGCTCACTTGTGCACGAGCGAGCAGATCTTGGCGGTGAGGTCGGGCTTGAACTCGGGGTCGGCGACTTTGAGGTAGTCGAGGAGCTCCTTGGTGAGCGTCTTGATGTTGTTCTCGTTCACCAGCGCGTACACCAGCTCCAGCGCACGCCGCCGGATGGACACGTCCGAGTCCTTGACACACTCCACGATCGTCGCGCGGTGCCGCTGCACCGCCTGCGTGTCCACCGCCACCACGTTCACCAGCGTGTTCAGCGCCACGTACCTGCACGGAGGGGATGGACCGCTGTCAGACTTGTCCCCACTCTAGTTGCTCTTGTTCTGTAAGCGCATCACGGCAGGCTTGCAAGCGTTTCGCCCGGCAGCAATTTGTCAGTGACAACGATCCATTTGCACCAGGACTTCAAAAGGGGGCTCCTGATGATAGAAGGTTCTGCGACAACACAGCGAATGGCGATAAGCAATATTTTGGACAGCAGAACGATGTCTTTAGATGCGAAGCGAGTCAGTTGCACGAGCCCAAAATAACAATGACTCCTCCGTCCTGGATCAAGCGCAGCCAATGTTCTCACCGAATGTTGTTATCCCGGTTAGCCAGGAACCGCCCCAAGATGTTGATGGCCAGCACGCGCAGCCCGCCAATCGACTCCACGCCCATGATCGTCATGACGCACTCGTACAAGATGGCGTTGCCGGAGTTCTTGGCGGACTCCGTGTTGGTGGCGACCTGGGCCAGGATGTCGCTCATGATGTCGCTCGCCTCCGTGTCGCCCTTGCCAACCAAGCGCAACAGGCGCAGCACGCGCACCTGCACCAAGGGTTACCATCAAACTTCCAAACATTGAACGTTTCTCAACATTTGTCCTTCTCAAGATGGTCGTCATGGCCCTCAACCGTGTACGGACCTTCCTTCCCGCTGCATCAGCAAGGCAACCTTGAATTGACGGGACACAGGACCTCGAGCAGATTGAAGCTGCTAAAAGGCTCGATAATATGCGGCCAGAAGGTGCTCAACACACTCAGATGCGGACTTTCAGGAGCCCAAGGCATTGAGAAGCCCCTACGGCAGTCGTTGCACTGCAACATGAGGAGGCCGGATCGACAAGTTCTAAGATGAGGACTTAGAGGCGTCAAGGGAAGAGACAAAGTGGTACTTGTCAAGATTCAGGATAGGGATGTACAGCTGACACAGCTGACTTCCGCTCTGCAAAGGTATACGGAGACTCTTACCTGCAGGAACGGGTCGGTGATGCCGCCCACATCATACTCGGGAGCATAGCCGCTGATGACAAGGTTCTTCAAGATCCGCACCAGGGTCGGGGTTTGCTGCAAGAAGACACCAGGCAAGGGGTTTTGCAAGTGTGTTCCACAATCTGCGATCTTCGAAGTCCACAGCGTGAACAGGTGCAAATGTGACAGGCTACTGTAAGTTGATGAAGGATTGCGCTTCAAAAGCTTAAGTCATCAATCAACAGAATCAACGCGTCAGTACTCTATAACGTTCGGACGTGATGGCTAGTGTATCAGAACAGCTTACCTTTCTGAAGTGTTCGAGGGCCTCTGCGTTGGTCTGCGCCAGTTCTGTGGCGAGGCTGACCCCAGCAATGAGCACTCCATGGTGCTTGTCGTTCAGGAGCCCCGTTGCTGGTCCTAGGACGTACTCAATCAGCTCCGGCACCTTTCTGATGATGCGAATGGAGCAGAGGGCAGCCTGCAACATGGCACCACGGAAAGTGACGTCAATGATCGGCACATCAGGAAAGTGATGAGCTTACTGGTGCAGGTAAGTAGTGCACCTTGGCAGCAGAAACTGGTGGAAGAGATGGAAAGATCTCGTTAGTCGGAAAGGTAGATGAAATGCAAAAGGATCTGGGGATCCTTGAATCCTTGAAAGCAGTCTCCTAACGAGAATTGCATCAGATGATGAGATATGCGGATGAAGGAGCCACTGGTGAATGCCCTCCTCTCTCACCTTCTTCTTGATGTAGGAGTTGGAGGAAGAGAGCAGCTTTTCGACTTCCGGTGCCAGGTCTCGTGCCATTTCTGCAGAGCAGATGTTGCCCAAAGCGCACAGTGCAAGCCCAACAATAAACTGGTTGGCATGGTTCAGATCGCTGCAACAAAGAGACGAGGCTCATGAGTATGCATAAGCTTCTCTGATGTACAAATCAATGCCTGCAAATCTTTAGTACCTCTATCTAACAAAGTTATGCGAACTCAAGACGGGAGTTCAGGGACACTCGAAGCCTCTTCCTGAGGGGCAAAAAGAAATATGTCACAAGATGGGGATACTCAAAACCATTCTGTCAGCTTCCTGAATTATCTCTGGAAGTTCCTAGCCTCGCCCTCAGGGATCTGAAGTGCTCACTTTTTGATGGAATTCGTGACCAGCATCAGCACCTCCTGCCTCTCATCGAGCAGGATCATGAGCCCCAGGTAGCCAATCCGCTTTTCCGGAAAGGACGGCGCCGCAATGAGCTTGAGGCACTCCATCTGTCCAAAGTGCGTCGGGTAGCCCAGCATGTGAATGAACATGAGCTTGGCTACATTTCTGTGGCGTGTGTCGCCCTCCTCGTCCTTGAATGCATTCCGGAGTGCCGCACACTCCTTGGCAATTACTGCCCGCTCCTCTGCAGCTGTCTTGCAGGCCCGGACGGCCCGGATCATATCCCTGCAAAGGAGAGGGACACATTGATTGAGTTCCTTCTCAGTCATACTCCAGGACAAGATGTCTTTGGCTTTTCGGAGAATCTCGAGCAACCGTGCTGTGAAAGCCCTGGCAACTTTTGTGAAGTACACAGGGGGCCACAAACAGAAAGTGCCTCTCCTTTTAGGTGCAGAATTCGTTCGCATATGAGCTGGTCAGAATTTGACATTACAAAACCCACGTTGACCACTCTCGAGCTGCTCTGAAGTGCAGGGCTTTGATTTGTGAGTGAAAAGAACATGGAAAGCTTGGTTGATTGTTTCCCGCGGCAGGCAGATTTAGGCTTGCAGAGAGCTGGCGCCACTAGCAGAAGCCCGCTTGGCATAACCAACTGTCAGATCAGGGATTCTTCTCACTTGAGAGATTGCCTGCTATTGATTGCTGCAATTTTTCCGCTGCAGTTGTGGAGATTGACCTTAAAGACAAAGACGAAAAAGGAGATACAGAAGGAATAGTTACGGAGAAAAGCTCTTCAATCTGCGCAGAACCAGGTCCACAAGCCAATCCAATCCATGCAACTCACCGGAGGCGAGTCCCCATGTTGAAACCACAGCGGCACTCCTCAGAAGAAAGGACAAGAACCTGATTGAAGCTTAGGAAGGCTTCCTCCTTGTTAACGCCTTCCCCTGCTCTTGAAAAGAAGCTCACAATTGTAACCGCCTCTCTGCCAATTGCAGTTTGCAGAACCTGAAAACAGGATCAATGTCATGTACGGTAGGCGAGTCAAGTTTTAGGGTTCCACATTCACCCCCAAAGCTAACATTTCGCGACTGTTTCTGGAGAGAAGAATAACCCAAACATGTAACCCCTTGAATCACGCGTCCTCCTAGCTCCTCCTTAATCTGCTGCTTGAGCGGTTTAACCAGCTAAGGCTCTAACCAAGATTGTCTGAATAGGCGTCTGAGCTGCGTTAAGGGGTAGGTGTTCCACCTGCATTCAAAGTCGTCCGATTATGCATTCGAGAGTCATCCGACGGCTTTTGGTGGCTTGCGGCACTTGTGCATAGCGGCCACCAGTGTTCGTGGCGAAACCTAATTGATTTCGCCAATTAGGTTTGCGCATTAGTTTGCGCATATTCGCGCAAAGGGAGGAGTTTGCGCAGGGTGGCGAAATTAAGCGCGGCCGCGCGGCCGCGCATAGGCTCGCGGCGTGGAAACACCTGTGTCAATGACTTGTTCGGCCCAGGAGCAGTTACTTTTGACCTGTATGACCTGAAAGCAGCTAAATAGTTGAGTTAGCGTCAGACCAATACCATTTTTGGCACCAAGTTATAGGCTGAGGCGCCCGAAATTCCATAAGCATACAGATAATTTCGCCAATTTCGCCAATTAGGGTGAATTTGCGCTTCAGCAATTAGTGTTTGCGCATTTCCGAAAACAATTTCGCCACGATCACTGGCGGCCACATATTCTGCGCTGCCTTGACTAGCTTTCACTACTACCGAGTACTGTAGTGACTACAGCTAGCTAGGCTGCGAAACTTGCGCCCAATGCATGAAGGCTACGGTTGTCTGCAAAATACTGTTGGCAGTTGCACAATTCTCCTGTCTCGTCTTGTGAGAAGCTGAAGCAGCTCTTCGATTCGTTTTGCACAAAGTCTAGGGCTTTACAGGTGCTTCAAGAAAGTTGCTCACCAGAGTACTGTTGAAAAGCTAGTCGTGCGCTTCCATAATTGTGATCTGCTCAAAGAAGTAGGGGATTGGAGGACGGACGTGCTTCTCGAAAGAGACCAGGAACTTCAGGAGATTGTCTTGTATTCGGTATTTCACACTTCGATCGGGCTTTGGGAAAAGGAAGGCACCAGAAATTCCGATTGAATTCTGGTCGGAGTCCGGCAAGAGGAGGTTTTGGAAAGGAGCAAAATCTTGGCATGGCGTTGCGAGCTGCAGCGCGTGGCTGACACACCTAGACGTGTGAATAATTTGCGCGACGAGGAGCTGCACGCTGCTGATATGGCCATGTCTCGAAGCCACGGAATGCTGCGAGTTGTACGTGGCCTGCCGCAATCCAGCTTTCTCCCAGACAATCCCCTCCGGTGTCGCTCCTGGGTGAAGCCAGACTGCAGTGCCAACAATGCTGGCAAGACAGCCCAAGATGAAAGGCCCTGTGTGGCTCCAAATCTCGAGGGTCCGCCAGGCGTCAGCATCGTTGAGCGCTCCCTTGGGGACCGCCATCAGCCGTACTGGCTTGGAGTGGAGCAAAGAATGCTGACCCGAGCGATGACCTTGAAGACTTCCCCACTCTGGGCGCACTCCAGTGCTTTGCCTGAGCAAGTGGGTGCTGACATCAGCACAGCCCCAGTCCAGAGAAGCATGCAGGGCGCCGCAACTCTGCGAGGGTTTGGCAGCGAAGCTGGGGCGTTGAGAGACGACGAGGAGGTGCCGGTGTGGAGGAGACAGGAGGCGAGCAGCGGGCTTATCACTGAGGGAAGCCCCAGTCAGACTGCCGGAGGGACTAGCAAATGCAGGTGAAGCACCAAATGTTTGTTGGCCGCTTCAGACCTCCGCCCCAATCTTTGAGCTTTAAACTTAGTCAGGACTTCGCATGTTGAAGCGTCTTGGTATAGCAGACGCATGTGCCCTCGCGATCGCTTCAGTGCTGAGATGTGGCCACGTTTAAGGCCCCGGGAAGAATCTCATACCCGCTGCGAGAAAATCAGTCCGCTCATGCCATCGGTGTTTGTCGAGGGCTGACCTATACTTGGCAATTTTAGCGGCAATCAGGGGTTCAGTGTTTGGACCCCACCCCCATGACCTTGTAGTTGTCACAGGGACACCAGGGCCTAAGTCAGAGCACCCGGGCTTCACCATCTTTGAATCTTTTCCCTCAAGGGCCATCTATTTCTTCATCAGTGTTTCCCAAAAGCAGTAGCCAGGAAACCATCTCCGCCGGTTAGACCAGTCGTAGCTTCTATCATGCCCATCTGATTGAGGGACCCTTCGATATCTTGGCGAGATCCGGAATTTTCCTCCCTGCATCTTGTTGCAGGTCCATCTCCTTTGGTTGCGCAACCATGCAAGGCAAGAAGGAAACAATGGACGACCGCCTGACCGTCCAGTTCAGTTTGCGCGGCAATCGGCACCTGGGCTTCTTCGGTGCATTTGACGGCCACGGCGGCTGGTCAGTGGCGGATTACGCGGCACACAAGCTGCACCGACACATCTTCAACAGCCCGCTCGCAGGGACTTCGCTTCCAGAAGCCATGATTGATGCATATGCACGGACAGATGAGGTGAGCCTAGCTCTTGGGAATTGGTATTGAAGCCCATTGAAAAATGTCTAAAGCTAGTGCTCACTTATCATCCCATGCCTGGTGCTTGTCCCCGTGATAGGATTTTTCCTACCACAGACAATTTCACTCTTCACGCTTGGCCTCCCTTGGTAATTCTCAGACTTCAAAGACCGCCGAGGCCTATTCCTCCCTGCTTCTTCAGATCTCAATTCCCAAAACTTCAGAACATCTCACCTTCGAAACCTCTGTGATCCCTTCGTGTGTATCGCCCTCGATCTTCAAAGTCTGTCGACCTCAGGACCCTATCAGTGCCAGCACCTCAGCCCCTCAGCCCCGTCAAACCCCCGAACCATCAGAACCCTCAAAACTCAAACCCTGTACAGGAGGTGCTGTGTTACTCGGACAAATCCCCGATGACTACATTCCTTGATTTGTGAAGCCCTTGCTCTCAGGACCACAGCATCACCTTGATCCCAGCCCCTCAGCCCTTTGTAAACCCCTAAACCTTCCTAAACCTCAAACTTCAAACCCCGTACAGGAGGTACTAATCGTTCCAAATCCCGGGGCGACTCCTCAGAGACTACGGCCCTTAAAGCCCTTTGCCTCCAGGACCTCAGCCTCACTTTAACCTCCGCCCCTCAGAGCCCTTTGCCCCCAGGACCCCAGCCTCACTTCAATCTCAGCCCCTCAGCCCTTGTGAACAGCTAACCCTCCATAATCTTACAAGAATCAAACCCTGTACAGGAGGTGCTGACATTCCCCGGGTGACCTCGGCCCTTTGATTCTTGAAGCCCTACTCCCTCAGGACCCCAGCCTTACTGAAACCCCAGCTCCTAGGCCCCATCAAACCCAGAATCTTTTCAAACCCTCAAAACCCAAACCCTGTACAGGAGGTTCTGACGTTCCCCGGGCGACTTGCCGGCGAATACGGTCCGGACCTGGTGGGCTCCACGGCAACCACAGCGGTGGTTGACTTGGGGCGTGGCCAGCTGGTCGTGGGCAACGTGGGCGATTCGCGGGCGGTGCTCTGCCGGGCGGGGCGCGCGGTTCGACTGACGGCAGAGCACACGGTGACGGAGGAGAGCGAGCGGGAGCGAATTGAGGGGAGCGGGGGCGACGTGGTGGCAGGGAGGGTGGGTGCACGAGTCGTGATTCTGCTTGCACTTCTTAGGTCACATGAGTAAGCGCGTGCGTTCTGTCCTTGTTCAAGAGTTAGGTTGAACGACATACATCCGTAGAGCGGTCTGATCTTGGATTCATTTTCAGGTTGAACGACATACATATATAGAGCGGTCTGATGTTGGAAGATTTGGAACCAAAAGTCGGTCTTTCAATGGAGCATTGTACGCAGTTGAGTTGCATTGGCGCTCTACGTTAGCTAACGAAAGCGGCCGACCATGGGTGATTGAAGTTCCACTTTGATTTTGCTACTCGGAAGCATAAAAGAAGAGAGATAGCTCTCCTGTGGTATGGATGATGTGGATCCGTGCGAAAGGGAGCTACCTTGAGAAGCGTTGGGCGTCTGGATGGCGACCGAGGAGTGGTCCCCCTTCATCGTGACAGTTCTATCGGGAAACACGTCTCCGATTCCACAATAGCCTCGCTGACTGTAGGAGGAATGGATACCAGAGGGGACTGCGCTTTGTCAGGGGCCCGATGCAACTGGTTTTGATTTGTGTTCTGGTGTAGCTTTTAAGGGGTCTTTGAATATGACGCACCCTCAAACCGGACTGTATAGCTTCTATGGTCGTAACACCGCCACAAGTGAAGTCCGGAATGGACAATCGCAAGCGACAGGATCCATGCGCCGCGCTTAATATCATGCCAGCACATTCTGCAGCGCAAAAGCCCAAGATTCGCGCGTACACCCTTCGAGAAGCAGCCTCCTCGAACAGACCACCCGGAGACCCCTCACAAACTCTGCTGACGTTCTATTTTTCCCTACGTGCAGTTGAGCGGTATCCTGAACGTGTCGCGGGCGCTCGGCGACTCAGACCTGAAGCGGTGGGTCGTGTCGGACCCGTTCGTCCGGGAGCTTCAGCTGACGTCCGAAGACGCGTTCATGGTGCTGGCCACGGACGGGCTGTGGGACGTCATCTCCAACGAGGGCGCGGTCGAGGTGGCGGAGCAGGGGGGGGATGCGCAGACGGCGGCGCAGATGCTCATGGAAGAGGCCATGATGCGACGGTAAGGCCTTTAAGTTCGATTTGCTTTTGAGAGTGGCTTGACGAGGTTGCGGGATGGCCAGTGGGAACGGATGAAGGCTTCGATGTCTTTGCTACTCTAGAGCCGCCGTTAGGACCACTTTTTCGAGAATGCCGCCCGACCTCTTCGGAGTACTTGCTTTACATAGTCCGATCATTGCTTCGTGTTTTTAAGCTGCGGTCAGGCATGACCTCTTACCAAAAAGCTGCTGTTAGAAGGAGCCGAAAGCAGTGGACATCGACGCCTCCTCAGACAACATGAAGAGGCGCTGCGGTCCCGGCGAGCGCTGTTAATAGGCGCTCTTTCTTGCGGTACATCCTTTTAATATCGAGGAGCCAGGAAGAAGTAGGCGCTACCAGATCCCGGGCGACTGGAAAATCTTGACGCAGTGACTTTTCGCTTTGCAGGGCAAGGGATGACGTGGCGTGCTTGGTCGTCTATTTTCATTGGGCACGATGAGTTGATGCGGCGCCTTTGTCATGGCGCGTCAGTGGTTCCTCTGCGGAGTCAGCGGGCTTTTCATGCAAAGAGGTGACACCTTGATTCCATTATTCATAAATCTCTCGGTTGCAAGTGTAAATAACTGTGCCTTACCGAAGTCTGACTCACCGTAATGATATCATTCGCTGCGCAACAAATTGTTGCCCAATGTTTGGGTGGAAGCCGATCCTCCCGAGAGGTTGAACTTTCGGCTGACCGTTCCGATCGTTTGTGAGGAGTGCGCCTCCTGCAAGCGAGGTAGTACCTGTTGGACCTTATGGTTGATTTCTTTGACGGCCTGCTGTACTACGAGCTTGTTTGATTAGAGACACACTTACCAGTAGTTTTGTATAAAGATTCGTTGTATTTGAATCAGTTGACCTTGACATGAAGCTCGAGAGAAACGTGACATGCTTCGATATCCGCACTCGGACGCCTTTGCTTTTCGACTTCCGCACGCGCCATCGCATTGAAATTATGGTTGTGCACAGTCCGAGGCGGGAGGTCCTATCGAGATCAGTTTGAGGTGCAATTATGTGCTGTTAGAAAGCAGTTGTTTGGCCCGTTCTGCATGGCATGTCGGGTGTGTCAGATCATCTTATGGCAAAATATTGAAGCAAGCGTTCGCCCCTTGGTCGGGTACTGCTGCTTCCGAAGTTCTGAAAGGATTCGATCTTGCCGGTTTAGCTACTTGCAAGCGCCCAGTGACCGGGCTATGATGTGCACATGATAGGGCTGGCATCAGATATTGAGGTGCAATGACCTGAAATTGCCGCGCCTTGTTTGAAGAGTGCCGCCACTGCTACACGGGCCACATGACCGTGCGCAGCATACTCACATGACGCGGACGCACATGCATGTGTGACCAAATAAGTACGTTTCTAAGTTTGCGTCAATATCCATTCACATTTGCATGCGCACGCCGCCCTGGATATTACACTCGAATATATATGACCATATAATATCCGTATGTTTGATATTGCTAGCCCTGGCATGCGCATAAAGCTAGCACGGTCATTAGATTCAATCAAGTATTGAACATTATCATAATTACGACAGCCATGCATTCGGATCGCGCATGCCGTGCTCGCAAAGCATGCGACGTCGGACTTCAAGAGGCCTATGTCCTGTTGCCCTGCTTTGTGTTGCAAGAACAGGCCCGTGCATGCATATGAACCCGGCCGTCTGAGAACCGAGATGTTTTCTGGCTCGGCATGGTGGATGGCCCGGCAAGGTAAAATACGAGAATGTACCGAAAGTAAGCCGTTTCGAATAGTAGAGTCCCAGTCGAACCGCTCTTGAGCAACTAACATATTGACGAACCGCGGTTCACATTCATGTCCGTCCTCAGTCGGTGCCTGATTCAAGCGCCTGCTGGTAGCTTGAGCATGGGCAAAGGTACACGTGCCGCGTTTGCCTTTCAATCCAATCAAGTCCCGTCCTTGTACTTGAGTACGACTTGCTTTCGTCTTGACGACCTTCCAAACAACCGCATGTACGCCATTGTGGACACCGCTGCGAAAAGCGTCAACCTGACAAACAAGACGGAGATGACTCGTGAAGCTCTAGGTAGGGGCAGAAACTCAGGTGGTTTTTGAAGGTGACCATATTGTTTCGTTTGCCGTAGGGCATCTTAGGCTGAGCGACAGACACGCAGCAGGTGGCAGCAAAGCCTTGATGACCAGACTTTCTTATGTGTCTCTTCTTGTCTTGAAACCAGAGAAAGCTTCCTGTCTTCCCTGCGTAAAATATCGTGAAAGAGTCGGGTGAGTGGAGAGCAACAGCTTTAATTCGCAGGTCGAGGAGACTCACCAGGTCATGGCGTAGTTGAGATGGTCCTGGGGCATGATCCTAAACTTTGCCAGTTCAAGGGGATCCCTCGGCTCCGGGTACCGAGCTACACCGGGTCTGCTTCCCACGTCCGAGGTCGCCTCTATCAGCAGAGCGTTGTCACCGATACCCGTTTCTCGAGCCATACGAGGGGCATCAATGAAGAACCACTGCAAGACAAATGGGCCTCAATCCTCAGAAGCGGGAGCCTAAAGATTAGGGGCTGAGGATCAGAACTGAGTGTTAGTCAGAGCACTTGACGGGAATACTCTTGATGACAGATCTGCAAGGCGTCTTTGGATCAAAAAGGCAAACATTGCCTGGAGAAGGGCAGACAGTTGCTGCCGTCATAGTCTGTTGCTGCCTTGCTAGGCAGGAAAGCCCACAGCCCACATGTCCTAGGGAAGGAGAGCAATTGATCTGATGCGTGCAGGGGACGGACTATTAAATAGAGATTGTTACACGAGTGCTCGAAGGTAGAAGAAGGAAGCTTACCTCTCCCGCCTCGGGTGCATTTGGGGGCACAAACTGGCTCGGCTGGTCGCTGCCCCTGACTACGCCGCACACCGTCACTTTCGTCTCCCCCCCAGGTGGCTCTGTCCAATCATTTGGAACCCAGCCCCGGTTGACCAGCACCGGGGGGGCCCGTTTATCCTCCGGCATCAGGGGGGTGACCACGTGAAAACCTTTCTCTGTCATCCCCCCAGGGGCAGACTTCACTCTAGGCCCAACAAATATCGACCGGCTGACGTCGTATGTCCCCGTCAGCTCGACTCTCCGGAACTCTAGATCTGGCGCGCTCTCGCTGCCTTGGGATGCGAGGAGCTCCGGCAGACTGACGGGGTCGCCGGCCAGCTTCTGCTGGCGCTCGGCGAGCATGGCGATCTTTTGTTCGCGCCGCTGAAGCTGCCACAGCCCGAGATAGAGCGTGATGCCACACGGGGCGAGCAGGACAAGGGAGGAGAGGCCCAGCTTGGGACCAGGAGGGGGGACGCCTGAAGAAGGACAGAATTGCTGTCACTAGCTAGCAGAAGAAAGAAAAGTGACAGGGAGTTGACACACGAGTTCAGGTAGAAATCTGTGGTTGATGAGTTGCAACACGGTATCCCTTTGGCGACATTGATTAAGAGGATACTGGGGGGTTGTCTGTATAATTGCGACACGCGTCGCATATCTATAGCGCTCCAGCTTTCACAGTGGCAAGCGAGGTTTTTAAGGAAGCGGTAAGCATCGCAGCCTGTGATTGTACCAGAAGAGTTACTTTCACCACTTCTTATCATTGAAAATCGAATTCAGATTATAGAATTAAGTCTGAGGGACCGGAAACCCTTTCAACTTTGCACCTTGCTTGGCGGCACTTGTCGCCAGGCCCGCTGTCTGCTGATGGTGCAGTGGTGGAAGGACCCGACTCTGCTGCACCACGGGTCTGAAGACGGCTCCACCTGATCTTGGACCAGAAAGATTGGTTGCAACCCCAATGCTGTCAATCCCCAAGGCAACCGCCTGTACACTGTCTTGCTTTGCAGGAGTTTGGAGTAAGTAGTGATCCAGAATCTTTGCGGCCTGTCTCTCAAACAGGTTTGCCCACCGGCGACCCAGGCGCAACGCCATCTCCAGAGCTGGATGTCACCCTCTCCTCACCCCTCAGGACGATCCTCCGTCAGTGGTGCAACCTGGATGCGCAATCTCCATCTGCAAGAAACGCAGAAGGGGCATCTGATCGCATCTGGTCCCCCCCCACACAACATTTCCCGCATAAAGCTGTGGCTTCCAAAAAGAGCGTGTGGGGGATTGCAAAAAACAGTGAAGACTAGGTGACTCGAACACCTAACCTTCCGATCTGGAGTCGGATGCACTGCCATTGTGCTAAGTCTCCTAGAATCGCTCAGAAAGCGTGCAGGCTTATAGATATAAACCTGTAAAGAAGGAAGACAGCTTTGACAAGGAGGAAGGTGTGGCACAAATATCCGGAGCTCCCAGTCCCACTTCCAAGCTACACAAAATCTGTCATTGTCAAGTTGGGGTTCAATTTCCACTAAAAGAGGCGCCCTTGAGAGACAGGAGATCAGTTTTTGGTGGCATGGCTCCGCAGGAGAACAATTTTGTTCGTGCTCTTGAGGCACTAGCGGCGGGGAAGCCGGTGGCGGTCCTCGACAGTGAAGCACGGGAGGGGGAGACAGACTTGTTCATTCCAGGGCAGTTTCTACAACCTAAAAACCTACGGTGGTTGCGGACACTGGCGGGGGGAGAGCTTTACATCAGTGTGGGGCAGGAGGTGGCGGCATTGTTTAAGCTGCCGTTCATCGGGCCGGCGTTGAAGGAAACGAGCTGGGATGTCTTGAAGCAAATGCAGAAAGAGAACGACGGAATGTGCCAGGGAAGGTGAGGGTGTGACGCTTCCAGGCTTGCCTCTATATTCTTTATATGGTGGCGCCAGGCGGAATGTTTGCCTTGGCCCCTCCTTAGGTTTCTGAAAGCAGAAATATGGTCACATAGAAGTTTCTGAGGTTTGCTGGTTTAGGTGCTCTTGATCAGCCAATGCTGCAACTTGGGATGCTAATAAGGTTGGTGGTCATGTTCAGTTCTTAAGTGAGACACCTGACCTTGGGTGCTGGTAATGATCTGAGTTGTACTACTAACTCAGGATGACCTTGATTGCCATTCGCTTCTGTAGGAGACAACGTGACAGCAGAGTCAGTCAGCATTTGCCAGCTTACACAGCAGTATATTTTTGGCCGATTTGCAAAACGTACTTAAGCTGGTGGTTAGCATGTTGCAAAGCGATGGCACTGACACCAGACGGCAAGGGTCTACTACAAGCCTGAGGAATCTGACTAGAGTGTGGCGGGTGCCATCTTACCCAGGCCTTGACGAGAGAAGACAGGGGACACTTTCTCTTCTTCTCCTCGCACAACGCTCCATGATTTGAATTGTGGGGCTGCCGACATACATTCATGCACTTTGAAAGCCATGGTTTGATCCTGGTTTGCAGCACACATATAGCGCTGAGACATTGCTAAAGTCATGATTCTCTCATTTTGTATCTTTGTATCACCTTGGGGAACTGTTCACAGAGTACTCTCTTTCCTTTACAGCTGCAGCGTGAGCGTGAGCCTGGACCACCGCAGCACAGCCACAGGCGCCCCTGACGTGGAGCGCAGCCTGACCTGCCGGAGGCTGGCGGAGCTCTACCAAGAGTCGTCCAAGAAAGGCCTCACGCCCGACGAGGCGTGCGCGGAGCTAGGGCGGGAGTTCCACACACCGGGGCACGTCTTCCTCTGTCGAGAAAACGATCTGGGGCTGAAGCACCGGGCAGGTCACACGGAACTGTCAGTTGCGCTGGCCAGGGCGGCGGGGGTGACGCCAGTGATGGTGAGGGGCTGGGCCTTAATGATTGGGTTTTTTGAGTCTGTAAAGTCGTGTAAGCCTCCCCAGGCCTAAGAAGTCAAAAACTAGTCGAAATGTATCTCTTAGATCATGGCATGTGGGGGTGGAAGCTGACAATTCAATGCGCCAAATGAAAGGAAGTGCACTTGTCCTCTGAAATAAGGGTCCTGCTGGGGAACAAAGGCAGTACTTGCCTTTAGACCCCGCTCTACTTCTCGTTTCCTGCTTTTCCACTGGATCGCTTCGATTCTTTCCGGCAACCATGATGCACACACATGACAGTATCAGGAAGATCTTTTGTGCCTGCTCTTGCATACCCTCAACGCAGATGCACCTGTCAAGCTTCATCTTATGATGTCGGATGTCTCCATCTGCAGGTGGGCTGCGTTATGCTTTCAAACGAAGGGGACGATTATGGTGCCCTCCCGCCCCGGCTAGCAGAGGCCTGGGCAGTCAAGAACGGAGTGCCGTTCCTCACAGGAGAGCAAGTGCAGCAACACATTCTTTCAAAAGCAAGCAACGGGGTACACAACGGGGTCTCAAACGGAAACGCACACTGAAATCCTTGCAATATGGCGATACTGTCGAGGTGAGACTGATGGGGTGCACGAGCGGAAGTAACTTATTAGTCTTATGCGTAAAACTACTTTATTAGGCAATGAAAGGAGAGATTAAGGTGTATGTAGTGAGCTTCAAGGTGGACAGGTCTCAAGAAACTTTTTAAGGTGCGCAAAGTCTTCCGGCAGCAATCATGGATCACGCGCTTTGACAGTCTCCTGGCAGGGGAGTTGATTGATGCTCGATTGGAGTCCTTTTCTAAAGATCCTCGAAGGAACAGCTTCGTGTTTCAAGTGCAAAGGTCTTGGTCGGATCCATTTCGAAGGGGTTGAGTCCAAGGTCACCGTACGTTTCGAGCTAGCTGTGCAACGAGGGGAGTACCTTCAGCTGTTGCTGTAGAGTACAGACTTATGAAGAGACTCGTTCGAGGCTGGAATCACATGCCAGTGCAGTGTCCTAAAACGCATGTAGCTTTGCATTCATGTGTTACCATAGATGACCATTGGGTGCTTGCGTCACCGTTGGAATGTTAGATGTCATTCGCGGGGCAACCGTCACCCGGGGCGTTCCCCGGCCATGGTCCTTGAACTTAGGCTGATTATACGATAGTATAGGGTCGCCATGCATGCATGAGTAGAATAGCGCCGGAAGGCCGGACGCGACTCCGGGCAATCAGCTGTTACTGCTGCGACTGCAAACTCTTTGTTGGCGCGCAAGCCTACTGACCGAACCCTTTGGACCAACCATTCTGCATCTAGGTACGACCAGGATTGCAGCCTTGTATTATGATGATTCTTAAGGATCTTCATCATTACCAGCATCACGAGCGTCGCCGTCGGGATAAATTGAGTTGACCACGTCACGCATTTCAAGTTTGATTTATCGAGTCACCTCATTGTATTGCCTGTATATATGCATGGTTCAATATGATGAATCAAGAGCTTGTCGACAAGACGCGATGGCCGCGCAGGCCCGGCCTTAGTGGATCAGAGTCACGTGCAATCGACGTATTCTGACGCGGCCAGGACTAGGGTTGCGTTCAGTGGTTCTGGCTGTCGTATTTCGGCAGACCAACTATGTCCAAGGTGTCGAAAAGGCTTCAACGAATGGATCCTGCACATGATGGATGCAGACGTCAAGTGCAGCATCGGTCTGATCGTCTGATATGAATATGTCACTGATTTGTTCCACTCTGAATTCAAGGTCGAGATCCTTGAA
Organism: Klebsormidium nitens; assembly: GCA_000708835.1. Lineage (NCBI taxonomy): Eukaryota > Viridiplantae > Streptophyta > Klebsormidiophyceae > Klebsormidiales > Klebsormidiaceae > Klebsormidium > Klebsormidium nitens. The sequence goes on from DF237075.1 coordinate 147,544, forward strand.
AAAGTCTCATTTGCGGAGACGAAGAGCAGGCGGCACGTGACGAGCCTTGCAAGGCTATAAGTCGGGCTTCGAAGCAAACGGAAGGTCTTCGGGACCTTCCGTGCCAAATGCATGTCAGATGCTCTGAGTGGCCGCTCAGCTATATCAGAGAACCGTATAAGCTACTGTAGCCTGACGGGGACACGGCTGGATAACGCAGGATTTGATCCGCTCACCATGTAGATGTTGATGGGCATTCTTGTCTTCATACAATCGATCATCCGAAAAAGACGAGCTTGTGTTGCCGGTGACAAGGTCCGGTGCATCTTCAGCTGCTTTACAACTGTTTCAAGCGACACGATCGGAAGTCAACTTGCAGATCAAAAAGTGGCGCAGAGCGAGGGAACAGACAGTTTCGATTAAGCTGGCGACTTGTTTGTACTTGAAACGGAAAGCTCGCATGAATCCGCAATATATAAGTACTCTGCATACGAGAATCGGAGCCTGTTCTGCTCACCAGCGAAGACGTACCCAGCTCCGTCTCCGAACCTGGACTTCGAAAGTTTTAGATAAAGTCTGCACGAATCGAAAAGTCAAATGATTCTATGACCAGACGGAATTCGCGAAACATATTGAAATCCTCTGTGCATCGATCTATCTAAGCTGGCAGAAGTCGGGATATAGACCGCCCCACGCGCAACACAGAACGATCTAAGTAACTGGGGGGAGCTGGTATACTGCAGTAGTCCATTTTCACAGCAGATTCGTACTGACGCCTAAGCCTTTGCTTAGGTAACTTGCTCTCAGATCTATTCAGAAACTTTGTAGGAAAAATGGCCGAGCGAAGCAACTGACTCCGAGTATATTTGTCCAAGGTTTTCATCTGGGCTAAGGATCTTGTCATCAATGTCCCGTCTGATTCCGTCCACGTCTGGCTTCCCCGCTTCAAAAGCTGCTTCGAGACACGTCACCAGATTGTCCATCGTGTCTTCGCACGACGTCAAGAGCTCGACGTCGCTGATCTGCAGGTTGAGGTGAGACATCAGTCTTCGCGGCATTGAAACATAAAGCTGAACACTAAATTCCTCTCCAACCCAATTCATTCTGCAATCTCTCCTCGTAGACAGGAGGAGTTCGTCGCACGGTGTACCGAAATCTCGCTGACCCTAGGCTGGTCGGACTGCTTGGCGCTCAACACGTTCCAGGTCTCGAATCGCATTTAGCATACCGTCTGATCCTTTGAGTAGCACGCTGCACCAAGCGCCGATGTCAGCTCAAATATGTCAGATAGTTGGCAATAAAGTCGCATTTGTCAACAGGCTGCAATGCCCCTTCAAACTTAGAGAATTAGAAGACCTTTGATGTGAAAGATAAAAAGAAAGCAAGAATTCTAAATCACCTTGCAGTGAAGAACGTCACTTACGACCTCCCGTCTCAGGTCGGAGTTGCCAATGCTTTCCAAGACATGCTTCCAGCATGTGAGAAGATGCCCATAGGCTTTCGAAGACCTTCGAGTTGCAAGCACCGTGGAGAGCAGTTCAGAGACTGCAGATCACAGTAGCTTGAGTTAACAAAGGACTCACATTTCAATTAACATGGCGGAAACACGTAGTACAACAAGGAAAAAGTTCGGGTTCAAGCAACTCCATTGATTTGAATCGCTGGATCGACTGGAGAAGGTGATGCAAATCGAGCGATCGATGTATTTCGAGCAGAACTTCTGATGCTTTTCGAGGGAGTAGATTGGCTGTCCGCGTATCAATCAGAAAGGATTTGTAATTTGTGCATGAGGTAATCTGTCAATAGCCAAAGAGGAGTGTGATAGAGGCGACGAACCCAGGAAGCTCTTGTTTTCTTGGTGGAACGAGCCGAATATCTGGCCCACTGCCTCCACTACGGCCCCCAAAACGTCCCATTTCAAATGCAGGCACAAGCAGGATAGTAGCCCGTTGCAAGAAAGATTCCGGATCATTTCGCTGCATGAAGCAGAGCAATCTGATGAGAATCTCCGTTTTAAGAATTGAAGCTGTCAACACCAGTGGAAGATAACGGGTTCAATATCAACAAGGATGATTTATGCGTACCCTCCTTCTTACTTGTTGACATGTTAAAACGGACAGGCGTTGACATCACCCGCTCGCGAAAGCTGAGGGATCAAGCCTCCCTATCTGAGTCCGGTGACTGAAGCAGCTTGCAATCCAACACATGTTCACAGACCAGATGCGATAGACGCCTTTCAGTTTGGAAAGACGTCACCTCTCTGGAAGAAGTCCGCCATCCAAAAGCTTCCACAGTAAGTATAAGCAGTTCAAGTAAGCCTGACCGTCCCAGGATATGAGCTCGTTCTTGCGTTCAAACAACTGCATAAGTAATCAGGATGCGTTCTGTTCCTCATTTTTTCAAGTTGACCTTGATGGCAAAGGGCTTTACAAGCAGATTGTCCAGATTTCTTAAAGATGTGAAAGAAGGGTTGCGATTTCCCTAGAACGCAAAAGCTTTCTGTGCAGGTTTTAGCCTCACCTTCATACTCAGTCTTTCTGCCGAGGCCAGCTCCTGCTCCTCGCAGCCTGATATTGGTCCTTTGTACCGATCAAGCTGCTGAGCGATATTTCTTAGGAAGGTGTTGCTATTACCTGCATACAAACATCGTCTTTCATCATGCCGTTGACAGATCGTCGTGATAGAACCTTGTTGAAAGAACACCCTCCCAACTTCAAGAGTCGAAAGAACGACTGGACCTCTTTTTAATTTAGCATCAATGGTCCTGGATCCTTCAGTAGAAACAGTTGTGCTGAATCAATGATGAATGCCATTTCGCGAAAACTGAGAAAAACCCGCCAGCCGAGTAAGATTCACTCCATACTGAACATTCCCTGTCAGCCGTTCCTAAGAAAGGTCTCAATATTACACTTTCTTAATCAGCGACATGGATCCACGAAGCTCACTGCAAAACTCACCGGCTCTAGCCGTTGTTCCATGATCGTACGACGAACCCCCCACCAAATGTTGCTGATTACGCAGAAATTCTGAGAATCGTTCCGTCATTGCATGCAAGCACCTGGCATGATAGTGAGATGTTGCATCAAGAACAGGGCTAAACGTAGTGTATCGCTGGTGCTGCATCGGCATGTTGTTAGGCTCAGCTAGGAACCTCAGTGCTCGTCTCTGGTGCTTCTCTGCTCTTGGTCTTTCTGAGACAGTCTCGAATTGCTGAGGCGGTGGGAGATGCAGATCAGTCGAACATCTACCACATGGTAAGATGTTAAGATGGTAAGATCTTACTGCATTGGTGGCATCTGAAGCAGAGCATCTGCATGGCATTGAGCGCTCAAGTATTAGTCGGCCCAAGTCGGCCGCTTTATCCGATGAGTCCCTAGCTTCACCTGACGTCCGCACTGCGTCCGCGTCGATCCGCACATAGCTTGTATCTGTGCCGGGCGGCCGGGCGGCCGCGATGGGCGACGCATGCGTAGGCTTTGCCCGGCGGTTTGAGGGTTCTATCATCTATGATAATTGGCTGCGCGGCCGGCCCGGCGGCCCGCGTGCGGATCCCCGCGTCGCCCTGCCCTTGTGCTAGGCAGCTGCTCTTCAGTCTTCCTCAATGATTGCCACCAATGCCAATGGGACCACAGCGTGGCGGCTGATCTGACAAATCGTAGGGCCCATTGCAAGCAAAGCGATTTGTTCAGCTGCATAATTACAAACCTGCGTTCATCCCCAGCTTGAGACCCGTTTGGGTCACCAAATGGCGCAGCGTTTTGTATCTCCCTGGGTGCAATACTGATTACACCAGGTAAGGCCACCTTTTCGACCCTTCGAAGCGGCGTAGTAAACGTGTGAAGGGGCTTTTAAGCATTAAAGTAGAGTGCTTTGAGTCAATCTCTTTCACCACCCTTTATCCCGTTTTCATCTACTCCTTCCTATGTACTTCAATGGGTTCTGACACTCATGAAGCAGCACTCTCCACAGAATGTCAGGGGGAGAGGTGGTGCAGGTATTTAGCTACCTTCAGTGGTTGAGCTCGTTCTGTTGTGCCAGCATCACACTAAAGGCGTTGAATCACTCTCTAGAGTGGCACTTTTGCAATGAACAGAAATCCTTGATAACTGATTGGTCGCTGAAAGAAGTCTTGAGTTGCTGAGTGCTTCTCAGCGACTTGGTTGAAATATTTGCAGTCGATTGTGGTATGGAAGAAAATGTTGGTACCATCAAACCCAATTGTCTATCTCAAGATGAAGGGCATTTTGCAAGGAGCTGGGCTGTTTGTCTATCAGGCTTTTACTTCAATAGAACCATTGAAACAAATAGTGTGTTTCAAGTGTTCCATGACAGAGTCCTAAAGATTTTTTGAGTCAAGGTACTATAGGAAAGCCGGCAAGCCCCCTGATCTCCACTGGAAGAGATGGCCAACAGCCGGTATGAGTATGTCAAGCGCTTTGAGCTGGCAGATGAGCTTCTGCCAGAGGTCTGGATAGTCATACGAATCGACGGAAGGGGCTTCACAAAGTGAGTGCTTTTTGAGTGAGTTTGCAGCAAAATTTCAAATACTATGATGATTTGACAGCCATCGAAGACTCTGCTTGCTTTTGCCCGTCTTTCTTTCAGTTATTGGCTGTAAGAAAGGACTGCAGCTACTTTTGACCAATCACGCCTTTGTTGGGTAGACCTGACATGTTGTTTTGCAAAGTGGATGTGGGGATTAGGAACCTGTCAGACTAGTGGAGATTGTGTACTTGGTTGATTCTGTTGTGAAATATCCTCGAACGAACAACTCCACTCATATGATCACCGTCTGCCTGCTCAAGTTGACGGTGCTAGCGCGCCTGTGCAGATTTTCACAGGCGCACGAGTTTGAGAAGCCCAACGACGTGAGGGCGTTATGTCTAATGAATGCGAGCGCCAAAGCGGTGGTAGAAGACCAGCCAGACTGCATCTTTGCATACGGGGTAAGCGACGAGTACAGGTGAGACCCCTTGTCAGTCTGATGTCAGCAGTCATGGCTGTCAACCAGGCTTCGTTTCCAGAAAGGCGGTATACTGGCAGGCATCTCTCTTTTTGCAGAGTTGAGCAAAGTCCGCCTTTTCCTGGTCTGGTGAACTCGAGATGGTCTCAGAGACCCATTTATATAACGACTACAGGAAAGGGAAGCGCGGAGCAACGTTCTGAGAAAAAGTCCAGCTGCCAGGACAGAGATGCTTGACGGCTATGATGCAAACGTTCTGAAAGAAGCATGTGACGCTGTGCAGTTTCGTCTTGAGGAAGTCGACCTCCTTATATCAGCGTCGTGCCAGGTGAGGTTTCCAATTTGAGTCGCCTCTGACTCGGTCCTTGATCGATCGAGGATTGTTGAAGTCATCGTCATCTTCTTAACCTTCGGGCTAAGCCTGAATCGACTCTGCTGGCTTTCGATCTGGCTATCGCTCCTTTCACCTCTAAACGTCCGACATCAACTTTACTAGGGATGTCATACCAGTCTGTATTTGGCAGAGAAACAGTAGGAAAGGGGTCGCGAGGGCGCGCAAATTAAGCAAAATGCGGCGGCCCCGACGGCGTTCCTTGCATTGCCATTGGTGGAAACTTTAGTCGGTAGTGCGCCGACATGCACGGCCTCGTACAATTTACATCGACGGCGGCACACCGCGTCCCGTCTATAGGTCGAATGAGCGGTAAACCGTCCGATAAAGAAATCAGACAGGAAAGTGGTTACAATCTTGTATCCGTACAGCTCCTCCGACACGTGTTATATTCCTTGAAACCCGGAACAGCTTGCATATTCCGTTATCACGGTTATGCATAAGGTCACAGCCCGTCTTACATTCAGTAAAAGGTTCAAGGCACTGAAATGACATTGTAGGGCTCTAATTTTAAACCTTTCAGTGGTCATATGAAATCCAAGTACCGGTAGTTCCAAATAAACCCGAGTCTGAAACCCAGTCTATGGAGCGAAATCTATCAATAGAACCAGTAAACCTGGGTCTTACCTAATCACTTCTACTATGGTATAAGAGGATAAATCCGGATATATTTGAAAGTACATGACTGATAATATTGTAGTGTGTTACGAAAATATCATCTTGCTATCCAAAACAGCCCCTCTGCCCGGGCGTAATTCCAATTTTTTTGATAGAGAATACTTCCTGCGTACTGCTCAAAGAGGAGGGGGGTGACCCTAAGGGATTACCACGGGCGTTTGAGGTGTCCGCTTCAAGATTTCCAGACAAGCCTCCGTGGTGACTGGTTCATCACGAACCGTAAAAGCTTGCTGAAGACACCCTACTTTTCACAAGATCAAAGTTGAGCTTACCCTCCTCAGGTTTCGAGGTGTCCGCTTCCCTGCTTCCAGACAAGCGTCTGTCACGTGGCCCGTCTGCCACAGTCTCACTTGCTGTTCGTGGCTGCGATTGCTCGTTGCCTCTCCCTGTCCTTCACTGCTCAGCTCGGTGTCATCGCTTCTCTCCGCAGCAAGCTGGTGTCGGTGTTTGTCTCGTACTTCGCCAGTAACTTCGTCCACCGATGGCCCGACTTCTTCCCCGACAAGAATCTCCAGTACCTTCCTGCATTCGATGGCCGAGCGGTCTGCTATCCGACGGCTGCTATCCTGCGGGACTACCTAGCCTGGCGACAGGTCGACTGTGAGCTGCTGTTTCCGAATCGAAAATAGGTTTTCGTGTCGACTGGAAACGTAACTATCTTGCTGTCTCTTTGGTTAAGTATCCCTTGAAGATGAAGAACTTCCGATTCACTTCGCGGCGTGTGCCTGCCCAATAAGATTCAGATAAACTTCTGACCCTTCTTTCGTGTGCCTCCTTTAAGGGCACGGCTTTCACAAGAACAGATTACTTCCACAGCAGCACTCACTCTGCAGGATCCTGTCTCCTTAATCGCCACATTGATCCAGAATAGGAACCGTGCAGTCAATTTCTCCACATGACGCTTTCCAAGGTCGAAGCCAAACATGTTTGGAACCTAGTGGCCAAAACACGTTGAGTGCGATTTTCCGTCACTTGTGTCCAAGCATTGGTCAGATTTACGGTCTTTTACATTCCGCCCGGGCTCTCTTGTGCTGCAGGTCACATCAACAACCAGTACAACGCGTGCTACTGGGCCCTCGTCAAGTCTGGCGCCACGCCAGCAGAAGCGCAGGCCACCATCAAGGTGCGCAAGCAGTCTCTCCGACACGGTTCTGCCTCCTGATGTCCAGCAAACCGCTTTCCCATCTGGAGCAAGAGCAGTTTTCCGCTTTTCACTGAGCCCACATAAACCGGGGACGCGTCTCTGATTTGCTAGTTGAGTGTCTTTTGTGATCTTCCCCAGCGCGTGCAGCAGCCAATAGCCGTTTGGGCGGAAGTGCGGTCTTTTGCTGTGGGAATCTCTGTAGTCTTTGTTGTGGTCTGAGCCGAGTAGAAATCGCGCCTTTGCTTATGTACGCAGGGTACGCAGGCTGACTTCAAGAACGAGCTCCTCTTCAAGCGGTTCGGCATCAACTACTCTACGTTGCCCGCCATCTTCAGAAAAGGCACTAGCATCTACCGGAAAGAGGTGAAGGTGTCCCCGATCGTTTATGGCTCCCTCCGTAGAAAGGACGTCAATGGGACATGCCGTCGCTTCCTTCTTGACGCAACGCACTCTAAAAGTTGAGCCTCTGTACGGGAGGTGCCGACATTCTTGGGGCTATCGAAGGGTCAAAGCGTCAAGGGCTTTTTAGACAAACGACTTACAGAAATTTTCCTGCTCGAGGCGCAATCGGGCAGTGGGTTTTCGGAAGTGACGATTCGCGTGCATCCTCGCAGCCAGAGCTAGTGCACCGGGCTGTAGACCAACAAATTTAATGCCTGAACGCTTCTGCTACCCCTTGCATACGTTGAGTATCGGGAGATATCACCATGTGCACTCCATCTTGCTTCTCAATGCCTCCTCGTCCAACTCAAGGGTGGCTGCCGCTTTTCCTTTCTGAGTGCAGGTCCAAAAGGCGCCGCCAGCCAAGAAGCTGCGCATTTCGGGGCGTGGCGAAAAGAACACAACAGCTTCTTCTCCAAACAACGATTCGCCGCCCATGACCATGGAAGACAAGCGCAACCTGAGCATTGCCCTAGCCAACATGGGTCCGGACCTCTTAAGAGGAATCGTCGAGATCATCAAGGAGCGTCACGCTGAACTTATCTCGAACGACGAGGAGCTTACGCTGGACATCGACGTCCTGGATGACGCCACGCTTTGGGGGCTAAAGCGGTACGTTGAAGAGAAGGTGGAGGGGCCACGGGCGTCCGAGGAGGCGGGACCGTCCGTGCCACCAGCTCAGGTGAGAGGCTGGCTTCGAAAGCCTGCCATCGAAATCTCTGTGCTCGCCTTCTCCTAGCTAGGCCCCGTACGCCCATATAAATAGGCGAAAAGGGAGCATAGAAGTCAAGATTCACTCGGCAATCTCAAATTGACGTCATGCGCAAGATGGTAGGTAAGATGCGCCGTTTAGATTGCGCTTTGACATCGTCATGAGTTGTTTCTTGCTGAATGCTTGTGTCAAACGACAGCTAGGTTTATCCATTGCCTTGCCTTCAGTTTTCGAAGTCGGTTTCCGCTTGTCAATACAGCCCTGCGAGGAGAACGGAGAGCGGGCACAGCGGAGAAAGCGACAGCTGGTGGTCGATCATTGTGACATAATAGGGCCCAGCTTCTGGAAAGAAAACCCAATGTTGCTAGGTCGTGACTTCCAGCCGAGAGACGAGAGAGAGTCGAACGGTAGCTCCCCAGGAACTCGGACACAAGACACATGAGTCTCAAAGTAATTGCGGAAAGGCTGCCTTTTTCATGCCTGTCCGGTCTGTCGAGTGGCACTGCCTGCATCCACTGTTGTGTGCAAATAACGGAGAGGTTGGACGTTACCCATAACATATATAGAGCGTTGGAGATTTTACACCGCAATACTAGTTCATTCTTCGTATCCCTTTGTATCCCATGGCAATACGCGAGAATGCGACAATTGAACCATGACACATGAAGAGTAATTGCGAACGTAGTGGAAATTACTCTCCACGCTTATTTTTTCACATGAAGAGCGGCCAAAGAAACCTTTGGCCACTGGATGATCGTAAGTGGCAGCCTAGATACACCTGCAGGAGTTGAACTCGAGTAAGGAGCGTTCCTCCTTAATTACCTATGTCTCCTTCATACTTGGTGTGCCACGAAGACATGTACAAACGAGGCTTAACCGATCGGATTAGCCTTCGATCTAGCCTCCTAGCTTGCTTGAGTTTGCGACCCCCTAGCTGCATTCTGCTAAATTTTGAAGACCGCATATCTTTCTACTTGCAAAATCGGAAGCCTAAGACCAATGCGTCGAACAGGCCGAACATTCCTGGGCGTGTCCTTCCGTGCAATCACCAACGTATGAGTTTGTCACTTTCAAAACTTGAAATCAAACTCATTTTTCCAATGCATGAAGTTTTGCGACGGCGTTTGTGACGAAGGCCTATGTATCCACTATGTCGCTATGTCTAAGGCGCAGCTCTCTAGTTCGCCGCTTGAGTTTTTCGACGTCCCAGCTTCATGACTGCTGAACAGCTCAAATGCATGCATGAGCCCATTGCAAAAAACAAATCGACCTGCCTGCAAATAGAGCAATCAGGCTATCATGTCACATGCGACTCGAGTGCTTTGAAGTTTGCACTTCTTTGGGCTGTCCAGTGCATGTGCTCATTGCATTTGTTGCATCTGCCATCAATGCATCTGCTCTGGAGCTGGTAGGTACAGGTAGTGGTACTACAGGTACCGGTAGACATACGGAGCGGGGTCAAGGAGAATTAGTAATTTCAGGACCGGGGCCGGGGATGCTGTTGGAAGGCGTGACGTGGCGAGGTTTAGGGTTTTGACTGGGGCCTTTTCATCCGTGATTGGCCGAAAGGAGCCTAGCCCAGGGTTTGGCCCCTAAACCTCGCCACGTCACGCTTTCCAACAGCATCCCGGGCCGGCCCCGGTCCTGAAATTTTACTATTTCTCCTTGACCCCGCTCATACGGTACTAACTTGTAAGGTGCTATAATAGCCAGATTGACGTGGCTTGCGCTGTACGGAAAATGACGCAACTTCCTCATTCTCATTGGGCGGCCTGCGATCATCCTGCAAACTTACCCAGAAAACGTACGGTCAATGGGGCGCCAATCACTTCTGAACAGCCGGGACCGACGCTTCATTGATTTTCTACATGTTTTGAGTCACTCCGGAGTCAGTACTTACTACTAAGTCTGTACTTGGCACATTGCACCTGTGTACAGTTTACGGTACGGTACCTACCTTGATTTACGGTAGGTATCTATACTGAGCATGGCAGAACGGCAACTGCCATACCGTACTAGGTAATAAGTACCTACTGGTCGGTGCGCTGTCACGCACCAATCGTGTGTACCTACCGTGTACCTCGCGTCGTGCCTCTTCCTGCATTGGCAGACTACCGTAGGTACCTCCTACCACCTGGGGTACCGGTACACTGTAGCTACATGCAAGATTGAAGACAGCAGAATAGAGTTACCCGTAGTCCAAGGTAATGATTCCGAATAAATAAATAACTATTTGCAGTCGGAAAGCCAAAAATTCGGATGTCTTTATTCGGAAAGTGGAAATTCGGAAAAGTTAATCAAATCTGGAATGGTCCTCGGAAGCCCAAAAACGGCCAAAAACAGCTCTAAAATCCCCCTCTTGAGTGGGAACATAGGGCATTCGGATTGTTTTCGGAAATCAGCATAAATAAATCTGCTTCTTTGGTCGGATTGTCGGAAAATACTCGAATTCAAAATAAAATCGTTCGGAATCATCACGTTGGACTACGGGTACCTAGCTATGTACAGGCGCAGGTGCAGAAGCTAATACGGTGTTCATGGCAGCATGGGCCGAAGATGGAGCCTTCCCTTTGCCAAAGATGGAGGGCTTCAGAAAAGCAGGCGCAGCGCGCTACTGTGACATGACACGAGACTTCGATATTTGTGGAGATCATTGAGGAACTTACTTAGTACTGACTAGAGTTCCTTCTGGTGGCAACGTCATTGAGACTGTATCAAAGGGTCTTACAAACAGTGTCATCAATCTTATCCTGCGACGTCAGAGTGCAAAGCCTTGGCCCCTTTCTCCAAGCAATATTTATACATGCGGGGAGCTGCAGGATCTTGGCGTCCGTTTTGCACGTCAAACTTGATCACGCCACCACCCTGACTTCCTTCTAGTAGAGCCTGCGTTAAGCGCTTCAAGCAAAGAGCTTTGCTCAAAAGTTCGAGCAGATTACCTGCGCATAGGGGAAGTGACTCGGAAAGGCTACGCAAAGCGGCACTATGGCATGGGTGAAACCGATTTTGAGTAGCCCTCGAATCCATGGCCTTATTGCTTTGCTGGGGATTGTGCTTCTTTGGCTGGCTGCCAGCTCAGACATTCTACGGGATGGCTTCTCCACAAGCATGGCTGCCAGGCAGCTCGCTTCTGGAGACAGATACAAACAGCTCCGCGGGGTGCCGGAACCCGCACGGAGGTCTGATTCCACAGGGGTAGATAGTATCTCCAAAAATAAGAGCTTACTGACGAGGATAGCCGGTCCCCAGGCCTTGTTGCAGAAGGAATCCAAAGACCACCCCAGCCAGGAAGCAGATAAACGGTGTGCCAAGCTCAGAGACGAGGCCTCCTCTCGCATTCAAAAGCTAGCGGCGCAAATGCCGCCCCGGCAGCTGCTCCCCAGCCCGGCGGCGCCGTTTGCATTTCTCCACAACCGCAAATGCGGCGGGTCTTCTCTGCGCTCAGCCCTGTGGGGCGCTGCGTCGGCCCTAAACTTGACGGCCATTGTGCCGTGCTTTCCGCCACTGCATGATTGCTACCGGTACAATGTGGGGGGCATAGACCAGTCGGTGCTGGACGCATCCAGTGTTTTTGCGGGGCATCTGAGCTGGGATGCAATTGAGGACCTGGGAGCTGAAAGAAACACATCGTGAGTCGAACCCTGCTTTTGTCTGAAGTTGGATGCTAGGTGGCTTAAACACCAAAATTCAAATGCCAACTGGTTGAGGGCAGACTCAGTGGCGCCGACCTTCTAACGCACGTTGTTCATTGGGGTGGTGCGAATCTCTAATGCACGACTTGATTTTAGTCCAGTGCTGTCAGAAAATGAAGCATCAGGGCATGCAATGTTGAGGAGCACTTGACCTGGGCATTAGAAGTTCTGCACCACCCAGCTATTTGTGCGACACTTGCACCACCTCCGAGTATCTTCGGTGACCACATATCTGGAGATGTCAACAATTCTGAGCGCCCCTGCTTCTGCTCTGATAAGTGACCAGCATAGTCGTTTCCCAGACGCCAGTCAATGTGAAGATTGGAGCTAGTATCAACTTCAAGTTAGGTCGTCCGACACATGCTGCAAGACTTATCAATTTTCAATGCCACCCAGACGGCGTGCTACTTCTTTATACTTCTTTGCCTCGACCAATTCCTTTTCTGAAAACAACTTTTGGAAGATCTCTGAGGTCTAAAAGTTGGGGCTTTGATGGTTAGTGCTTGCATTGCCGCGCCTCCAACAGATTGAACCTAGCCCTGTTTATTTCTTCTGGCCCCCCTTTTCCTTCAGAGTTTTCCAACCCACTCACGTCCGCAGCCCCCACCTTTCTTGGATCTTTGAGTCACGGATTTGGAGAAGAGGTTTCTTAGCAGACCCCCCTTCAGCATTCAACCCCACAACAGTGCAGAAATTTGTCCTTCACTTCTTACGGCCAGCTGAGATACTGTTTTGCTTGCGGTAAGCTGCCTTTCAAATTCGACCAGGCTTGCTCACTAGCCAACACGTGTCTCGACTTCTGCCAGATGCTTCACCATGCTGCGCGACCCGGTAGACATGTTCGCCTCCTACTTTTACCACCGCCACCCTCTGAGCTTCCGGGACAAGCGCGCCCTGTCCGACCTGACGTCCCAGGACCTGCGGCGGGCGCTCGACCTCAACGATACGGACGCGCCTTGGGAGTGGTGGGAGCTCGGCGGGCCAGCAAACTCAGGTCCGCTTGTTACAGAGGGCGTTTGCCTCCGTAGCTTGCAGCAAAAGAAAATTTGACGGGTCTCCACTGGCCGGCCCGGTGCAATTGTGAACGACTGTACTGTTGGGCGGCTGCCATTTTGGACCACATGGGTTTTGCACAGCCACTGCGAAAGTGGATTTGTAGGCATCATACCGCCCTGTAGGCATGTCCCAAGACGCTCAATAGAATCGACGGGGGCGATCTGAGTCCTCGGGCTGGGCTGCTTTGGTGTCAGACTACGTACTCTTTAACCCTTCTGGTTCGTCCCTCAAGGAGAGACAATCTTCCACTTTCGGGTACTCGGAAATCTTGGCATGCTGCACAGAGCCCCGTGAGTTGAGTGTCAGACCGTTGGGTCCCACCAAACACCGAGTTTGTGGTCGACGTTGACAGCATGCGCTCTTACATTGGACTAAGTTTCACCATCGGAAATGCATTCAGAGCTTCCCTCTAGTGCTCACTCGTCACACTCCATTCTGGGGACCCAAAAGGCGGGGTCCATTTTTGACCAAACGGGACGTCACTTGCAGCAACGCGGTTGCTAAGCGGTGCCGACATCAGCGGGCATGTGATCGGGCATGACGCCGTCCAGTACGTGGCCCGGCGGAAGGGGATCCCCCTCGACTTGGAGCTCGCCAAGCGGCGCCTCAGCCGCTGCGTCGTGGGGCTCCTGAGCGACATGCCGGCGACGGACAAGGCGCTCGCGCACTGGTTCCCGTGGGTCCCGAACTTAGCAGGCGCGGCTCTCAACGTGAACGTACAGAGGCCGCGGAAAGAGAGCCTACAACCAGGTAGGATCTCTACCTCTGTCAGTAGACGTCCCAGCCCTTTTGAGGTTATGGAGAGGAAGTCAGCTCTTGCGGGTCTGCGAGCGGTACTCTGTCCTACGCAGACGTCCTTCGTGCGAAGGTTCGAGCTTTGCAGTCGGTAACAGATATATGGACGAAATACACGACGATGAAAGAGGGGTCACGAAGGTGCTCGCACCTGCTTCTGCGCACGGATTGTTCTGTCTGCTATTTGCATCACTTTTCGATGACTTCTCCGGTCGAAACGAATGCAGGAGCTTTTGTTCCCCTCAATGCCACGTGTATTGCCCGTCAAGACATGGATGATTTGTCTGCTGCGTGCAGACGTGAGGGATCTCATTCTGGAGTACATGTCGTTGGACGTCAAGCTGTACGAGTACGGACTGCGGCAGTTTGGGAAGCAGAAAGAGTTGATAGGTATGCTGGACCGCCAAACGAGACCAGAGGACGACTGTGCTTAACCCATTACTTATTACTTTCGGGTCTACACTAGACCTTGCGTCAAACCATCTTCAAACTTCAAGATGCGATGAGCTTTGCTTCGAGCAGACTCCAACTTAGACCATGCACCTTAGTGTTCGTCACACGGGAAAGGCTTGTACTCCGCTTGGTTGTAGAAATGTAACTTAACTCCAAATCCTTTCAAGCCACAAGTAGGTCAGCGTTGGCGACGGGTCCAATATAGGGTCGACATTCCTACTCTCACTGTAGCAATCCAGAGATCCAGAAACGACGTTTAGATAGGCGGCTAGCTACAGCGCTTCTCATCCCAGTCCATGCAAGCTTCATGAGAGGAGTCAAACGGTTTATGGTCGCAGCCAAAGAAGTGGGTGTTACGATTGAGGACTAACGCAATCATAACCTCTGAGCAGTATTACTTACACGCAATTGGACATTTGCGGTAACAACGGACCTTAGGTCTTGGACGTTCGTTCTTCTGACAGCTTACTCGGCTGAGCGTTCGGTGGGCCGCCACTGATATCCGGAGAAATTGTAAGTGTTCAAAATCTAGGACCGGATGAGGTGGATATGATCGTTGAATGGCATGTGCACTGTCAGAAAATTGTTCATCGAATGAACCCCAATTCGTCTCGTGTATCGTGACCAATTTCTTGCTGAAAACAAAAGGAGCTGGAAAGGACTCTTATGTCTCGATACATTCAATGCGCTGCATGCACGGCGTGACTGCTTACTGTATTGAGCACGAGTTTGACTTGCAATATTGCGGCTCCGAGGCTCTGATCACATGGTCGGACCGGCCCAACCGGCTTAATCACGAGCTCTTCGCTATCATTGCGGGTGGCAAGTACGTCACGTCACGTGTACCACTCATAGACGATCGTACAAAATCGCTACTAATGGCCTATTCAGACCAAAATCGGGATGTGGGTTTCTCAGGCAAACCGCGCACCCGGGTCTCGAAAATGACATCCGACATCCGGTTTGGGCTATTCAGACCGACCGAGTCTCCGCTGACGTCGGGCACATCCCGGATGTCCAAAATTTGCAAAAATCGGCACCCGGCCCTTTGGCAGGATACCGATTGCGAAAAGGGGTGTCGCTGACGAGACCCTACTTAGAGAGCGTT
>DF237075.1:164676-184803 GCA_000708835.1 Klebsormidium nitens
GTTAGATCTCATCTTCTCATCCATCAACCTATCAAATCAATAACTTCCAACGTTTATATATGATCATACTTCATTAATCAATTGTCACTTCATTCATTAGAATCCCACAAATATATATCCCCATCACATCATCAACACCAACTTCTCATAACCACACACATCTTCATCATGATACATCTAGTACTTCCATCCCGGCCAGGGCTTTGTTTACCCAACTTTCTTGAACCGTTTGTGATCTTAAACGAAGCAGTTGCGAAGGTTGGAGCGAATGAGCAATAACTAGGCTAACGTTGAACGTTGTTGCATATGCCCTCTTATATGAAGTTTTAAGATATGCGCGCGCGCGCTCGCGCATCAGCCATTTTCTCCGACACTTTGTTTTAATCTGTATTATCAGTATTTATATGTTATTCTGTAATTGTCACTATTATTTTTTACATTTTTTGCGGCGACCACGAAAATGCTGACGTTTGAAAAAGCGCGTCTTGACATCATCAAGCGCGTCCTGACGCGTTTTTTTTTCCCCCAAGGACGCGCCGAAAGCCGATCTTGGTCGCTGACGCACGGGGGGAACGATGAAGGCGGCAAGTTGCCGATCGAGCGGTCTTTTCCAATTTGTACACGCGGTGTACACAAATCAGTACGAATGAGTGACAAAAGCTGACGTACGACATCCCACACCCGGAACCCGGGACCCGATGCGGTCTGGATAGGGGTGCGGGGTTATTGAAACCCTGCAGTTTTCGGATTTGACAAACGTCAGCAAAACCCCGTTTTGGACACCAAGACCCCGATTTTGGTCTGAATAGGCCCTAAGTTACCGTCCCTGGCAACCGTCGAGCGCTCCGCTTTGGTTGATAGTCTTGGTCGGGATGATTTGCATGTTCAATATGGTCAATTGCTTAATTACAAAACATAAACAACGCTCAATGCATTCGACATGCCATTCTTTCCCTGCATGTTATGATTCAAAGTTGCGCTACTATTAATGTACAATTTGCTAAATATGTCTCCCGCAGTCATTGGAACTCTCGATCGACACCACAAGCTGAAATTGGATCCAATCCGTTAATTAACGTCAATATCGAATATGTATTGAATGATCGATGAGCTGTCATCTCACGACGTGCTGCAAAGTTCGACGCATCACAAACTTAGCGCGCGCCAAAGCTCGTTCGCGCGCTCGTTCGAAGGCCATTATACTCGTGATTCAAATTGGGGAGTCCTTTGAGCAATTTTCTGTACGTACATTAATATTATGGGACCGGCCTCATTGATCCGTTCAGCAATTCGCGCTGCAATTTCCGTTCTTTGAGAATTTCCAAGAGAGGCCTCAGAATAGCTCAAGAATGTTCCAGCTACGTGTCCTTCAATAAGTTTCAATAAGCACTGCTGTTGTTAAGTTTGAAGCCTAGTATGACCTAACTCGAACCGCAAACAACCGATGTAGAAGCCCGTTGCCGACATCGCCGCCTCATGTTTGCCATCTCTACGTGGGGGTGGATAGATGTTAGATTCTCACAGCACATAAGGTGCGCTTTTGGGTGCCTACTTGGCTTGAATGCTTGGCGACTAGCGTATAGCGACAGCCCCAACATTTGAAAATCTGCTACATTTTTCTCGTCTACAATGTACTCTTGTGCAAATCTAGATGCGTCTTCACCGATCTTTCGGACCGTGGCATCGTTATTGATTGCCCACTCTACTTTTCTGATCAGGTCGCGCTCCAAGTCGTTCGCCGAAATAGGTATGTAATGCTTGTACGCCTTCAGATCCGGGTAATACCATTGCCTGAAAGCCTCTTGAACCCTGAATACCACCGAGTTTGCTAGCAACAAGTTTCGGAGTCTATAAGTTGGCCCGGTTCCAAAAACATCCAAGAGGAACTTGAATTCGATCACTTGGTCCGTTCCCATTCTTTCTTTGACAGTCATAAGGTTACAGTCGGGCTCTTTCGAGCTAACTGCACCTCCATAGGAAGCTACAACACTTGGATACTTCGATTCGCACTCCTCTAACGAGCCAGTTTGCTTGATATCGAAAAGATCGGGGCGCAACAAACCCATTCTCAAAACCCGTGCACGCAGTCGGGGGTTACCAGAGAACGTCCCCCTCCAAAGCAATTTTGGGATCTTCTGATCCCACGGGACCGGAGGGTAAGAGTCTACACGAAAAAGGCTTCCCTGGCTGAAGTTTTGAGAACTCCAAGTGACACCATAGCTAGGCATAGCAAGCGCAGAGCAAGACTCCCCTGAATCCTCGAGCAGCACGCTCCACGAGAAGACAGGTGCAAGTCGCTGAGGGAGGGTCCTAAATGCGGCAGGGGCGCACTGGTCACCAAATTCGACGATAAAATCCACATCCGGGATGTCGAACGTTGCCAACACCTCTTGCAACCCCGTCAATGCATGTATAGCCTGCGAAAAATTCAAGGCCAAGCGATCAAGAGGAGGGTTAATCTGAGACATGGACTGTCAATGCTCCAGCCAGGCAGATGAATAAATGAGGAACGTGGAAGATCAACTCTTGGTGTACTCTCGTTAATCTGTTCGAACATAGTGCTTCAGCTGCTTGGTGTACAATTTCTCCAGAAGGCAGTCGGAGTTGCTTTGAAAATCTCCATCAAGGCAACTGCTAACGAGATTGACCTACTAGATTGGTGACCGTTTTCCTAGTGGCTTTCCTACACCCAGATTCTCCACAATGGGTGACTCTGCTTTGACCAAACATAAAGCAGAGTACACAAGCCTGAGCTTTTCAAAGGGGAGCTAAAAGTGGTGACAACAGAATGTTTTCACGTATGCGTCAAGAGCCTAGTTATCATCCAGATACGAATCAAGCATTGAAGAGGGTAGGTTTGTCATTTCCAGTTTACCCTTCATGGAGAATGAATTATATTGTGGCAGGATGCACTTGACTATATGTTGTAGAACTGTTGCTCGCTTGCTGAGCACATAAGCAAACAACCCTGCTTACTTAGAATCTGCTAGGCAAGGAATATACGCAGTCAAGCCCGTTTACTCACATAGCGGGGCCAGGAAAGATCGTAGAAGAACGTATCATTGTGTAGTGCTTGCCCCAAGGCAAACCACTCGTTCACATCCAGGATTGTGCCGTTGTGGGAGGGTCTGAAGTCGAGGTTGGGCAGTCGACTATGATTCTGAAGGGCAAAGAAGCGAATTGTGGATCCAAGTGTTTGTTCACAAATTGCAGGACTTCTGCTTGCACATCAGTGTAAAAAGCAACGATGCTTTTCTGCACAATCTGATACATAACTCTTCTTGATGCAGCTTTGGACTCTTCTGCTGCCGGCAACTTTTTGCAGCTGGATTCTTCTGCCGTTAAACACCAAGAGAACTTTCCAAGGAGCAGAACTGCAAGCGCAGACCCACATCGGCCGAAGAAAGAAGCATCTTGCATGTCGAAAGTCACCGATGCAAATTTGATGGCTACAATTTGATCATCAGTGGTGGTGGATATTGACTGTCACGTACCCGCGTCCCACTCAATTTCCACCACAGTCCCACTTGTTTCTGTGGCACCGGACCTAGTACACCAATCCCATGTATGACAATTGAATATCTCAAAAGGTGCGAACCTGAGGAACGGGTAAAAAGTAGACCAGATTGTTGATGATCTGAACACGAACGCCACTTTTGCAGTGATCAGTGGTGAACTTGCGCCCAGCCAGTTCCTCTTCCTTGCTCCAATCCCAGCACATGTTTTGCCAAGCGCCTTCTACCTGTATTGAGCCGTCAGGTTGGAGTGGATCGGTGTTGACAACTACTATGCTTTTCTCGTGTGGGGTAGGCAGACTTTGCATCAAGGGCATTCAAGTGTTAGCAGTTTTGTCCATAGAAGCCGACGTCATCAGAATAGTGTCTAATATTCTGATTTGATACAGCCAGATCAGCATGCTATGAGAACTTTGCAGCGATAACGTGCAGCGACTGGATTCAACAAGTGCGCACAGAATGACCAACTTTGGTAGAAGTCAATGGAAAGTTACTAACCTGTTCTTGTGTGATACGAGGGAACGCTTGTAAATCATGCAAGAACCGCAAAACCCTTGAAATACGGACACGATCGCAGCGTCCAGCTAGATACTTGTCTATGACGGCTTGCTCTGAATCTGTTTGAAGTCCTAAAGTCTCTTCAAAATCTTCTGATGAGGATTCGATGCGAAGGCAAGACTGACGTGGAAAGAAGTTCTGTCTTATCAAACCTGCATTGACTGTATAGCCTGCAGTGATTAGCTTGTCATCCTTCAATGTAGAGAATGCAATAACAGCCAGGATAGCAAGGATGGCCACGATCAAGAAAGGTCGTCGAGGCAATGCCAGCAGGCTCAAATGCCGCGTAGCCATCCTCGCGGGATCCTAGCCAGAAGCAAACGCATTTCCTTGCTTGTTCAAGATCCTGATTCCTATCCCTTTGGCCCGTGCAGCAGTGCAGGCTGGGATACGGTACTTGCGCAGGTAAACGTAATCTGGACATACAGCCTTACGGGACTACAGAGTTCCAGCCGGCCACCTGCCGGTGCCCCTTCTGCTTTTTAAATACGGGCGACGATCCCGTTCGCTTGTTAGTTGGATGTCCACCCGGGGCGTGTGAAGGTTAAGACCTCAACCTAACAAGAGCAGGCTTTGCTATACGAGCCCAAGCTATAAACCCCCTCACCAACCCGCCCTATTCCTGGGGGTTTTTCCAATGCGAACATGGTGCACGCATGTCGCCACTTTTAATCAAATTTGCTCGATAGCCGGCAGGACGTACTTTACCGGCCGTCTAAGCTCAGCAAGGCACGCGGGCGGTACGGTGCCATGTACCGCGGCTGGGGGATCCCCTCTCGGACCAGCCAGGTTTAGTTGTACGGGTTGGAGCCTGGTACAGTGGTAGTCCTACAACAAACCGATTTCAAAGGAGACTTCCATGTCCGCCCAGGCAAAGACCAATGAGCTTCGAACTACCTGATCAGGCATATCCGTTTGTAAAAGTAAATGCCGCCAAGTTCCTCCCCTCAAGCTGGCGCCGTCACTAGCTGGGCCCTCATACGTCCTCAATTCATATTGCATTTGCAGATCACTTTTTGCATGAGGAATTGTCACTCATCAAGGGCGATATTCCGATTGAGAAAAAACCGAATGAAAGCGTACTTTGAGCGTGCTAGAGAAATACTGAGAAGAGCATGCAAGTGTAAAGCTTTAGATCGATCAAATAAAACGAAGGCATTTCCACTTTCCGGTCCTTACGGGGCAATGAGCATGATGCATACTCCATCCGTAGACTGAAACTATTCTCGCTTTAAGGTCTAATGCTACGTCAATCTGCACGCCTCGTCAAAGGGCACATGGGGCGCCGCGGCCCGGGCATGCCAGGCAACTGAGAAAGCATGCGTGCTGACCCTCGCCGGCCCACACCATCCTGAAAGGCCAGCGCGCCCCGCCGCCCCGCGGTTAACTTATGCATGCATGCCGAATCCCCGCAGCTCGTCCGACCAACGATAGTGAGTGCATGACCGTGCCCGTTCAAACGTTGGTACAGTTAACCATGCCTTCGCATTGTACTAATACTATCGAAGAATGCCTTTCTGACAATTGATGCATGGACCCCGGACGTTCAAAGAATGAACTGACGATGATACAGAAGAAAAGCTGTGAAGACTTGAAGCGATCCGCAGCGGTCCCAGAGTAGCAACCGACTATCATTGCCAAACACTTCGGTGAGCTTTGTCTCTGATAGGCTGGCTACAGTGATTCGAAGCCGTCATCTTCCCTAAAGAACAGGCTTCCAAACACTCTATTGTAGAAGTCCTTCGCCAGCAGAAGTTTGCCGTCCTGTAGTCGAGGCACGTCGTACTTGCAAGCACGCATCGTGTCCGGGCAGTAGGTGATCTGCGCACGCAAATGCGACAGACAAGTTGGAACACGCGACGAGGGCGGTTTCACCCGCGTAAAAAAGGCTGTAAAACGGCGGAAATGAAACCTTACCAAGCGGATGCGGAACGTAGCAAAACCTGTCCCAGTCGGTGTTCAAACGCAGTTGCCTCGGCGCGGCATCAATGTATTCATTAAAGAGACAGTCTAAAAGCGTGCTTTAACTCGTTTTCCGTCGGCGACCAAAGGAAGGGCCTCACGGGGTCACGGCTACAAAGGACTTTCTAGATCAAACGCAAGACGGGGAAGGGCGTGGTGACGTGGACGCACCTCGAGCAGTTTCGGCTGCATGTCGGAGTCCAGCATGACGTCAACGCCGTACATGGCGCGTGCGTGCGGGTCGTGCATCTCGGGGTGCACGCGCGCCGCGCCCTCAAACACCTCGCGGAGCATTGCACGTATGCGCTCATGGATGCCCGACCATTTGACTGCACAGGAGCGAGAGCAAAGGTGAGATGGCTGGAGTGGTGCCTACATGACTCCAGCTCACCGAAGAGTCGTAGCCATTCAAAGGCAGGAAGGAGCATCTTGAGTTCTCAAATGACAACCCCCGGTACGAGCGAGCATTCTCGGGGAAAAAGGTCTGCAGTCGAGGACAAAAACGTACTGCGCGCCTGGACTCAATCCAACAGTGAAATGTCCATCTCTGCAGAAGGCAACCGAGTGCCGTCCTGTGCCGAAACAGCGGCGTGCAAAAGCTACTGTAAGCATATATCTCGAGAAAGCTGCGCAGCAAGACGCACGTTCCCTCAGCTAATAGCGAAAAATGCCCTGACCCGCGACATGTCGCGTCCAGTCGTCTTTCTGCCAAGCTCCTTAGTGCGCACTCACCGTTGTGGTCCGTCTCGAACTCGGCCACAAATAGGTCCATGTTGATGTTTTCCAGCTTCCGCCCGTAGTTCTGCGCAAACGAGGACCACTCAGCGGAGCCAACAGCTTCCGGCAGCACTTGACAATGACATGGCAACTGTAAGACCCCGTCCGACTCTTTGCCCTCGCTTAGCAGGAATAAGAGGTCTGATCGACAACTAGTCCGGAATTTATCAGTTAGCTTCAAGGGCCTATTTCTCTCCGATCAATAGGATTCTCCGTTCTAGTTACGGGTAAGCGCAGGGTTCAGTTTGGGGTTGTGCATCAATTTGAAAACAGCAAAACTTCGCTCCTTGCCCTCATTAAGGTGCTGAGCCTCGTCACTGTGAAAGCAGGCAAAGCGGGGAACCGCACAGGCGACTCTACCGAGCGAAGGCCTCTCGTGAAGGTCTGTGCGACCAGAAAAGAGCTATGTTAAGACCGGACCGCTGCGTACCATGACGGTGAAGTGCGTTTCGTAGTCGTCGAGGCTGCTCTGGTCCATGGTGTACGGGTTGTTGGAGAAGCGCGCCTGCACCGTAGACCGCACACAGCATCAGCAACGCTTCCAGCCAGACCGGCGCTGCGGCCAACGAAATGCAGATGCCGCAAAACCAAAGGTGAGGCTGGCCAAGTGGGAAGGAGATTTGAACATGAGACCAGTTGCCTCATGAACAACTCTGATATACTTCTCAGCCGCGGATGGCCTTCAGCAGGTGTAAGGGAGCTTCAGAATGGCTTCATTCGACTCCTGGCACATGCGGAACTCACGAAAAGGATGCCGCTGCCGCGCACGTCACAAACCACGGAACTTAGAATCCTCCAGCTGTCGAATGTGTCTCGGAGTCTCGTTTCCTTCGACGTTTACCTTCGGACTTGCTAGGGTCGGATTTTGAATACGATTAGATGCTGTCTCGCGGCTGGATACAGCTCCTACAGGTCCTCTCTTGTACCTTCAAACTATATTCGGCTGCGCATACGATCACGGAAGCTCGATTCTCGACGTTCTCACCCAGAAGACGTCGTAGAGCAGTACTTCGAGCGGCCGCACGCTGCGCAGGAGGACGACCAGGCGCAGGTCGAATTTGCGGCCGCGGAAAGTGGCGGGCCGCTCAATGTACTTCTGACAAATCTTGGGGCCCGTCTCCATCGACCTGCGCGGCAGGGACGGATGTGCGGGGTGCGCACTCTGTCGTCGGTTTACGTGCAAGAAAATCTGGGGCCTAGTAACCGAGGTGTAGCAGACTTGAGGATTTCCGGTCAAGCCAATGGACTCTTTGAGTCTGCAAGGCCCAAGTCTTCAATCATGCTCTCTCGAGCAACTTTCCGAAGTCTTCCCCAGCCAAAGGAAGAGCTCCTTTCGCCAGCTTGGGAGGCCGGTTACAAGTGGAACAAGAGTCTGTCAGCTCAATTCCGGGCTGCACTTACTAAAGTGAAGAAAATGCGCCCATCTCAACCGTCCTTGCCCGGTGGGATCTCTTTAGCGTTTGACGGCAGCAAGCTGCAGAGCGAAGCGTGCTCACCGGATGACCTGCACCAGGTTGCGCGTCACGCTGGCGTCGATGCTGCGCGCCATGTTCCACGGCTTCAGGATCCACAGGTTGTCCACGCGCGCGCGCTCGCGCTCCTGGAAGTCGCCGATCAGCGCGGGCAGCTCCGAGTCCAACTCGTACGTCGGCTGTAGCCACGCGGGCGCGCCGTGGGCCTGCAGACAGGAGCCCAGTCAAAGGTCAATCGCATGTGTACTCTCAACTGGAATGCGAATTGTCAATCGTCAATTGTCAATTGCGAATTTGTCTGACTCGTTTCAAGACAGGCTTCTGCTGTTGACCGGGGCGCCCACATGTGAGGGCAGTGTCCTTTTCCATCGAATATGGAACAGTGAGATTCTTCACGCGGCGAACAAACACCAGAAACTTTGAAAGGAACCGCTCGCAAATATGCTGCTCCCTAAAACTCTTTGGCAACTTGTGTATCACTGGTCCAATAAAAGAAGACAGCAGAAACAAGTGGGGGTTTTGGCTTGAATGATTACGCCCTGTGCACAACCGATTAAAAGCAACAGAAGAGAAGAACATAGCGATATCGGCAATGCAGCTCATCCACGGTTTCACATCAATCTCGTTTAGCCAGTTGACGCAAAACCTGTCACGAAAAGAGATCAGGTGAAGCCCACCTGTTTGACGGTATGGGCCAGGTGGTGCTTCATAACGATGCACGCCTCGAAGGGGAACTGGTTCATGTACTGGTCCGACCTCAGCCCGAGCGCAGCGCGAGAGGCTTCGTCAATCTGGTCGAACGCCCACACGATGTCCGCGTCGCGGGGGTCGTCCACTGCCAGCAACGCAGAAGCAGGGCCTCAGAACGGGATCGCAATCAGTGAGTAGAAGACTAGCGGACTAAGGGGTCCATCAACAAAGTGAGCAGCGACGTTGTTCCGTTTTGACAAGTGATGAACTCTATTTGCCTTACTTTGACCTCCTGTACACTTTAGCGTGTAGCGTGCGGCAGGGAGTCCATTTGTGGCGACTGCGACTTCTCAGGTTTTGGAGAAGCGCCAAAACTGAATCTTCATCTGAGCTTGAGGTGCAGAAACGTATCCGCGCGCGGTCCAGTGAGTTTCTTTTAGAACCTGCTTACTGGAAGCATTCACCTGGTCAGCACGATTGTATGGCAGAAATGCAGATCTGTTGAAGAAGTGCTGATGCCTAGGCACGCGAACAGTCCAGGCTCACAGGGCTCGTTATTTCTCAAAACCGCTCGAGCAACATACAAATCTCACAGAATTAAGGTCGACGACCTGGGCGGAAGGCCTTGAAGGAGCGACAGCAATGGCTGACATGGACAATCACCGCAACCCCGCGCTTTACCTTGCACGAATTCCGGCCGGTTCAGGTGGTCCATGCCCTCCCGGATGTCCGTGAAGACCTTGAGCGGACGTCCGTCAGCGGGGCGGATGCTCAGAACGGGGCCCTCGGACGCCGGGGGTGGTGTTGCAGATTGGGGGGAGACCGCTGCCAGCTTCTTTTTGTAGTCTTGGAAAACCTGCGACTCAAAACAACGAGGCCAGGTATATGTGTTTGCAGAAATTGGGAACGCCAGCCTTGCGAGTGGCTGAACGGGGGAAGATATCGACTCTTTTTTCGCATTCTTGGCGATGTTTGGAGTGAGAACAGAGGAAGAGATACGTGGGCACTGGCCATCAATCCAGGCCGCAAATGAGTTCCCTGCTCAGAATTTTAGCAGCCACTTGGCGCCAGCGGATGTGAAG
Organism: Klebsormidium nitens; assembly: GCA_000708835.1. Lineage (NCBI taxonomy): Eukaryota > Viridiplantae > Streptophyta > Klebsormidiophyceae > Klebsormidiales > Klebsormidiaceae > Klebsormidium > Klebsormidium nitens. Next base: position 174,733 of record DF237075.1, read on the forward strand.
CAGCCGGGACTCAAAAGTCATATCGAGCCTCGTATTAAAGAACGGACAGGTTTACAAATCAACGCACGGCGTCGGGACGACGTCTTCTGTTGGGCGTTTGCGTAGTGCGTCATGGTGGAAAAATCAACCGTCCTCCATACAAGCTGATCTTGGACACATCTGGCAATATCTGTGCTGATGAACCGGCAAGAGCAACTGTATAAGCACCTGCTCGAAGTAGTTGGAGGGGGTGTGGAACCAGGCGGTGAGGCGCGACGAGCGCTGCTTGTCTTCCGTGATGCCCTTGAGGAAGTCGCGAGTGCACTCGTCCCCGCGACGCAGGTCCTCGCACGGCCACAGCAACGAGTAGCTGCAAGGAGGAACAGTTTCAGGGAGTCAGCAGAAAAGGAGCCAAGCGACGTCACAGTGCTCCAAGGACGTCACAATGCTTGTGTCTTTGGAAATGATATAGCTTTAAGCCGACGCTGATTCGAATTTCACTCTTTGAAAAATTAACGAGGCGGGGCAACGCAAGCCGGACTAGAGTAGATACTCGAACTAGCCACTTTAATGACTCTTCCAGGATTCCTGATCACATGAGACCCCGGAAGTCCTTGCGTAAGCCTCATCAGGGGCATACCTTGTATTGCTTCGTCTAGCACGTCGAAAGAACAAGAAAGACAACCCTGAGAAGATCCTGAGACGACTCTGCACTATCATCTGGAACCACTGGATGTAGAAGGAGCAACGCCTAAGACGGCTCTGTGATGTCTTGTCTCGAACCATCAAAGAGAAGAAAGAGGAAGAGCCGTGCCATCCTATCTCAAACCATCAAAGAGAAGAAAGAGGAAAATTCTGAGACTCGCGCGGTGGCCCCCTCACCTGACGGCGGAGTTGAGCGTGCCGTCGGGCAGGTACATGAAGGGCATGCAGACCGCGGTGGGGCGGTCGCTGTGGCGCACAGCAGAGCCGAGCTCGTCCATCACGTACCACACTGCACGCGCGCATCCAAGGCGCAGTAAACCTCCGCTCGCGGCATTTAACATTTTCCAGATGAACGAATTGTAGCGAGATACGCGTCGACAGTGCTGCCGGCGCGTCTAAACAGTTTCGGCGCAGGGTCCGAGTCGGATGTCTCGACCAAAGAGCCTCCGAAAACTTGCATATCTATGTGCTGTGTGAGAGAGAGCTTTTGAGAGACAAGGCTGCTGGGAAGCTTTGGAGTGCAAATTTGTGAGTACGTTACTTACCTAGAATCCTAAGGTAGGTGGGAGAAAAACTTCTAGCGTTCTTCAGCATGCTTACATCGGTGAAAAGGAAGGCCCACTGAAGGACAGAAGCGCACCTGGCGTTTCGTCCAATTTTTCCTCGGTTGCGAGGCGGTACGTGTTGACGAACTGCCACATGGCGCGCAGCACGCGCTCCACCAGGGGCTCGCCAGGCTGCCACGTGGGCAGGCGGGGGTGCAGGGAAGCCTGCACGTATGTAGGCAGGACAATCAGCAGCCGCGGTTGCTGGTCAGGATGGCGAGGCACGAGTCCGAGTCAACCACAGCTTTGCAACTATTTCGGTTCCCTTGCAATACCCCCTCTTAAAGGACTATCTGCGAACTTTGAGGCAGTATAGAAAGATCGTCAAGGTAGAATTGAGGACCATCAGGAAACGAGAAGCGGAGTCCGACTCAGCGCTTCTTTCTGGGGGCTTTTTGTGGAGTCCAAGCTTTCTCTTCAATAGTAGGAACAGAGCTCGAGCCGGAGCCGTCTCAAGTTAACAAGCTAGAATGTCTCCAGACAACATTTCAGTCACCTGAAATCTTCCTGCCTCATATACTTTCGACCCTTCACGACTTCTACAAGCTCGCCCCATGCTCTCGCTCACCGTGATCGGGGTTGACCCCTTCGCGGCGAGTATCGTGTCTCGCTCCAGACCGTTGATCAGAGTGACTTTCGGCAGAGCATCCGCCACGTCTTTCAGAGTCGCGCCCAGCGGGCCAGGGACGTCAATCTTGAGAGACTGCAGGCTAGGCAGCCGGGCGAGAAGGGTCTCGAGCTCGGAGGCGTCTTGAGCCGATAAGGGGTTGTCGGTCAGGTCTAGGGATTGAAGAGTGGGGGCCTCCGTCTCGTTGAACAGCTGCAAAACGGAGAGTAGTGCATCAAATGATCCCTCATGTCAGGGGGCGGAGCCAGGACACAGAGCTGGAGCTACGGCAGCGAAGCTGCGCTTTCGAGGAATTCGTGGGCTAGGTCGACAGAATGAAACATGGCGTAAGGACCAAAGCAACATGGTCGACCAACCTGCAGTCGAAGGCTAACGCAGGCCAACATGGCGCAGTGGAAACTTCGCGCGAAGGAAGTCGAAGTCGAGTGGTTTGAAAAGTAAAGGAATCAAAACCCTATCCCTGCTTCCCAGGGAGTTCGCAAAGCTGATAGTCGCTTCCAAAGGACTGCATTACTATCTTCCTTCGGAGTTGGCCTCAGCGCGATCGGGCGCCATGACCATGACGTCAGCACGCACCTCGGGCTTGAGCCGCTGCAGGCCCCGCCCCGATAGGTCGAGCTCGTGCACAGTCCACAGCGGGTGGCGCTGATGCCCACTCGCGCCATCTACGCCGGGCGCGTCGGCACCGTAGACTGACGCAAAGAGGCCGAGTGCCCAAAAAAAGTAATGGTCTGTCGCACGGCTGCTGAAAACCTCGAGCAAGGGAAGCCGGGGTTGAAGCGTCTCCAGAACGTCAGCAGTCCTGCAATGTACGAGAAGGGGTGATGCGCGGCTTGCTGACCACAGGATGACATCAGCTTTTAATGACTTACGCATAGGATGAGACTGATGTCTATCAACAGAAATCTGGAGGAAGAACGACATTAATCGAAGGGAAATTACTGGGAGATGGTAGCAGCCGCTTCGAGTTTTCGTGAGTGTCAAGTGGCTCACCCGCTGGCGTAGACCGGGTTGTCGTTCAGCCAGAGTGCGCGCAGCGGCAAGAGACCGCCTAGAGCCTCGAGAAGGGCTGCAGTAGTAGCAATTTTGTTGCCCCACAAACTGAGGCCTACAAGGTCCTGCGCACCAAGGAAGCAGGTCAGACACAGAACTTCACATGACGAAGATGTCGAGAGAGGCACCGGATGAATTAACCATTCAGCTGTTTACATCAGCTTGGAGTGGATGACCTGCAAGAGCTTCTTGCATCTGAGAGACTAGACGTGAGTACCTGCTATCCTACAGCGGCATTCGGAGGAGTGAAAACAAGTACCACGATGGTCACTGGACCCTGTAAAAGCTCTGGACATTGTCCTTAACCCCTCACAGAACCGCCGTGTATGCTAGGAGGAAGTCCATGTGCTTTTTGTCCACATTTTTGTCCCCAGATTCTCGAGCTCACACCACAGCTTTGAAGAAGTTGGGGTAGACTGATACTGAAGGATCCTCACCGGGTACTTCTCCCCCAGTTTGAGTGCCACCAGCCCAGCATCATCCAGCCCGCATTCGTCCAGCTCCAGCCAGCGCACCGGCGCCCCTTTCTCCCTTGCCGCCTGCTCGGCAGCAGTCAGGACAGCCTCCACAGACTGGCTGGTACCGTCTGGGTCCGCTCCCTCCTCCTCCTCGGTGCCAGTGTCTGCCACACTCATGAGGGCAGCCATGCGCTCCACAAGGGTCGGCATTGCTTCCAGCTGCAACAGGAAAACATGAGAATGGTTCATTGAGTTGGTCCTGCGCAGGTTGAACAAGGAGAGCAGATTCTAGAAGATAGGGTGCAGGAGGAATGTGCAGCATAAAGTCCTTGAGTCAACAATGAAGTTGACGGGCATAGGCCTGCGATGGAAGGGTGGTGCACCAGCAGATGGTGTCATACAATGAGAAGATGCAACAAAAGCACGCAAGGATCACTTCTCAAAAAGGAGTGCCTTTTCTTGTGCGTGGGTGATGTCGTTGTACGATTGCTAGTGGTAGACACTATCGAAAGCTGCGATCTTTGCACTGCGCTGTTACAACCGACTTGACCTTGTATGCACAAGCCCCGATCGGCGCACCTGCTTGCGCGCACCCGCCAGCCGGAATGACCAGGTGTGATCCACCAGGAACACATCACTCTCTTTGTCCAGCCTTTCTGCGCTCGCGACGAGGCGGCGCTGCACCCCCCCTTCCACCTCCACCTCCTCCACCTGGAAATGCTGCCCCCCATCAAACACATCCTGCGTCAGCTTCTGGTGCAGCACCTTGTGCAGGGACTGGGGCAACCCCGACGCCGCCAGCAGAACGCCATGGACCTGGACAAAGTCCTCGAACTCCATGGCACCGCAGCGGGGGCAGCGTAGCTCAGCTTGTCATGTGCCGGCTGAATTAGGAAGACAAGATTTGGACAAGTGCGTCCTCGCACAGCGCAACGCGCAATGCTGTGCCCCTGAGGCTGCCAATGGAAGAATGCTGGATAGGTAATCCAAAGCTATCCGGCGCTTCACAATTTTGATATCGAAATGATTGTGCCATTCCAGCTGAAAAGTTCCTGGTCAGATTGACACACTTCGTCAACAACGTCTCGCCGTTGACGTGAACGGCAACTTCGAAACAGTGACTGTCGCAAGAATTGCTGGGAAAGCCAAAAACGGTCGTCAAGGTACTTCTTCGGTGTCATACGCCGAGCGTTGGAGCACAGCAGGAAGTGGCACTAGCAGGACAGGTGGTTGAGCTGCTTTTCACGTTTCACCAATTCAGAGAATAAGAGGCGCCCGAGCAAGCTAGCTCAGGAGGACGCACTACTTAGTAAAATAGGGTATCTCCCAAAGCAAATCACAGCCCGCGGATCAATTTGTGGTGCAGGAAGATATCTGCTTGTTGGCACTGCGCAGTAATCTCATCAAGGGTTGCAGCCAGGCCAATGGCCCTTGTCGTGATCTGCGGCCATCCTTGCAGTGGGAAGAGCACACTCGCTCGCTTTCTGGAAGAAGCCCTTAAGGTAGCAGGTGCGCAGACAGTGGTGATTCTCGGTGAAGACTCTCTCAATCTGACCAAGAGGGATGCATACAAAGGTGAGCATATTTCTTGCTTGGAAGGAGACAGCTGACGCAATGTTGATTCTTGTGGGGCTGCGGACAAATGCAAAGCATTTTTTTCACGACCGTCTTATTGCTGGTTGGAAGAGCTGTGAATTCATCAAGCATGGCGCTGTTTTCCGTCAAAGCCAAGCAGTGAGGCATGTCTTAGTCGATCTTCAGCTGGAGGCCTCCGCTTAGCTTTATCTGAGTGGCTCATGGTTTTCATAGTTGCTTCATAACAGTAACATCAGTAGCCAGCTCAGTCCTTAAACACACCACCATTCACATACGTGGCTGCAATGTTATGCCCTCACCCATCTGATCTCCTTGCGCAGACAACAACGCTGAGAAGAACCTGCGTGGTGTTCTGCGGTCAACAATTGACAGAATGGTTTCCAGGGACAAGGTGGTAATTGCGGACTCGCTCAACAATATCAAGGTGAGAGCCAAGAAATCCAGATCACTTTTGGTCCATATACCTTCATCTATGCCCATTCTGGTGCTATAGATGCTGGTCTTCTGATGAGGGTCAAGGCGTGTCTGTAAGAAATCCGTGCAATTGACACGCAGGCAGGAAAGCAGGGAAAGAGTCGTCCAGATCCTCAGATCTTATTTCAATCTGGAGCAGGGGTACCGCTACGAGCTGTGGTGCATTGCGCGTGCTGAGGGGACGCGCTACTGCATGGTGCACTGCGATGTACCCCAAGAGACAGCCCATGAGTGGAATGCTGGACGGGAGCCCACTGCTGCATACCCTCCCGAGATGTGAGTAGAAGATGCTGCAGTCAGCCATCGTCTTCGTTATGGTCTGAGAACATGCACGAATTTCTGAAACTCAGAGCTGCAAGCAGATCAGCCTGTTCATTGATGGTTCACAGTGTGCCTCCGAATAGGGGATGAGTTCAAGAAAGTTTTCTTGTTCAAGAGGAGAGTCAACTTCACGATCCAGTCGGTTGTATGTGCCAGAAATCAATCCAGATGGGGGCTGAAAGAAGAGCGAGTCTAGACTGGACGAGTTGTCAGGTTCGCAGGTGATTAACTCATTTGTAAATGTTCTGTCCCTTTCTGCAGTATGGACGATCTACTTCGGCGCTTTGAGAGGCCAGACGGACGCAACCGCTGGGACTCGCCACTCTTTACCCTCTACCCGGACCGAGGTGAGGGCCTTCATTGATCAATTCTGACTCGGCCTTTGATTTGAAGTCCAGCGATGTAGAAACGCGACATGTTCGATCTACCAGGAGAAGCTAAGGATCTCACTTCAGAGGCCGGTTCTCTGCTGTCCAACGATCTTGGAAACAGACAGAGAACGCAACAGTTCATATTTGCTACATGAGACCTGGTAGTCGAACGGCACCAGTGCAACCATCCATCTGTTGAGTCGGTGGGACTGTGATGTTTGAGGTCTTCAACTGCAAGGGCAAGCCTTGCACAACCGGCGCCTTTTCGTAAGGCCCTGAGCTCCTGATTCCCCCGTGCAGACGAGCTCAGTCCGTCCTCGCCAGGCATACTCGAGATCGTGGAAGCGATGGTGGGCGAACAGAAGACTGCAACGGGACGGGTCTCAAAAACACTGAAACCAACGATCGCCACACAAAACGCATGTCTTTCAAACACCATCTCGTTTGCATTGCGTTGCCTTGCTTGAGGTCATCGTGGATATTTCAAAGAAACTTTCTGATCGTGTTGGGGTATATTAGAGTATGGCTCCTGGAGATGGTCCTTATCCTTTTCACCCTGTCCTTCGGCCAGTCCTTTCCATTTCACCCTACCCTTCGGCCATTCTGGATGGTCCTGGCGACGCACGATCCGATCGTGAGCTAAAAGTGAAACAGCCTCTGTAAGTCTTGGTAGCCCCTCTGCTTCGTATTGGACTGCCGAGGAGACCGAACAGCCGATACTGTATTCACTTGCTTTGACTAGATGCCAAACTTGGAGGTCGAGCCCCGTGGTTCGAAAACTTCTGAAGACTTCCTCTCTCGCAGGCGCGCATGTCCGACACCAACCTGTTGTACGAGCTGGACCGGGCGACACAAGAGATCTTGAGCGCTCTTGTAGAAGCTCAAGCAAACGGACCTTCGGGATCCATGACTGTAGGAGAAGGGCTGCCCCCGGTCCATGTAGAGAGGCTGATCAATCTTCCAGAGTTAAGGCGGTACAAAAGGACGTTCATCAAGCTAGCGTCACAAAATATGGGCGCCGCCCCGCATGATACGCTCACTGCCAAGAGGATGTTCGTTGACTACATAAATCGAGAAATTGCTTCATCACGGACGTGACCTCATTGTTCTGGAACGCGTCTTAATTTTGCAGCCGTCTACGTTGTTCAGTGCAGCTTACCGGCAGGCTGCTGAGCGCAGGCACATGTGCTATCAAGCAGAGAGCACTGCTCAACAATCATGCATGACCCTAGTTATTACAAACAACCATATATCATGGCGTATACAGGTGCATGGCCATGCGCATGTGTCGAGTCGAGCGTGTAATCGATCTGTGAAGAGGCCACCACGGCGCTCCTATCGGGCATGCATGCTGACTGACTGATTCCTGCAAGCGAAAAATGGATCCACTTCCGCCACGGCCTAGACCGTCTCCACGTCCGTTGAGTCCTGTTCATATGCACACACTGGATGTGCTGGCGTGGAGAGAATGGCGATGAATACTCAACCGGGGGATCCCGTCACTGTCGAAAGGCGGCTATCTAGAAGTAACCGTCCCCGGCCAGCCTGGCCTTATACAATGACTAATTTCTTCTGACTTTCCAGTCACCATGTACTATCGAGTGAACAATTTGCATTGCAATTTAGTACACAATTACTTGTCTCCTTTGCGCAATATGCCGCGGCCAATGATGCAACGAGTTTCCGATCATGAACTGTAGCCTTGATATCGGGAAAATTCCCTTTTCAGTACCGACGGTACTTGGAGATTTGGGCAAGCAGAATGTGCGGAATGCGGCCATGTCTTACATCATGCCATGCATTACAAACTTGACAGTTCTGCGCACGACCTAGCTGTTTGATGCGGGGACTCACAACACCGACCTAGCTGTTTGATGCGGAGACGCCCCGACTCCCAAGCATCAGTCCTTTCAGCGAAGCGTATTGAGTTTTGCTTTACGAGTTAGCCGCCCAGAATCGAAGAGTTGCTGGGCGTGCAACGTCTTCCGCTGATTCTTGAAGTCCGAAGCGAGTCTGCTCGTGAAGCCAGACTACCTGACAGTTGTACGTATACTTACTTCTGAGAAGCTCAGTAAGTCAGACGCGGATCAAGTGCTGAGGCGACTCTCGCTGTAGAGTGTAGCAGTCTGTGGATGGGTATGCATAACCTAGCCATCCCCGTAAGAGTCGAAGGCCGGGCTCGTTTATCGACGCCCCTTTGAAGTAGCCAGCTTGCATCATGAAGCGCCTGCAGAACATCAGGACTCACCCCCCGAACTTGGGAACACAGTACCAGGCTTACAGGCCATGCTTCGACATGCTTATGAAGACGTGGTTGCATACAGTCGAGTCTCGTAACACTCGGCATTTTTTAGATTGGAGGCGAATGCTTGGAATTGAGAAGTGAAACGTCCAGGGTGCATCAGCATTATTGGACATTTTCAAGATTTGGGACGATCTGCAGAACCTTCTTGTTAGAATATCAAAACCCTCGAGCGTTTCTCCCACTAGCCCACTTCTGAATGATCAAAAGATTGGGAAGTGACCTCAATTGGTCCTTTTCTTAAACCTTTCAATATCCATCTTTCAGACGCGGAGGTTTTCAATGATTGACGTCTCTTACGTTTTGGGCTTCGGCCAAGATGAACAGGAGAGCCCAGCTGTCACCTTGACCGGAATATTGGTTGAAATTGATCTTTTTCTAACCTGCAACCGTAATTACGATCGACTTGCAGATGCGCAGAATCTCTATGTTTTTCAATTCCAGGTGAGATCATAAGACGTTGTTTCGTCTCTTGTTGCAGGATGGGTCCAAGACACTGTGGATTGCGACCAGCAGATTCAAAAGCACTCGGATGCATCCGATACTGGTTGGCTCTCACCATGAACTTCTCGTCGTTTTTGAGCCCTTACTTTCTCCAGTCCTGCCTGCGTGCTTTCGCCTGCACTAGAGAAGATCTCAGGTTGACTCAGAATTTAGGCCGAGAATCATCTGGCAGAGTTGAAACCTAGCGATCAAGGCAGTCAAGCTTAACTGTTTAAGCAAGAGGAGCTGGCACAATCGATTTGTTTGACGTCGATTGTTCATCGAGCAGGAGATGCCACCAAAAGCAATTAGGAACAACGTTTGCAGGATGTGCATACTGACCAGCTGCCAGTTCTTCTGCGCAAGTTTCGCTTCTCCTTCTCGACTACGCCGCTATCTTCATCCAAGGCACTGATAGAGAAGCCGGCTGCCAAACCACCTAGGCCCCGTCCCCAACTAGCAGCAATTTGTGAGAACCCCGCTTCAAGACTTTGTCCCAGTCTGTTCAAACCAACCGAGGCAAAGGAGCTTGACGCTCCCACCGAATCGCGCCTGAGAAGTAAAAAGACCTCTATGAGCACTGCTGTTTGCAAGAAAGTTGACCCCCCTGCCACATCGTGTCCCGGTAGACTCGGTAGAGTTGGAGAAAACCTCCGGCCACACACACAAGTTGTAAGCTGGCTAAGACGAAGGGCTTCTTACTCCGGCGTTTGCGCTCACGCTCATAATCCAAACTTGCTGCCAGCAAATGTTTGCCGCAAGTCGCTTTTTGCTCCTCTTTCAGAGTCATCTTTTCAAGATTAGTATATGCTCGCTGAACACCAGTATTCTCAAACACCTTCGGGACATCAGCAGTTGTGCACTTCATTGAAACGACATTGATTCAGTACCGAATCAACAAAAAATAATATTAACACTGGGTCTAATGTCTGATCAACACCGATAATAAATCAACAGCTGATCGACTGCGGAACTCTAGTTGAAATCAAATCGACGTCCTTTCAACTCTTGAATCAATACATATAGGATGCTTCGATTCAACGTCCAGCATACACAACACGTTTGCTGATTCGACGTAACGCTCATGATGATATAA
>DF237074.1:0-148710 GCA_000708835.1 Klebsormidium nitens
TCGATGACTGCTCGTTAAATTCCTGTTTGGTCATCGACGGCGCGGAGATGATCGAGGGTTTCAACTTGCGGCCCCGTTCGTCCGATGAAGTTTGGTTAGACTGCAAGGTCGCGCCGCCCCACCTATGACGTGGCCCCGCGCTGAGCGGACCCGATCCGGCGGAGGGTTTTTTAACGGCCTCACCCGGCGGCGGCGAGAGGACCGATTCTATTTTCGGGTTTGTTGCTTGCAGGATAGGGTAGATCTCAGGGGTGCACGTTAGTATCTTTGCTGTACTTTTACATCCAGTGGTTTGTAGTGGCCCGTTAGTGGTAGTTTAGGCCCACGGTCCTTGTTTCGTTTAGAACTTCCAGTCCACATCTGACTGGTGTCAGAAGCTGTGCTGTGCACACGCTAGATTGGCGGGTGCCAATCCGTTTAGATAGGTATTCATTGATTCGAACTCGGCACTATGTGCCCTTGTTAATTGATTCGTGACCGTGGGCCCGGGCCGCTACTTGTATGTAGCGTTCTGTAGCATCACGAGCACGCTTGCCAAATCATTCTGTCATTCATCATTCTCGCACGATTCATGTTGTGTGTGTGTGTGTATGTGTCTGTGCTTGCTAATTTCGAGCAAGCACCAACAGAACGGATGGTCAAGAATCATCACTACCGTATATCGAACGGCCATCTGGGGGCCACTTGAAACTCCTCATTTCGTCTCAATACAAAAGACCCTCCCTTCCATCTCTCTTTCAAGTTTTTCCTTTTCTCCTCTTTTTTCGCTCTGTTGTCTCTTCGACGGTTGTCTCTTCATTTCCCCTGCCATGTGAGTGGGACCCCACCTGTTATTGGTTGTGCTACCACAGCTACTAGTTGCGGAAGAGAAGCCTGCCCGGCCACGTGCCACGCATGTGCGCGGGTAGAGTGAGCCTTCAAACCCCCGGTGCGGCCGCGGAGCTCGCGACGTCCCGGGCCACAGGCGATTCACCAATTTTGCCCCTTATAGGCTAGGGCATGGTACGTATTATAGGTAGTTAGGTACCTAGTATGAATTCTGCTGATTAGCGGAAGCGAATTTTAGCTGATGATTTGATTGGGGAAGCGTCTCATCATTGTATACCACTCAAGAACTTGAGGCAGCTTTTCGTTCATGCATAATGAAGACATAGTAAATGATGTAGCATGGCGGCACCATACTTTTGGCCTCCAGTGGTCAGTGGTATGGAGCCTGGCAATGTTGCTGTGTACCATGTGGCTGTCGGGATTGACAATCATAATGCTAATATATCAATACCAGCTATACAATGCATTAAAATTTCAACGATCAGTATATAAGAGCCGGGCCCGCGAGGCTCATAAGCAGAGGTTAGCCAGGCAGTGGGCTTGGAGAACCATCGATAGAGATATCGACGGCTCATTCAACACGATGACCCTATCCGTAGAGGAAATCCATTTTCGCAACCTGGCTGATGGTGTCTTTTATGGACTCCATCTCGATCGGCCTTAGAGGAACATCGTGGGGTTCTTCTAAAAGGCTTTATGATACTTAGAGGAAGGTGTACCTCTTTAAAACTGCTTAGGTGCTAATCTTGCAACTAGGCATGCATAAAGGTGCTACAACTTCAGCTTGCAAGGCTAATGGCGATAAGCTGCACTTCCATGCATATTGTATCCTGGCCCCGAACCTTGATTCGTCTCTCAAGCGTCAGCCCTCATATTTGCTCACCAGCTCAAACACCACGGCCAGCTTTTGACTCTGATTACATATACAAGCTCGTGAGGATTACGCTCCTCTGTTATTAGTCAACCGCCAGCACTTATTGTGCGCTCTAGATTTCCGTTTGCTCGGCCAGCTTATACAAGATGATTATGTACACACCCTCGTGAAGGACTGGATTCATTTGTTGTTCCTCAACCGCCAGTCGTCGTCTATTAACGTTTGCAGAAGCGACGTGCCGGTCACCAGCTTCGTAGTGGCAGCCAAGAATTCGTGTTTCGAATTTTCCTGCAATCGCGTAGAATTGGGCGGTTTTCGATATTCAGCCGCGTAGAACTGATTTACCCACCCAACTTGGTACAAATTTATGTGCACATGAGCCATTCTTCAGCATATAATCGAGGGGAGCAATGTCACCCCATGACATCTTTATCTTTCACAACATGCAACCTCGTTTGGGATTCAAATGTGTCCGACTAGGGCAGGGTTTTCAAAAGCAGCATCTTTTGCAAAGCCGCTAAGCAATCGATGCAGACCCAGTCTAATAAGACGAACACAACCCCAACAACAAGCCCGCGACTGTACTGCTCGGGCAGTACTTGAAAAGGAAATGTCACGAAGTTCAGAGCAATTGTATGCTTTGGCGAACGGTGCGCTACTGAGAGGCCGTTGCTCAAAGACCCGACCGCTCACCTGGCCGCTCAGAAACCGCAGCGCAGATATCTCCGCTGACGTCACCCCGCCCAGGAAGACCACGAGAACGAGCGAGCGCTGACCGTCGGGCCTGCACGACCGAAAAAAACGTCCGCTTCTAGTTCCTTGCTGCGGGGCCATATTTCAGTGTGTCTGAAGACGCACCCGGCGAAAGAACTCAGTGGAGAAGCAGAAAGTCAAGCGCGCAAGACACAGGGTCTTGTTGTGCCGAAAGCCTTGCCATCTGCTTACTATATTGGCGTCGAATTAAATCTCTACCATCCTGAAAGTGCACCGAGGAACCGTTAGAGACAGCTCTGATCTGACCACTTATGAGCAAACAAACATGGAGCCGCTACGTAGTACGAATAAGGCATGTATTAACTTACCTGTCTACGCTGATGCTCTGGGCCTCGTGCTCCACCGGCGTCCCGTCTGCGTCTAGCGCCTGAGAAAAAGGGAGATAGGTGTGAGGTGTAGAGTGGCTTCGCAGCGAGTGGATTTGACTATTGCGCCCACCACGATAAAAAGTCGTCGAATGTATGGATGCATCTTGCAGACTGTCAGCACCTTTGAGGGTTTCTTTAGACCAGAACGCGAGCGAGCGTCAACTCTAGCAAATTTCGCCCAAAATTGAGCACCCTCTGCAACGTCAGTCCCTTTCCCCTACTCTCGGCGTAAGCTCGGATCCATTCTCTCTGTTTTCTTCTCTACACTCGCAATGAGGGTCTGCATTCTCTATCAGAAGCCCAACGGGATGAATGCACGAGAGCGCCAAACCCGAGCCGCCTACCTGTGTCTTTTCAAAGTGTGGCCCGGGCAACGATCTAAGGAGCTCGTCCATGCTTTTCCTGTAGGAGAGGAAAGAGGAGCAAATTGACAAGTTGCTGGACGACAACAAAACCTTCAGTACCAGGTGCCGTTGACATCATGATGTCGATCAGTCATCAGAGCAAGAATCCTGCTCTGCGGGCAGACATGAGATTTTGCAGGCGGACGGTCAGAACGAAACAAGGCTTGATGATTCGCGCGTGCTGCAGGGGCTCGTCGTGCCTTTCATATACTGGTTATAAGGAGCTGGGGAAGAATGCAAATGAGGTGCATGCGGTCCAGCCATGGGCAGAGCGCCTTATTCACCGGCGTTCCCTTAGGATATAGACTCGTCTAAAATGCACACATCCGCTGACCTGACAAACGTGTTTTTCGGAGTCCTCGGCGGATTGCGGAAAGCGGGCCAACGCCTTGAGTCAGTGCTGGGCGGCCGTTGAAAGGCCAGCGATGCCGCTTCTGAGAAGTTCAGCTGCGGAAACATTACCGCCTGCAATATTGGAGGGCGAAGAGGCCGAGAAACTCACCACCTATCTTGTAGCGCCTGTTGGATAAGCCGTATGCTCAGGGGCGCGTATCCCGAGAAGGTGTACGAAATGTCCGTGGGACTGCAAAGACGAAGACGTTTTGGTGGATCCAATCCTTCGACAGGTCTAATTTGACATGAGCGCCGCGAATACTGGAAACTTCCGAAACAGCACTCTAGGAAAAGACCCCGGTGACATTCTCCTATGAGTGGAAACCCGATTGTTGTGCGAGAGTTCATCTGTGTCGATTACCCGTCTAATGTACGGAGCTTGTCAGATTACAGTCAACCGGCCGCATAGCGATCGTAATTCACGTTTGATTATCAATCGTGAGAACCCTTACTTGGAATCGTCTTGGCCCTCAACCACCAGCTTCAGAGCACGCCGAACCGCCGGGTAGGTGTTCCGCCCATCCTGAACAGCGGACCAGGACGGGAAGCGGAATGAGTGACTTGGTCTGAATGGTAAACACAAGAGCGAAATTTTGGCACCGTTGTAGCTATTCGGCGGTGGAATAAGGTAGCCTTAATTCCGGGTTCGAAGTGCTGGGGCTTCCACAGCAGGATCTCCGTCGTTCTTCATCAAGATTTGCGCTATGGCTGAAAGACGCGCTGTTTCGGCGACCCCGTCCGTCTTCAGGAGATACGAAGTGGTCGCCCTACCCTTTGCTGGCTGCACCCTTGTGGTTGCCCAACCTCAACGAAGAGAGACGGCAAAGCGCACCATCTGTGAAGACTAAGGCGGACTTATGTCATTCTTACTCTTACAGCTTCTTCCGAGCAACCTGCTAGTTTTGGTGGAAATCTTAGACTAATTTAGTCAGTCATTTATAGAGTGAAATTAGTCTACACTAGATGACACTAAAGCTGGCAGGTTGATCGGGAGAAGCTGTAGCTTTGGAAACGACTCAGAGTTAGGCATGTCCGTCACGGCGTCTGTAAGGTCACCGTTGATCACGTTGCTGATTGCCGCGTTCTTACGCTTGAGGGGTCCGTAGACGAGTAAGATCCACGTCGCCGCGTTGCAATCGACGTTGGTAAAACAACCGTGATTTAGCCGTACCACACCACGTTCAGGATGCATTACGCCGTACATTAAAACCTCTACTGAGAACAACCATAAAATTAAACTCCCTCTCCCCGGAATGTGGTCTGCCCTTCTCCCCCGTAGATAGCTTTTGGTCTCACCTGCCTTCGTAGCAGGCCCGCCTTCTCCAGGTTGTTCAGCGTGAAAGTGTACTCAAAGCCGTAGCTCTGCAGGATCTCCCGTCTGCACGAGCGGATGCCCGGAATCGGTCAAGCACTTCTGAGCGGTGGCGCAGGTTTCGCAAAGCTGTGCGTGGCACAAAGTACTCGCGAGAAAAAGCGTGTAGCGTTGACAGGCTCATCAAGCGGGAGCTGCCTTTGCCGAAAACCGGGTCAGCGGGTCCTCCTGCAACTTGCTGTTGTTCCTCAAAGCCACAATTGCAAAACTCAATCGCAAGGACTCCACTCCCCCTTTGACCCGTTGGGAACAAACCTCAACGTTTTGGCGCAAACAGTGATGCCGCCAGACAAAGCTGCCACCTCATCAAAACAAGGGATAAGGAAATATTGAGGAGCAAAAGGTCTGCGGAGAGGCTTGCCTGAGAAAATCGAACTGTTTCCGCGGCAGGCCGCCGCAGGTGAGCGAGAGCAGGCAGAGGAGGCGGAGCACGCTGGGCAGCGGCTCCTGCTTGTCGATCATCTCCTCAATGTACTCGGACGGGCTGCACGGCACACGGACGTCCGCGTCAGGGAGCAGACGACTAGCCATATTCGAATATAGTCGGACGGTTGGCACTGTCAAGTCATAACATCAAACAAGTGGAGAGGGGCTCCTTCTTATCGATCTAATCCTCAATGTACTCGGACGGGCTGCACGGGATGCGGACGTCCGCGTCAGTGGGCGGACGGCCCGGCGACGTTCTGGTCCAATCAGACGGTTGGCGACGTTCAGCCAGAACTCGAACGCCTGAAAGCCCTCCCTAAGAGAAGACCAGCGATCTACTTCACGCACAGCCCAGGTTGGTAGAGAATGTCAACGGAGAGGGGTTTGTTTTATGGACCGGATCCGTCAGAGCAGAAGGGTCAGCAGGCGCTATACCCAGTTGTTGACTGGTCAAACCTCCAAAACAATTGCTGTTAGACCCGATCGGATCAATCGCGGGAAGAACTTCAAAACACTCGGGCCCCTCGGATCGCCCAGCAACGCAGAGTGTAGCTCTTCCCCTACAGACACTGTCCCCGCCACAGCCTTTGTTTTGACACAGACGAGCGTCAACAGTCAGGGAAAACGACTCAGATGGCTGAAAGACGGTCGGCATGACCCTGGCTCTGTCTCCGACGAGCGCCAGCGAAGTAAGATGCGGCATAGACGGCGTCCCAAGAAAACAATTGTCTGCCTGCTGAACCCGAAAACATGGCTCTAAAGTACAGCGCAGCCCGCTTTCCTCGTACGGTACTCACGCCTCTGGTCGCACCTCTAGCATGGACTGCTCGATATTGAGGCGCGAGAGGAAGGCGGGGTTAGTGGTGAAGGTCGTCAGGTGCTGGGCCAGGTTGGTGTGCCGCTGGGGAACCGAAGAAGAAAATCATCGAATAACTGGTTAGCGAGAGCACGAATGTCAACGAAACACGACAAGCGGAAGCACGATCTGTGAGAGCACGAATGATCGACGAAACACGACAAGCGGAAGGACGCATTGTGAAAGCACGAATGATCAACGAAACACGACAAGCGGAAGGACGCATTGTGAGAGCTCGACGGGTCGAGTCAGACTGGCTGGAAAGCACGGAGTGTCTCGACAATTGCACTCGTTCTGTGGGCCAATTTGGAAGAAGCGCCGCAGCCCACGTGCAAAAAGGTTCATTCGTAGACTACACAACGGTCCAGCCAAATATTCCCGCGCCCAGACGCGTCTACGCATGCCCTCAAAACCCGTCTCCTTTCTGGCCGCTCGCGCACTTAAGAGCCCCAGACGGCCGACTCACCGTCATTTCGGGCAGGATGTTGAGCCGCTTGACGAAGTCCTTGAGCTGCGAGACGGACTGGTTCTGGGGCAGGTCCTTGTAGTCCTCGCGCATCGCGGTCGCCTTCTGCCGCAAGATGTTGCCCACCACGCCGAAGTTGAGGTCGCGCAGCTCGCGGTATAGCTTGTCCCTGGAAAGATGTCCAAGTTTGAGTTTGAGTCTATCTACGTAAACTCGCGGTACAGCTTGTCCCGGCGAAATGAAGTCTCAGGTACAGAAAGCTTTCGGAGTACTAAGATCACAGTTTGGGGTGGGGTTCAAGGTGAATGCGGGTGCAGACAAGGTGAATTAAAGGGTTCATGTTTAGTGTTTGAGTTCGGAGCTTACTGTTCCTAAAACTTACTAGCCTAGATTGTCACGCATCTTGTCCCTTGAGGGGGTGGGCCTCCGAATGAGAAGACTTGTTTACTCGGGGGCTCAGGATTTGTCGGATTGAAGCACACGCACGCGCGCATGGCGTCTAGAAACTTTTGATTCAAACTCAGCTAGATTGCGTTGTAAAGGTTGAGTTGCGTGTCTATCTCTTTAGCGGTGCAGCTCGCAGTGAGGGCACAAGCGATTGTTTAGCAGCGAGACGGGACCGAGGCAGTCCTTCTAAACTAGAGTCCAATACGAGGATCGATGACAACATTCAGATGCAACGAGAACCGTCCGTGCTCTTGTTGGCCACGACGAGGTCCAACGACGGTCTGCGTAACGAATCTGGTCGTGCATGAGCATACTGTTGAGAAGAAGTCTGCAGCTGTTCGAGGTTCGACGCCCCAGCTTTTGCAGATTTGACGCCTCCAACAATGCTTCTTCACTAGGATCAAAGAGCCCCACCTCGGGGCCGTTTAAGAAAGGCTTCGGGCTCCTTGTGGACCTTACGTGGAATTGAGCGGTATTTTGATCTTCTTTGGGTTCGCCGCTTGACCCATCACGGTAGGGTCCACCTCAACTGATCCGTTGCTGATGTGTATGAACTGCATGAAACGGAAATCAACATCACGGCTCGAAAGCGTCCAGCAGAGGACGGATCATACGAAACTGGTTTCAAGGCCCGAAAATCAAAGGAGACTCTTGTCAGAAAAGGTGCTCCTGTTTCAACGATCATGTGCCTGTTTCAGCTTTTTGTCTCTCGCAACAATTCACAAGACCAGGACCAGATTCTTCCTTGGGATGAGTAATCCGAAGTGAGTCCACCTTTGACAACGGACATCCGAGGGCCTGGCGACCAGTCTAGGGAAAAGCGCACCTCGTCTAGCAGCCCCTCGTATGTGAGCTGCGAGCACATGGGCGTGATCATGTCCACTTGGCGGTCGATCAGGACCATTGTGTCGATCTCGGGCGGAATCTGCGGCAACGGCTGCTCCCGGCGCATCCGGGCCATCAGGTCCGCCACGTGCGACGCCGCGCGGCCCTTGCCCTTCACGTTGGGTATCGTCCCAAAGACGGCCTGCAATGATGGGCAAGTCCTGATGAAATGTTGACGCAATGAGGGCTTGAGATGTGAGCGGCGCTCCAAATTAGCTACTCCTTTGATCAAGAGTGGAGGGCAACCACAGCCAGCCCAGAGCTTTGCTTGCAGTGCAATCAAGCGGGCTTCGAAAAGGTCCTAATTAAAACGGCTTCCAAGAGCTGTAACGCTCGGTTCTTTGAAAACATAGAATCTTGTTACTGAAAATGAAGTGAAGTAACACAGGTGTCGGGGGTCTGGACGAGATCCCCGCGGTTCCTTGCGCATGTTGAAAAGCAGCTGCGATCTTGTGGTACCGACCGCTGTGTCAGACAATCAAGATCAACGGACTCGACGCGTTTTTCACATCCAACCTTCACGTTTTAATGGCTTGGCACCCCGCATCGAATCTCAATGCTTGCGTGTTCACGCGAGGAAGCCGTCCCAGAAAGTCGGTCAGGCGTCAACCAAGACGTTCAGTACCCACCTGTAATCGCCAGAGGGCCTTCGCCACGTCATAGAGGCAGCTGCGGTCCCCATCCACGAGCAGCTCCTTGTAGGCCGCGTCTAGTTCCAGCGACAGCACGTCTTCATCGAACGGAAGCAGGTCCAAGGGAAACTCGCCCAGTGTGACGTCAGCAAAGATGCCCGCGTCTTCAAGGACCTGCAAAGTGTCAATTTGGTGCGAGCTGGCTGGTTAGGAGGGCTTAACCAGGTTGCGTTATGGGCAGAAGGCTATTGTTTAGGAGGTAACTTTAAGTTCATCAGACGTGGTTGAAGGACAGGTGATGGATTCTAGCCGCGGGAGAAAGGCCAGAAGGGAGTTTGGCTTGGACAGACTTGGGGCTAAGGACACTGGGCAAAACTAGTGCACCCATGCTATTTTTTCGCCCCTGATTGGTTGGTCACAAATATTGCTTAAATATGGGGTTCATCTCATGAGTCAGTCATTGCAAGTGGTGTGGCTTGAATGGTTCTCTTTACCAGGTTGTGAGCGGTCAATGAAGGCATAGGGTAGCCAACGAACTGTTTTCTAGCTCATTGCAAGGTTCTAGTACGAGTATAAGAGCGATGAGCAAGCCGCGATGTTTTTCCAAAGCCGTGATCCACTTAAAGCCTGGAACAACCAGCACATAGCAGAAGTGGTCATCATGCCACCACTGTGCCGTTCTTAGTCCTTTTCCAAACCCCTCCATACACAGTTATTTTTGAACCCTAAGTCCGCCAGTGGTGAGTCGCAAAACACAAGGAGGCAATTCACGGCAGTACCACCACCATCCGTCCCCCACCTTCTCGCACGCGATCGTCTTCCGGGGCATAAAGTACACCGCATACTGCCGCTGCAGCTTCTCCCGGTTATCATGTCGCACGTGCCCGGCAATGAGCTTCATCAGCCCCGGCCTTGGGCGCACCAGATACATTACATTTTTGCAGTCAGTGTGAATTGGCTCTGGCGTGAGGTGGTACAAGTTCTCCACCCCGTGCTCCTTGAGCAGTGCAATTTGCACGATGAGCGCAAGCGGGCCGCTCAGCTTGGGGTCCAGGACGAGGACTTTCTTGCCCCGCATCGAGTCGAGCGCGTCGACCAATTCCTTCCGGGCGTGGTCGCGGTATGCGCCCAGGTTGATGCTCGCGTTGTCCAAGTTCGGTAGCTGCGCCATGGTGCTGCAGACCTGCCGCTAGGTATCTCTGAAATTGTTCTAGGAATTTCAAAGGTGGGGATACGGCAGCAGCGATCGCTTCGGGGCTAGCGACCCCACACTTTATCTCAAGATGATGCGATCTGGGCATGAACCAGTGGCTGCTTCTCTGAAGTTTCCATTCCTTCAAATACGCACTGATCGAAGGGCAGAGTGCATTGCAAGTCGTCATCAATGGAAAGTGCAATCACCATCCAACAGGCTCCTGTACTGTGTAAGACTGTGTAAGAGTCAATGCAGAAGAGGCCGCCTTCAATGACCGTGACTCTTCAAGTTCATGAGTAGGAGCCGCCCGCGGCTCGCCGGCGGCACTCGGACTCCAGCTGCGAAAATTCAAACCCTTCATGACACTAGTGGCAGAAGCTATGTAATCCGACCGGGGTGCGGATCAGGTGGTGCTTGGTCAGGAGCAAACGACCCTTCAGTGTTCACCTGTCGTCGGTACCGACAAAATACTACGTACTATTCGCCACTCGGTGTCAAGCAAAGCTGGCTGAAATTTTGGCGGGAATTTCAAAGTTCAAACTTGGCTGGTTCAGCCTCTGGTGAACTCTGCCGCAGTGGCGCGGCGCGGCGGAGTCCGGACTTCGGATCATCTGCTCGCTCATCGGCTTGCAGCTGGACGCCTTGGCCCTTCCCGTTCCAGACCTTCACCATCGATCGGCACATTGCCCTGGTAGCTTCTGTTGGCGCCCTGCGCGACTTCGAGAAAGTCTGCATCGGTCTTGCAGGGCGGCCATCTTCTGCAGTGGGATGGCGATCGTGGCAGTAAAACAACGAGTGCGATACTAGTACCGGTACGGTTGAAGCATGCCAGCGCACCTGCGGTTGAAGCTCTGTCCAGCTCACCTGCTGCGGACTCGTAGCCTTCCAACAATCACGCTGTTTGCATTGAAGCTGCATGTGGGTGTCTCTATCGGGTTTGACAGAAACTGATCTGACAAGGGTTCCTTCTGTTCGCCCACCGACAGCTACAGATCGAGCAGCTAACAATGTCTCGCCTCAGGGAGAGGAAGCGGACAGTCATATATGATGTGGAAGAGACGAGCGAGATTGAAGATTCTGATATTGAAGCGAAGGTGTCAAAGAGGCCTCGCCAGGTCAACTCATCAGCAATAAATACACGGGCTGATGAAGGACCAGGTCAACCTCAAGAGGGCCCCAAGAAAAGTGAGTAACCTCATCATGAGCGACAAGCTCAGGTTTGTTTGCAACGAAGTATCATGTGGCTTCTGATCAAGCACTTTGAGATTGATGCAAGAGCCTCGTTCTGGGAACTTTGTCTAGGTAGCACCAGGCTCAGCGCTCGATGATGTGAGCTACCACCAGGACGAGTCTGTCGGTGAGACGAGGTGATGATTCACATTGTTAGGTTGCCAGGATGTATGACCTTCTTCAACGACATATCTTTTCAACGCGCTTGCAAATCTCCAGCAGTTTATACACATTTTGCAGTGACCATTGAGTCACTTAGATACCGAATGCTCCTTCCAGCAGCTCATTAGGTCACATCCAGAATCACGGTCATTTTGGTTCTTAGGCAGACACCTCAGCCCTTCACACACGAAGTGCCCCTTTGCAGGGGTGTTGACCAGACTGGTCAAAAAGAAACATCAAGACACCCCGGAGGTGTCTGACGAGATTGAATATTCAGAGGCAGAGCAATCAGACGAGATTGCAGAGATCTCGGAATCAGAAGGTCACGAGGTGATGAAGCGGCCAAAGGAGAAGGAGAAAAGGCGGGGAATGGCCAGCATTTTGAAAGATGGCGCCAGAGGAGGGAAGAACTCCAAGAAGTCAGTTGCCGCCATGGCTGAACACCTGAACATGACCAACTCCATGCTCAAATACACAAGACCCAATGTGAGCAATGTCCAGGAGAAGAGTCGAGGGAGGAGCAAGGAGGATGGGCAAGAGGATGCAGGCAAGTGCCACACTTCTGGGAGGAAAATAAGCACTCTCTAGCACAGATACTTGTCAGCACTCGCGTCTGGCTTTGATCTTGGCTTGACCACTCGCAACCTGAAATGTGGAAATGTATGAGAAGGAACTTCACAACTCATGATGGACCACAGTTCTTGGCAAAACGCTAGTAGAAGGAGCCTTTGTGCCTCCATTCAAGCTGTTAGGTTGATCCTTCACATGCTTCAGTGAGCAAAGGCACATTCCGCTCCCCCTTTTTCCAAGGAACCAGGAGATGTGTTCTCCTTCAAGATTACTGCCAACAGGTGCCTGCATCTTCACAATCTTAGCATACTTACAGTTTTCATAAGTGTTCCTGGAAGTTTTCTCTGCTGCGCATTGGCAAGAGCGATTTGAAATCTCACCAAAGAAATTGCGTCCTGTGCAGATAAAACTGTCAAAGAGGAGCCCCGCGAGGGCCGCAGACCGCGCCGCGCTGCGGCCGCCTCTGTCAACTACAATGAGGAGGTCATCGCCAATCAGGCGTTCCTCTTCGCAGCTGCGGACAACGGGCGCAAAGCGCACCAGGCCAATGAGAAGAGCAAGGAAACCAAGAAGGGTGCGGATGTAAAAGCAGAAGATAGGGTCACCGTCCCCGACTCAGAGGACGAGTGCGAGGAGATTGTGACTGAGCTGTGCACAACGGGAGCGAAAGTAGGGCGAGGCAGCGAAAAGGAAAGTGAGAATGCAAAGGGCGAAACGACCCGGCGCTCAGCCAGGCAGCGGGGCCGGGTCAGCTATGCCGAGGTTGAGGAAGGAATTGAATTCGAAAACTTTGAGGCCCCGGCCAGAGTGCTCAGGAAGCAGGCGATGGAAGCCCTATCCAAGCGGAAAGAGGTGGAGGACGAGGGAAAGGCAAAGAAGAGGACGATCAGCGACCTCAATCAGTTTGTGTTCCAGAAAGGGGCAGCAGAAACGGGCGGCGCTGAGGACGAGGATGGGGAAGGAAGGGCCACGAAACGGGGCAACGGGCGGGCGTTGAGGGACCGGACAGAGCGAAACCTGAACAGGAGCAGCAGGGGTCGCTCACGGAAGTCCAGCCCAGAGAGCGATGCTCATTCGTCAGGTCGGTCAACATGGCGGAATCTGGACCAGTGTTAGTGATCGAATATATATTGGGCATGTATCTGGATATTCATGCAGGCTTGTTACTTTGATGCTTCTTCTCAAGGCTAGGTGTCCTGTCCTTAATCAAAAGAAACTAGGCAATCGAGGCACTGTTTCTGAAGCTATGGCAGGAGAGAGAGCCCGTAGTCCCCCGCATCTGCATACAAGTCGCTTGACCGGATGGGATGTGGCAACGAGGCTGCATGGAGTATTCCAGTAGAAAACCTGGGATTTCCTGGCAAGTATCAGAAGGCGCTTCGAACGTACCACTTAAAACCTTCTCAAGACGCAAGCCCTTCTCACCACAGACATGACTAGTGCACTTCATCCTGCAATTGCGAAGCTCATGTCCTGGCCTGGTGTCCCTGCAGAGAGCGAGGAGGAAAGGCCGAGAAAGAAGAAGTCGAAGCACACATCCCCTGTGCGCAAATCAGAGCGAGTCCGCAAACCAGTCAAAACCTCCCTTGCTGAAGACGATTCAGACGAGGATGAACCTGATTCAGACGAGGAGACCGGGGACGAGGAGGATGAGGTGGCCGCCTCTGGCGAAGACGATGGGGAAGGTCAGTGACTGAATTTCTGAAAACAAATCTGACGTTTGCGGTTGGAGGGAATTGAGGACTCGTTAAGCAAAGTAGTCAAGGGCATAATGTGCTGCAGCAGATCTAAAGAAGCTAAGGTTTTCCTCTGAAAGCTTTCGAAAGCGACGACTTTCTGCCCGTTTTCGCTTTCCTCCTGCATGGAATGCAAGCACACCAACCTCCTTCAAGACACTCCCTCTTTAAATAACGAACTTGGTTTCACTTGCTCATTTCGGGTTACCGATAAAGCTCGGGCACTGCTGGCTCCTAACAAAACCTCGCCGGGACTCTACTTCGTCTCCTCAGCAGCTAGTCGCATCAACCACGTCTGACCTCTTCCTTGCAGAAGCTGAGGCGTCAGACGCAGAGGATGAGCTTGACGGCCGGGTGGAGAAGATCCTGGCGCCCGCCAAGGGCAGCATCGACGTGGAAAATCGCCGCTTTGTGGTCAAGTTCCACGAGCGGAGCTACCGCGCAGCCAAGGCCGTGAGCGAAAGCGTCCTCATGCAGCATTGCTCCCAGCTGCTGCGGAACTACCTGGTCAAGGTGAGGTCAAGCCAGACCTCCGCAGCCAGAGAGAGGGCTGGAGTCAGAGCGATATTAACCGTGATTGTCTTCTTTCTGCTGAAACCGCAGGTAGCAAATGTCTGGCAGCCAGATTGAGTGATGTCTTGTTGGCGGAAGCAACCAGTAAACAGCTGCTCATCTGTTGAAATCACGATTGGCGATGGGGCTACATGGGAAAATACGCCTTTGCGTGCATCTCCTGGAGCCCACACAAAACATGTCGAGCAGGATTGTAGAGGACGGTTGAATTTCCTTTTTGTCTGCAGCTACACAGCCGAGATGATATCCATCGCCCACTTTTGCATCAACTTTCTGACGCTTCTCCCACCCACTTTTCCAGGGCGGCGAAGGCTCTGAAGACGAGCCGTTCAACCCCGACTATGCTGTGATCGACCGGATCATCGCCGAGCGGCACCGGCGCGGCGGCGCACGCGAGCTATTGGTCAAGTGGCGGGGCCTCGAGTACGGCCGGGCGACGTGGGAGGCGGAGGAAGACCTTGAGGACGACAAAGACGCAATTGAACGGTATGGGTACAAACGTCACATCAAGACACATCGCGGTTGACAGGTTACTAGTCTACAGCAAAAACTGGGTACTCAATTCAGACGAGGCACTTGATGCCAAACTGTTACACTCAGAATGGATGCACCCACTATTGCCGGAGGTGGGTAGCGTTGAAGAGGGAGGCTCTCGGGGAAACTTTTGCAACTTATATTCCCGCGTCATGAACACATTCTGACTCCAAGTCAAGGTAACCCTTGCGTTCCATAAGCAGACTCAGCCCTTAGCTCGGTTGGCACGCAAGCAGAGGCCCCGGCCCTCCTTCCGTGCAGGTTCGAGAGCCTGAGCCGGAAGCCGGAGCCCCATCCAAACGACGGGAAGGAGTCGGGCGAGCTGGAGTTCAAGACGGGGCGCACGCTGCGGGACTACCAGCTGGTGGGCGTGCGCTGGCTGGCCCAGAACTACCAGGGCAAGAGGAGCTGCATGCTGGGCGACGAGATGGGGCTCGGGAAGACGTTCCAGGTGAGGGGGGGTGGAAATGGCTGTGCTTGCATATGAGGCTGTGCTGCTTTTTCCGAAGGGCTGCGGCCAGGACCGGTCGATTACGGTGGTTTCGACACGTTCGAAGGTTGGGGGAAAGGCGGGCCAAAAGTTCGTCTGAATCTCAGCAACTTTTCGGGTTTGTATGGTGCGGACAGCTTTTCTTCTGTCGTTGTGCTTCCGTCTGATGGCGTAGGCGAAAAACGACCTCGAGAATGACTTCCTTAAGGCGCGTGTAGCTATCGGACCTTTTAATCGAGCTTCTCCGTGGGACGCCTCTCTGCAGGCAAGCCGTTGGCGCTTCGCTGCTTTGTGAGAGTGCTCTTCCAAAATTCTACTCCTCTTCTTCTCAAAATGAAATTCGAATCGAAGCAAGTCCACTTCGAACCCACTTCTGAATGCAAAGTGAGACACTTCTATTTTCAGTCGCTCGAGCCAACGAAAGGAACCGAGGAAGCCTGGACATGTTTCCACTCTCTGCAGACGGTTGCGATGCTGGAGACGCTGCACCGGCGCGGCAAGGCCGGGCCATTCCTGGTGGTCGCCCCCGTGTCAACTCTGGGCCACTGGCAGCGCGAGGTGGAGTCGCTCACCGACCTCTACTGCGTGGTGTACAAGGGCGACGCCAATGACCGAAACACGATCCGGACGTACGAATTTGGTTCTGCGAGGAGCAGAAAGCATCGCTTTCACGTGAGGGCCATTGTGCGGAAGCCACTTAGATCTGCTCAAAGTGCGGTCGGCCACCTTGACTTTCTTCCTGTCACGATCAACTGAGACGTTCTGGTTCTTGTACCGGATGAATACCGCCGGACTTGCATTGTTAGTTTTCTGAGTGGTAGCGGAAACTTGTATGCGGGGACAGGTGTATTATGAAGTAAATAGATAAGCTTTTCATCACTCGAAATGGCAGATGAACTCGTAAAAGCGCTGCTTTCCAGATCCGTATCATAGAGGAACGTGCGGACGTCCACATAGTATTGGACGTGAAAAGCGGAGAGTACATGGGTGAGCGAATGCTCGACTTTTCGCAGGTGCTGCTCACGAGCTTCGAGCTGCTGGTGAAGGACGCGACGCACCTCAAGAACATCCCGTGGAGATACGTCGTGGTAGACGAGGCGCACAGGTAACGGCCCTTTGGCACTCCTTTCGTCGCCTTTTACGAGGGTCCGTTTTGAAAGACGTATTCTCGGCAGAGTCACCCATCAATGCAAAAGTCTTTTCGGGCAGAAAAAGGTCAAATGAAGACTCTCTGCAGCTGGCGCCAACAAATGCGCCCGCTGACCCACTGTCGAAACACTTTGTTTGCAGAAATGAGAGGTTCCAGTCTTATGGGTGATTTCTCAGGGTTTGCCAAGTGCAGTAGCTTGCGCTCCCTTTTTGCAGGTTGAAAGGGCGAAACTCCCTCGCGTCAAAGATCATTCGCAACATGGACCTCAGGGCGGGCGAACTGCTGCTGTTAACGGGGACGCCCATCCAGAACAACACCAGCGAGCTTTAGTGAGTTTCGGCCCTCTGCTTACGCGCCCTGTCATATCTGGGTATTGTGCGTCTGAGATGCATCCTGTTTGCGAAAGAGCCCCTTGACAAGGGACCCAAATGTCTACAATCTCTTTGCAAAGCCAAAGGACGCCTCTTGCTAATCTCGTCTTCTCTTACAGGAAGGCCTTGCTTCCCGCAAGGTCTTCCGGAGGGCTGGTCCGATTCTTTGTGTCACAAACGTGGAAGGCTTTTCGGAGTTCTCATTTGAGAGAAACTGGGTAGCAAGCCCAATGTGCGTTTGAAGACTGAGGATAACGTATCCCTCAGTTCCCAAGTCAACAGCCCTGGGTTTGCCGGTATTTCGAAAAACCGGAGAAGTCTTCGAAAGAAAAACCCAGATTTGCTCGTCTTGTGAAACCTACTAAATAGAGTGTATCTAAACCACGTGTCCGGCCTTTTGTGCAGCGCCCTCCTGAGCCTGCTCGATCCTGAGAAGTACGACTCCGAGGAGGAGTTTTTGGAGAAGTTTGGGAACATCAAGGACTCTGCGCGGGTGAGCAGTTGGACCAATTCTTCTCTCCTCGCCGAGATTTCTTTCCCTGCACAGAAGTGCCGCCTTTGGTGCACCGCTTGGATTGCGTACGGCGCTTCCGACACGAGCACGTTCGATTGGCGCACCACAACGGTATCTTTTCAGCCCATTTTCAAGAGCCGACCCAGGCTTCTGAGAATAAATCCGCGGAAGGAAACCCTTGAGAGACAGTACACAAGGCGCCCTTGACGGTTGTCTGCATACGGGGAGCGGCGGGCCGACAAAGCAGCTAGACAGTCACAGGCTTCCGGTTGTTTTGCAGGTCCGGGAGTTGCAGGAGCAGTTGAAGCACATCCTGCTGCGGCGCAAGAAGGAGGACGTGGAGAAGTCGATCCCGCAGAAGGAGGAGGTAGGTTGCGGTCTACTTATTGCCTGTCTGGAGGCTTTGAGAATCATAACAGACAACTGCGCAATACTTGCGGGTCATCTAGGATGCCATGCCCCCCGTCTGACCAAGGACTCTGAATCGTGCATGCAATGCAATTCCGACAAAAACTCCCGAGGTGCAATCTAGCTGCTCCAGAATACGAGAACACCAACTTGGAAGCTGTTTTGATGACGCAAGTTATCGGTCTGACTTCATTGTCAGCTGACCGGTAGTGGTGGAACCACTTTTAAAACGTGGCTCAAAAGCGTCGGCTGTTGGCGCAGGTGATCATCTGGGTGGAGCTGACGCAGAGCCAGCGGTCGTACTACAAGGCCGTGTACGAGGGCCAGATCGGGACGCTGCTCAAGGGCGTCAAGAAGGGCAACCTGCCCAACATGCGCAACGTGGTGAGCGGCCCGGCGGAGACACCCGTCGTAGCTTGGCTTACAGAATCTGTCACGGCAAGTAGACTGAAATGAAGTTTCCACAATGGTTGCAACATCTTCAGGCTGTGTTCGGATGCTTCGTCCTGTGGTCCATTCTCACGTCTCTATCTCTCCTCCTTCTGTATGTCCCCCCATTGTCCTTCTCTCTGCAGCGCCAACCTTCCAGAAGCGTGACGGCATACCTAAAGGTACCTGAGTACAGGTTGCGAGGAGAAAAGCGCTAAAAATGCTCTCAAATAGCATTATCCCTCGCCTGGATTGACTGAGAGGTTGATTGCTATTTTTCCAGGCCATGGAGCTCCGCAAGCTGTGCAACCACCCGTTCCTGAGCAACAGCGTTGCCGACAACATGATCCAGTGCCGCCGCTGGGAGGCCCGCGGCCAGCTTGACGTGAGCACCCCAGCCATGCCAAAGCTTTGAAACGCTTTTCTCATTCTGAAGTGCTTCTGATGCTTAGCAGGACGCAGCAGGTTTCGTATGACGGACAAGCCAAACGTTGACAGCCTCACAAAGTCGTCGGATGAAGGAGAACGAGACTTTGATCAGGTTGAAAATGGTCTCATTGCCCTCTTCTTTTCGTCTGAGCCGATCCGCTTCTTGTCGACCTTCCTTACCTGTTAAATGGTCATTCCGAGACCTTCGAGTCCGGCCCCCCCGGGTCCAGCCATCCCGGTCTTTCCGAATCACCGATAAAATCTCGCAAAAAGCCCAGTCCAAATGCCTTGAGCCTGACACTGTCGACTTGCTACTCCCGCGCAGCACCTGAGCGACGAGGCGCTCCGGTCGCAGCTGCTGCAGCAGGGGTCCGGCAAGATGGTGCTGCTCAACAAGCTGCTGCCCAAGCTGCGCGACGGCGGCCACAAAGTGCTCATCTTCTCGCAGGTGCGCCCTCACAGCATCCATATCATTAGAGCTGCCCAAACACCGCGCGTATTAATTCACTCTCCGGGCTATTTCTCTCCTCGTACGATACTCTCGGTCACCACCAAAGGGGCGCCCATTCCAGGAAGTTTTTTGTTTCTCTTGCCCTTTGCTCTTGGCGAGCGTTCCCTCTGAAATCTCGTGGCTCGTACGGGGCGCTGAAACTCGCCAACGGCCGGAACGTACAGGGCTTCATTCCACTGATCATGGTCGAATCGAGCCTTTCTTTCCGCCCCGCAGTTCAAGATCATGCTGGACCTGCTGGAGGACTACATCAACGAGAAAGGCTACCCGTTCGAGCGGATCGACGGGGACATCACCGGCTCCGGCCGCCAGGTACGGCCCGGACCTTCTTCTGATTGGGATAAGCAGTCGCACAGATATTTAACGAATCTTGGACATCCGTGTGTTTCTTACGAAGTATAATTCCTCGCAAGTCGTCATCTTGCGGCCGGAGGTCCGAAGGGCAGTCGCCGGATTCGGTTATTGGGCGTGACACCTCTTGCACCAGTCTTCTGGGCTGCTGGAGGGATGTCTCATTCAGGTCTCTGTTGTCATGTGTCCCAGGCCGCGATGGACCGCTTCCAGGCCGAGGGCAGCGACAGCTTCATCTTTCTGCTGAGCACGCGGGCGGGCGGCCTCGGCATCACCCTCACAGCGGTGAGTACCGGCTGGGGACCGACTCATGGCGCCTTATGGACATTGCACTCACGCCCAATGGTCTTTCGCTGCGCTCAATAAATGATCACAAAGCGTCCAAAGAGAGCTTCAACTTCTTATGGCGATGTTCAAACTCTGGACTTGACCCTGCAGGCCGACACGTGTATCATCTACGACTCCGACTGGAACCCTCAGAACGATCTGCAGGCCATGGCGCGCTGCCACAGGTGAGCAGTGGAGCTATTAGCAGCTTTCTTTTGGGAACACACATCGCGCCGAGTGTTGACAGCTCATTGGCATTTTTTTATCATCCCCAGTAGCTGGCCACCGGCAAGTAAATAGTTTTGTCGGCCAAAACCTTTTCGAAAACTTTGTCCTGGGGGGTCATTCGTTCTCTGCTTGGCAGAATATTTTGCGGGGCAGATGCCGTTAACTCAGGTTGCAAATCTGTCCTCGACTCCTGCATCCTATTACTCCTTTGGCGCAGTCACAAGATATTTCCGTAGAAGTGCCCAGTACTTGACTTCGTAGAGCAGGTGTACCTTAAATTTGTCACTGTGTGCAAAAATGAGCGAAGCAACGAGTCACATGTCTGCTCGTTGTCGGTAAAGTCCTTTGCAGAGATATCAGTTCGTTGGATTCTAACCCTACCTGAGGATGAAAATTCAAATATGAATTTCGACCTCGCGCCAGCCCCGCTCTCCTTCCCCATTTGAGCAGACCAAGGACGTAAAGGTGTATCGGCTTGTGACCAGCAATCTAGAGTTTGTTTCTCTGACTCGAGGGCTTACCATCTCCACCTAAAATCGTGCGCATGATCTCCACCGTACCTCTCTACTTCAGGAACGGGCAAACCAAGGACGTAACGTATGCCGCTGGTGGCCAGCGACCTCATTCTCAGCGTTTGTTTCTTGAGGAGAATACCATCTTGGCCTCCTAAAGTTTCGTAACATGCTTTCCTTGCAGGATCGGGCAGACCAAGCGCGTGCAGGTGCACCGCCTGGTAACATTCCGATCTCATTGAAACAAGTCTTGATTTGAGATGCTTTCTCTTTCCGAGCATGAGACGGTGCACGTGCTCTCGAATCCTAAACCCCGTGAATCCGCTCCCAGGATCGGGCAGACCAAGGACGTGAAGGTGTATCGCCTGGTGACGAAGAACACGTACGAGGAGCAGCTGTTCCAGTCGGCGTCGCGCAAGTACGGCCTGGACGAGGCCATCCTGGGGGACGACATGGGCGACCAGCGGGACCCCGAACAGGGCAAGGACATTGAGAACCTGCTCCTCAAGGGCGCCTACCACTGCCTCCAGGTGCGGGCCGGTTCTAAATACGATATGCACGTATCGGGCTCGTCGTGCTGCAGTAGCTGGGGCTTTAAGTCGCTGAAGGAAGTTCAACCGCTGCGAAACAGCGCTGGATCCTAGTAGTTAGAAACTCGGTACGAGAGTAGGATCAGCGGCAAGCTTCGCGAAAGATCAAACAGAATGAAAAGAAGGCCTGCTGAGGCAAGAGTCTCAGGGAAGCTGGTAACAAGGAGCTTCCAGCCTTGCACGCGCGTTGCTCCTTGAGCTGCCTGCTCGCTCAGGTCTCCGGACGTCGTTCACTGCCTGCCTCTTCACACGCGTCGTAACCAATCCAACTTTTTCGGATCCACCCCGCTCTCTTCCAACCCGCGCCGAACCCTTGCTTTCTACTCTCTAGGAGGATTAGGATAGTTTTATAGGTGGGATAGAAACAGTCTTTGGGGTAGATAATTTTGAAAACTCAAAATCAAGAAATATACCTGCTCCGCACCCATACCCACGCTAACCCCCACCCGCTCCCGCCATAATCCACCTAACTCTATTCCACCTAAAGTGAAGTTCTATTCTGCTCTCCACTCCTCAGGACGAGGCCGCGGAGCAGGCGGCCGCGAGCTTCGGCGAGGAGGACATCGAGCAGATTTTGATGCAGCGCACCGAGACGCGCCAGGTGGGCGGCGCCGGCAAGTCGTCGTTCGCGGAGGCGACGTTCGCGCCGGTGGAGGAGGAGATGAAGTGGGAGGCGCTGCTGCCCGAGGCGGTGGCGCTCGAGCGCGAGCGCGAGGAGGCGGCCGCGCGCGCGCTCGTGGAGGGGATCAAGCACCCGCGGCGGCGGAACCAGGTGGGCGGAACAGCGGTCCGCTCGTTGTTCAGCTGATTGTGGTCACTACTTTTGCGAATTCCGGCGAGATTTGCGAACTTCGCGCTCGATCAGGAGCGCTTTGCGGAAGCTGCTTCAGAAGGAAGACACAATAAAGAAGCAAGATCATGCGACTGTCTGTCAAAACCATGCTTAAGATGCAGTCCTTCTTGAGGAGACACGAGCGGGATGACGCCACTCTTCAAGAGACCATTGCTGCTTCAAGCCAAAATCCCGTCAGGCACGTAAACGGTTTCCGACGCTTGACAAAGTGGCAATCGACCAGCTGGATGGTCTGGTAGATTAGCTCTCAATCAAGCAGCAACTCAGTATTACGTCAAAGGCACGAGAGTGCACCATGGTCGACCTCAAGCCTCCTACCTCGAACCTAGAACCTCACAACCTCAAAGTCTCAACTCTCAAAGTCTCAAGCCTCAAGCCTCAACCCAAGCGCCCCGCATGGCAGGTGAACTACACTGAAAAGGCCGCATACGCGAGCAGCGATTCGGACGAGGATTTTGACGGGAGCGAGGAGGGGCGCCCCGCTCGGAAGAGCAGCCCCAAGGAGACCGGCTGGACCGACGCCGAGCTGAAGCGATTGGAGGAGAAGCTGCTCAGCCTGGGCGAGGGCCGCTGGGGTGAGCCGGATCACAGCGCCTGTCCGTAACGTGCTCCGCTCAGAGTTTCATTCCCCACAAAGTCGCACGACACATGGTTTCGTCGAGTCAGGGTATCGAGGTTCGTTCACGTGCGGTGCTTTGATTGAACCTCATCTTCCACCTTTTCCGTCGTCGAGTCGTTTCATCTGATTCATACTCTGAGACCAACGTGGATTTGCATCCGGTTGGCTCTTTCTGCGGCCCCTCAGAAACTCGCGCGGCTGCCGAACAGGCTCCGTCTCAAAATACAGAGCAATTTCTGACACTCGGGACTCTTTTGTCTTGCAGTTGAGATTCAGACCGAGGCGCGCCTGACCTCCAAACCCCTCGCTGACGTCACCGCCGTCTGCTCTGCCCTCATCGAGCTCTGCAAGCACGCTGCCGCGGCTCCAAAACCCGCGCCACTCGTCGCGGCCACCGCCCAAACCCCCGAAGCTCCTGTCCCCATCGTCGGACTAGCTGCTCCGATCGGCGACCCCCCCGCTGGCAGCGGCCCTCCGGCGGTCGCCCCTGTCCCTGCACCCGCGGCCGCGGCGCCCTTCAAAACTGCCATTAAGCTGGATGTCCCGGGCGATGCGAGAAAGGCGTTTGACGCCGGCAAGTTCCGGGAGCGGATTGGGAAGAACGCCCAAAAGTAAGTGGCGGCGCGGTTTGTGTGTTGCTTGTAGAAAGTCTTGGTCGTTTAGGCTGGCTTTTCTTTAAGGCTGAGGCTTGCCGACAGGTCATCCGGCGACAGAGCCGTAGATCTGAGCAAAGGTTCCTCTTCCACTTCGGAATTCGCTGTCCGCAAGTCTTCCTCTCTCATTGGCGTAGCTATGCTAGGGGCAGTCGAACCGTCAGCCAAGAAGCCTCTGACAATGTTTGACAAAGGAACGTGTACTTCTGAAAAAGCCACCTTCAACGAGAATCTTTCCTGAGAAGTTCTGACCTTTTTAACACGGCCACTCACCTGGCTTTTTCCGGCCGCGCAGGTACCTCCAGTTTCTTCATGAGAGGACAGCTCTCGCATCCGCAGTTGCTGACAACGACAGCCTGACCAAGTGGTTGATCACAAACCATAAGTTTGTCCCAGGGTGAGGAAAGACTCGATAACGCGCTCACCGTGTTCTGCATCAGCGCAATGCTAAGCTCCCCAGCCTCCATAGATTGGTTTGTGTTAGTTTCGCTTTGTTTGACGACTGCGGATTGAGCCTGCTTGGTATATTTCCGCCGGCAATCAAGTGCACCGTGAAAGGCTCTCCTGCAAAGATAGCTCGTCGTGTAGCAGCGTGCAATACCGCCCTCAGTCTTAGAAAAATAAAGCTTTTTACTGGTTCCGAGAAAGCTTTGAGGACGTCTGCCATCGCTCGTGCATCATGCATCTTGCACGGTTGTTGTCAAGCTGAAGGAGGCAGCCCTTCGTGTTCTTACTGTGCTGGTTGTACGACAGGCGCAACAAGCTGCCGCAGTGGTGGGACTGGCAGTGCGACAAGGACCTTATGGTCGGCGCGCACCGCCTCGGGCATAAAGCCTTCAGAGCCATGACGTGAGTGCCGCAGCCACATTCTTTCGCCTGTGATGATCCTAAGATAGTGACACATCAGAATTCCAAGTAGATCTATGTTTGACGGAAATGCTTGCAGAGCTCGAAAGAAGTCTGCCGAGGCCATGACGTCAGCGTCGCTGCCTTTTCCTATCACTCAGATCCTCGTTCTCTCTTTTCTTCAAGTGGAAAGCCGTGACTGAATAAATGCAGTACATCGGAAAAGCTAGCGTGTCCTGAGAGACAGACTTGAAAGCCTTGACGAGCCGCGATCTGCTCATGCCTAGTACTAATATCTTCTGGGGTCTCTTGAGGGTATTCCAGATGACCATCAACTTGGCCTTTTACTCGTTCTTGCTGCGCACAGAAACATGACCCTCGTTGTGCAATCCTTTTCGTGCAGAGAGGACCAAACGCTCCGCTTCCGCTCCCTGCTCGCCATCCGCGACCCGAACCCGGACGCCCTCCGAACCGCCCCGCCCCTCCAACCGGCCTCCCTCTCACCCTTCGCTGGCCCGTCCCTTTCCCCGGGGACGACACCCCTCGCCCCGGTTGCGCTGCCGACGAGTTCTCCCTCTTCTCCGAAGACCCCTGTCCCAGCATTTCTGCCCCGTGAAATGCCCTCCGACCAGATTCTGACGAGCCGCCTCAAGAAGCTCATCGCGCAGCACCCGGTGTCGCGCTCGAAAGCCGACGTCGCCGAGGAGGCCGCCAGGAAGGCGCGCGCCGCGGCCGCGCGGGAGGAGCGCGCGCGCGCGCAGGCGGCGCTCGCGGCGTCCCCCGGGCAGTCCTCGGGGGAGGACTCGGATGGGGCGCGCTACACGGCCCTCGTCGCCCGGCGGATAGAACGGGAGGCGGAGAAAAACATTCGGAAGGCCGAGCGCAAGGCGGCGCGGAAGCGACAGCGGAAAGAGGAGGCGGCGCGCGAGCTTGCGCAGACAAAGGCGCGGCGCGCTGCTGACGTGGCAGTCGGGGAGAAGCGCCGGGCGGAGCAGCCGGCGGAGTCCCCGAAGAAGGTCGCACGGGAAGGAGAGCAGCAGAAAAGCCCGCGACAGCCCCCAACTGGAAACGGGGCCAAGTCCGCGGGTCAAAAGAGCACTCCGAAGAAGCCAACAGCAAGCGCGGATTTCGAGGGAAAGTTGAACGGGCCCTTGGCTTCGGCGTGCCTGGTGCTCGGTAGCCCTGAGAAGCGGAAGTCTAGCCCGGGCAAGGGCCAGAAGGGCGGAAAGTCGCCGCTCCCTGTGCGCCCCGCCCTGTCCCCGTCCGCTGCGAACGCAAGCAGCAAATCCCCCGCAAAACCAACCGGGCAGTCGGGCGCCGGTTCTGACGCCAAACCCGCAGCGGGTGGCTCTGGGAAATCGTCTCCGGGCGGGTTGGCCAGCTTTCAGGGGCCCAGCAAAGCCGCCACGCACAGGCCCAAGGAAGCCGCCCCCGGCGGTGCCGCGAAGCCGCGGCCGGCGGGGGTGACGCAAGTGTTGAGCAAGCAGGGGGCGCCGAAGCGCACCAGTTCCGAGGGGGGGAGCGTGGAGGTGGTGCGATCGGCTGACTTTGAGAAGGCCAAGAAGAAGCGGCAGCGGGAGGACGGGGCGCTCGGGGGCTCGGGGCTGGGGAGCGGCAGCCAGGGCGGGGGAAAGAGCGGCAAAGTGCAGCCGGTGCCTGACAAGGTGGGCTCTCGTGCTGCTTGCGGTAGAGTTTGGATTTTGGAAGTAGCCCTGGGGCTGATTGTCAGTCGTTGATGGACTTTGCTGTGACCTCGCCGCACCCCTCCGTCACTATCTTGCGTGCAATACTCTAAAAAGAAGAAAAGGAAAGTTGGAATTTGTGTTGGATGCATCAGCAGGCTTGGGGTTTCCTCTGAGGTCAACAAACTGGTGAATAACAATCAGGGATGAAGAGGAAGACGTGCCGATCGGCGAGGTCTTGATTCACTGCTAACATCGTTTATAGTTGATCTCTATTTGTGCTGGGTCAGTTCGCTCGTTCTCTGACATACCGTAGCCTTCGCATCCCCAAAAGCCTGACAGTTGCGTTCCGTTCTTCTTTTCCTGCAGGAGAACCAGCAGCCTTCCAAGAAGAAGAAGAAGCATAAGTTCGATCGCACGGACGTCAAGCAGCAGACGCTCATGACTTTCATGAGAGCCAAGCCGACACCAGCTGTCGTTTGAGGACTTACAGTACTGATGCTACTGGTACGAGCCGCACAGTAGCTCCGCTTAGGACACCCCTCCACATCTGTTAAAACAGCATTGCTAAGGGCTCGCATTCCGTCCCTAGCGAAAAGGCCGCTGCGAAGGCGACGATTCTTAAACACTCTTAGCTCGATAAAGCAATCGACCAGCATTGAGAAGTACACTGGTAGAAGGCTGTAAAATCTGCTTGCATGAAACCGCCCCCATGGGCAAGCATTCGCTCACAGAATCATGAACTTTTTCAATCTACGTAGCCTAGTCGACGAGTTTGACGTTCGAACGGTTGCACGCGTGCTGACATAAGGCTGAGCTCTTGTCGCTTGAAGCAGATCATGGTGGCCTGCGACACATGTAGCTTTCCGCTTCCTCAGATCTGGTGCGTCTGAGTGAAAGTAAATCGCAAGCTCCGGGTGCATGCACATGGGCCGGCTGGGCTCATGGGACGCTGCGGGCCCATATATATGAATTTGAGATCGCTGCACTCGCGCTTGATCATTGAATTTGAATCTTTTTCCCCTTTTAGCAAAGATCCCCAAAGCTATGAAGTACGGGTCAGGGGTTTTTCAATGGCCCGGCGCCTTGCATTCCAACCTAGATTGCCATGATGATGACGCACGAGCCATCATTCTTCAACCGAACGCCGACCAGATGCTTCTTACCCGACCCGTTGCTATCAACATCCTGAGCCTTACAAAACAGAGTTGGTGACAAGCACCTGTTGCTTGGATACCCTCAAGAAGCCCTCTAAAAAAGCATAACTTAGCGCGTCTTATTGGTTAGCATGGGCTGCATAAGTCAGGAGTTGTTGCGAAAGTTGGCACGGTGTATGAGTAGCACGGTAGCTGGTAGGTTGTTGTTCACGTTATTTAAGCAGACACCCTCAAAAGCTCATGCATGCAAACAATTAGCTATGCCATGAGAAGCCTATGGCCGCACTGGCTACGGCGTTACGATCAAAGAGACCATGTCTTAGTGACTAGCGCGTGCAGATCGCCACCGGCTGCGTACTGCGCAGGCGCCCGCATGCTAGTTGCTGATAATGGAGTTCGATCGCACTCGGCCTATCGAATATAACACGGGAATCCTTGTGCATCATGCATGCCGCCATCTTTGCTTGCATGCACTGACATGACTCATGTCGGAAATCTGCAAATTCGGCCGCGCCCGCGCCTGATTGCCAGCGCATCAGTAGTAAGTACATGAGCTCCCTAGTAATTCGGTTCAGTATATCTATATAGCTGTACGTATACATGCACTCATGAGCACGTCTACAATATATATATGTGCAAGCTGGATGCTATTCATAGATAAATCCGATTGCGGCCAGCCGGACCCGCAGATCTTCTTTGAAGACAAGCTGCCGGGCAGGCTTATAAGTAGCTGTTCACCATGCAAGAGTGAAGGCGGCGGCAAGATATGCTTCAAGGTTCACCAACTTCGATTCTCACACTCCGTGGAACTTGTATCCGTTTAAAATCCTCCGCCGCAATCACCTTGTTGCTGCGGAACGTGCTCATCGCCTGCGTCACTAGCCTCCTGATAGCTTGGCTTGATAAGCTACTCGCGTCGCCAGATTCGCCATCTAAGCTCCTTTCCCGAACCTCCAAGCTCTCATACCGCTTGCTGAAATGCGTCAAGATCAGCAGCTTCGCTCCTATGTCCCTCGCAAAAGCGCCGGCCATCCCGGCGGTGGAATGCGTGGACACCAGCGCTTTGTCCTCGTACTTGTTTTCGAACGTCGCCTCGTGGACCAGGACGTCCGCATTCTGGGCGACAGTCGCCAAGTTGGACGAGTCACAGGTGTCGCCCAGGATGCACACTTTGCGCTGCGTCGGCGCCTCAAGGACGTCGTCTGGCCGGACGACCGTTCCGTTTGGGAGGCGCACCGTTTCGCCCCTCTGTTCAACAGAAACCGGTAGAAAGGGGTCAACGGACATGCGGCTGAAAAAGGCGCGGACTTTCACGGACGGACGACGACGAGCAAGCAACGGCACGAGGAACGGCCGCTACGTCATGAAGCACGTGGTTCCCAACCCTCGAAAACGTAGAGGACAGGACTGCAAATATCAAGAGGCAAATGAAGGGGTGGAGAAGGAAACCGCCGGCACGGGGGAGGTAAAAGCTCAGCAAGAGTTCCAAAGAGGGGACCTTTGTGAGAGGCGCACCGTCTCGCCTCGCGAAAGCAGCAAACCATGTTATAGCTTTCTATTAGAAGCAAGAGGGTTCCAGAAAGAGGCAAAGCGGGTAACCCCATTCCCCTGCATCCTAGGCTTAGCCGCCTGGGTGGTGCTCAGGGCGGCCGAGAGACTCAACACCACACGAACTAGGGTGGGCTTACTTCGAGTTTCGCGAACATGGGACCTGGTTCCAGGCCCCACCCCCTCGCCCGAAGCGGGTCCACTTTCCGCTCATACGTCTCCTCCACCACATAACCAAAACATGGCACCCGATGCTTCAAAAGCGACGTCTTGGCACTGATTCTTTCGTCGTCGAACAGGTCCCAGTGGAAACCCCCACCCGGGGAATCGATTCGAAGCACGGGGCGGACTTGGAAACGGCCGTGGGAGTCGAGGGAGAAAGCGCCCGGGGCGTCGTGGCCGAGCTCGTGTATGGTAACCGGGATGGTTAGCTGCACGGGTTAGGGGGAGGGTCAGGCAAAACAGTGGACGTCAGCAACACACCATACATTTCTGGACTGTATACGATCCTAAACGCCGGACTGGCTTGGAAAAAGGAACGAATCCTCGTTTTTCCAATCAATAAAAAGCGCAAAGGGTTATCTGGAGTTTGCATCACAAGGAAGATTTGCAACTAATGCTCCGCCAGTCGAGTCTCAAAACCAGCGGGGTCATCAAGTCAAAAGGTCGTGGGATGGTCTGCTTGATGTTACGAGCTCGAGCAAGCCTATCCTCAAATGTGCGAAGACGTGAACTCGGTGTTCAGGTCTTGCCGTAATCGACGAGGAGAACTTTCCACGAGATTCTGACGGCAGCTCTTCTGATCCAAATTTAACACAACAGACGAACAGACAGAACAGAACAGATAGAATACTCCGCTTTCTCAAGGGCCTGCACCCCAAAAAGAGCAAAGCGCTTAGTACCTTTGATTTCAAAAAAAGGGGCAATACACAATTGAACAATGCCTTCGAACCAACCGAATATCAGCGATCACATAGAAATGACAAAGCAGCAAACCGAAATGGTTGTAGTTACCTCACCCCTGATGCTGACATGCTGAGGTTCGCCCAGATGTATTGGCCAAGTCCTTTGGGGCCGTAGATGTGCAAAGGGGCGTCTTTGCTTAGACCAAGCTCGTCGCGGGAGTCCATGATGGAGAGAAGCAGGCCAGGAAGGCCGAAGATGTGGTCGCCGTGCATGTGAGAAATGAAGATCTTGGAAATGGAGCTTGGGATAACCCTTGCCTGGAGCAATCTGCAGGGCCAAAAGGTTGGGTCACATTGACAGCGGTCATCTAAAATTCAAGCGGGAAGATGCAGAAACAAAAGGGTTGTGGATTCTAACGATCTGGAGTCGCCTATTGATTATTCTAGTCATCGAGCCTGTCAACACAAAGAGTTAACAATAGGTGAGATAGTCTGGTGACTGAGTGCTTGTCAAGGGCCTCGAATGTGTTTTCCGGGCTTTGCAAGTGAATTTCTGGTCACACCAAGAGTTTCAGCAGATTTGTCCGTCAACTGGAGTGTCGTACCCTGTGATCTGACATCTCTGCGTCATGTGTGTGGTAAGGAGGGAAGCAGGACACCGCAGTGGTTACAGTCAGCACAACCCATCCTTTTAAAGGACATTACAATCATATCAAGCATTCTGCAATACTCATGGGATCCAAGAGTCAAGAAACGCTCATGATCATTTGACTGATAGCGCAGTCACGGTGGCGTCAGACATAAGCGCACCCTCAACCAGCTGCCGTAAGCCCCCTCTCAAGTAAGAGCTCACCTGTGCTGCGTGCCCTCCCCACAGTCAAAGAGCCACGTTCCCCTCTTCATTCTCAGCAGCAGCCCTGACACATTGCGGGACAGAGTCGGAGTCCCAGACGACGTCCCAAGGAAAAGGAGTTCCATTTCAGGGGCTGCTTGACCGGAAGTGGAAGGGCCGTCTTCATTTAGCTGTCTCCCATGATGGAGGCTGGTGCCGGCGCTATCAGATGTTACTTGAGGAAAGGAGACCGCCTGGCCTTTTGACAGAGTTGATGAAAAACTACTTTGTGAGGAAGTTGACTTCTCCATTTGCTTCTGAGTGCTGGTTGATGAGCCTCCCCGTTCCCCCATTACATCCCTACGAAATCCTAAAGAATCTGTCCGCTCACTAAAAGGTTTCATGTCCAAAGGAGAAGTTGGACATTGCGCTGAAGTTTCCACACCGGAAGGGGAGATAGACTCCCAGCTTGTCAAAGGGGGCAACTCTAGCGTGCCGGCAGACTTCATTGCTTTCATTAGTCGAGCGCTTGTTTTGGGAGCCTCTTTCACTGGAAGCTTTGCCTTGTCCCCTTGTTCAACCTGACTCCCAACATTTGCACCCTGTGGTGCCACTTCACACTGCAAACGTGTTTCTTTTATCACAGGACCACGTTGCGGAAGCTTTTGCTGAAGACAGTGTCGCCTCTTTATCATCTCAGAGATGCATTGCTGGAAGTCCTTCTGCCGGCAAGCACCAAGTCCCCGGTGCTCATAACTACAGAAAGCTGAGCGCTGCAAAGCTATAGCTGATGTGGCATCCGCGCATTTTCGGAGATCCCACGTCCTGCAATGCGCCATTGGCAATTCAGCGGCTCTGGGAAAACCTCGGTAAAGTGGTCTCAACACAAAGTGGATTTCAAAGTTAGAGGTGGCGAGCAGTTGTCAAGAAGTCCATCGAATCTGACTGAAAGTAGTATCCAGCTTGTGCAGCATTTGCGGACTTCAAACGAGCTCCCTCTTCCAAGGTCTGCCTCTATTAAGCGCCCCTGGACAGCCTGCATGGAGCGCCCAGGGCCAGGACCAAACTAGTCGGCTACAACTTCAAGGCCAGGGGGATTACCATTGCCATTAATACCATGGTACTATTTAGGCCCTGAAAGAGTCAGCTTGAAACTCCTAAAGGTTTTAGGTCCGGGCAAGGTGCTAGCTGTAACGAGGGGCGGGTTTGGGTTGGTTTAACGGGCAGATAATTGTTAAAAAGCTGCTGACAATCTGACCAACCCTCTCCTCATACCAACCGAGGCCCGACTACATTTGCATTCGGGACACTATAAGATGCAATCTTGTCCGTCGAAGAAGAGGAATTTTGTACGATCGGACGGCTCGAAACACAAGATTAAATTCACGGGTTCGGCTATCTGCACCGCAGGTAGTCCTAGGTTCGACTTATCTGAGTCCTGCTGCGTCCGCGAGAAATCTGACCATGTTTCTTGCACGATAATGCACCCAATTTGCATGCTCCACACAGAGATAGGTTTTTCTATGCGCATGGATGGACGAGTCCGCGCGTTTCATGTTTACAGAGCAATATGTTCACGTACCCCGGCCCCGTTTTTACCGACTAAACTTATGAGATTGTTTCCTAGAAAGTCGTCGTCATGCTATAATCTATACAGCTTTTGGCCTGAATATACAAAAGGTCCGCTTCCTATGTAACTTCAATTACCGGAACTTACTTAAGGCTTACGTGAACAGGGGGCGGGCTGGTTTGTAGTGCAGATATGCAGGTACTATAATGAGACACTATAATGAGACAGTCTGGCAGGCAATAATGGGTTGCGTGACATTGATGTCGCGAGCTAGTCAGGCAAGTAGCTTCCACGTGGGCTCAATCTAGCCAGCCCTTCAGTGATGGTTGTGTACACAACTATCAAGGAAAGACCACGAGCTAGTGTGGCAAGCATGAACCAACAGTCGGTGCCGTGAGTCCAATAAGCACGTTCAGGACTGCGCATAACGATTGGTGAGGCTGTTCAAGTGCAGACCGGACACTGAGCTCTTCAACAGCCGAGTCGTGCGCATTGTCCACAGCCAACACGTTACGAATGGCATAGAGGACCGTCAAATGTGTAAAGCTTGTAGCGAACCAGCCAGCGCCACAACGTCCAAGTAAGCTTTCGTTTTAGTAGTTTCCACCAGGTTCTTGGCAGACTCGTTCTTACCCCACTTGTCGGTAGCCTTCAGTCATCCTCTCGACATACTTTCCAACGATGTCAACTTCTGCATGTTCACCATCAGTTAAACGCATCAGTGGAGAGTTAGCAAGCCCGGTCCTTATTCCACGACCGGTTTTTGCGCTCAGCCATTTCGGCGTTGAGTATTAGTAGAACTTCGGCGTCGAACTCCGTTGGCGACCCCAGCGGTGAATATATATTTTTATTCAACGCTTAACGTTGAATAAACGCGAGACCCTTACCAGGTTCGACAATGCATCAGAGTCCGGTCGTGCGATAAGTTGGTTACCTTCACTCGTGCTCGAGCATATCGAAGATTTCGTGTCTAACTCGAGCTTCATATTCCACTCGGGCCTCGGAGGCCCTCGGGAATATCCGCTCTCGTTCGATGCGAAACTTCGACATTCTCTCGCACTCGTGGGATAACCTAAACATATCTGTTCAAGCTTCTAGCCAAGCGACCAACCGGAGAAGGAAACGCTGAGCGTTGGTGCAAGCGATACCAACGATTAGACTTTCCTCCTTATGAAAGCCTGCGAACCTTTTCTGCGGCTCTCAACAGGCCGACGCTCGAGAAGTGTTCAAGCTTCCAGGACCCAAGCAGATAACTTACGAGCGTTCTTCAGGTTTTTGGTGAGCAGATAGCCTCGTCATTCGAGGAAAGTTTTTGTAGAACATAGGCTCTCAGCTTCTTATATAGACAAGGCGCGAAGAATGATGTTAAAGACTTTGCTGTCTAGTGATCTGGTACTGGCAAAGACGCCCACTTTACTGGATGATAGGAGCTTCAGCAAACACCGCAGTTGATCCAAGCACCAATGAAGCAAGTAAGAACACGTTCCGGGTAGCCACCATATGCACACTCGAGGCCGCGATGTCGTCAAAACGCGAAAGGGTGATATCTCCAAGCTAAACACTCACATTCATGGCGCGAATCTAACGGAGTTGCAGGGAAATGTTTGCAGACTGAGGACTTCAACAGACTGCTATAGGATTAGAGCTGCGAGCGCGATCCGAGGGGAAAGGCTATGCTACCAGACCAACGATGAAACCAGCCTCGATCGAGAAGTGCGCTGCTTACCGAGGTTCACCTTATCCCCGACCTTCTTCAGCGGAACGACGATCTTCTGCTGCGTGTAGGCAACCAGCATGAAGGTGAACGACAACTCCGCGTCCAAAACTTCCACAACCGTAAGGCTCGTTCCATCAACGGCGATGTACCCCTGTGAAACACCGGAAGCGGAACGATCCGGTCAGGGAAGCCGCTGAGCAGAAGTGGTGGCCGAGGACGTGTTTCGAGCGGCCCCTTCATACCTCGACCTCGATGAAAGCGCACTACCGCACAAGCAGAGGAATGGGTTACTTGAAAAGCTCGTGTCTTTCTTGGCCGTTAGAAAACCGCGACGTGATCTACCGATTCTTATAGTTTCCTGGCAACCCAAGAGCGGAGAGCCGGACTGTGCCGTTCGCTATGCGATGTAA
The DNA here is from genome assembly GCA_000708835.1 of Klebsormidium nitens. Lineage (NCBI taxonomy): Eukaryota > Viridiplantae > Streptophyta > Klebsormidiophyceae > Klebsormidiales > Klebsormidiaceae > Klebsormidium > Klebsormidium nitens. The sequence continues at coordinate 33,828 of DF237074.1, forward strand.
TGCAGTTGGCTTTCTGCATGCCCCTTTTACTAGGCACGCCCTAAATGCAGTCAGTAGCTCTAAAAGCTGGAAATGTCCAGGCGACTGCAAAGTGGGTCCCCAAAGAATCTTCGAAACGGTTCGTCGCAGGAGCACACCGGCCTCGACTGGGGGAATCGCCGACGACTTTGACGATAGTCACTGATATTTCCATCCAGTACACATTATCTGCTGACAAGCTCACCTTTTTTACAATATAACGAAGCATTTCGGGCGTCGTCTTTATTGTCACCACAAGCGAGTCCCCATCAGGTTCGAATTTGGAGATGACACCTGTCCCATCCACGTGGCCCTGAACGAAGTGGCCCCCCATGCGACCGCTTGGTTGGAGCGACCGCTCCAGATTGACTTTCGACCCCGTTTCCAGTTCTTCCAGAGAAGTCTTCCGCAGGGTTTCTGGGGCGAGGCCTGAGGCAGCGGGCTTGAAACAAATTAGGAAGACTCTCAGCGATGGTTCGGACGTTTCAACAGCAAAGCAGCAGGTTTTACGGTGGGCCAAATGAATCTTATTAACCAAAAGATGCAAGAGCGGGCTCGCCCCATGCACCAAGGCCGTCCTACATAACACTCTGGACAACTCCAACCACGCGCTGTCCGAGTATGATTGAAACTTTTTGATTGACAGAGATCTGCCATTCGCGGAAGATTGGCTTTGCTTCGTAGGCTTCTGCGATGCGGCTGCAGCTTTGTTATCATCCATCAAACCGTCACAGTAAAACGCAGACGCAACTCACCTACTGCAAAGTAGGTCGGGTCAAATCGGGTGACCGTCAGGCACGTGCCATTGACCGCGATGCTGTCACCCAACTGCAGAGCATGAGTACGGGCTGAATCCTCTGCATCTACAGAATTCAAGTCCTATCTATGCTGTACAAGACAAGTGCGTACGCCCGTCAAGCAAGTCTCCCCTGTTGATCCTGTCAGCTTGATTCCGGGGCCTCCGATAGCCAACCTTCTGCAGCCACTTTGATCTCTCATTGCCATTGGAAACGGCCAAGGCAAGGAGCAGAGCTTTTGAACGTACTTTGACATCTTCAAGCACTGTGGACGCTTCCACAGTCAGCTCCCAGCCACCGTCCACCTGCTTCAGTTCGCGCACCGTCCCCATCTCCTCAACAATACCTGCGGGAAGCACAAGGAAGGAGCTGGGACCACTGGTGAAGGCGTTGGCTTACTGGCATGACCGTAAGATTCACCGATTAATCGATATTGAGTGCAAGCCACGATGTCACCATCTGGACTTGGGCGTAGTACGTCGTAAGGGACTGAGAGGATTCTGCTACAAGAATCACCACACAGTGACAGAATGCACACAGATGTGTGTGCATTTATGGCAGGAAGTTGCGACAGGGAGGCCAGAGAAAAGTGTGTACCAGGCGGAATCGTTCCTTGGGCGATGGAGACGTGGTGCAGCTGGTCTAGACGTCATCTCATGTCTTTTGCCCCAACACATACTTGATCTGTTGGGTGGGATTGCGGACTTCACGGTGTCCAACAGTAGCCACGCAAACCACACAGTATCGTCAAGAGGAACCCTGAACCAGCAATAAGTAGACCAGTGGTATTTGTGATTGCTGATGATTGTTTTAGCACCTGTAAAGATGGCTCTGGTTGCGCCCCCCTGGCACTGGCGGAGCCTCGGTGCCGCTTGCTGAAGCACTTGTGCCTTCCATCGGACATCAGTAAGGAAGGTGGATTGGCGCAGCGTCCTCTGAGCAACGCCTGGTAGGCAAACAGACAACCGCTGGTGGCCTGTAGGAGCAAACATGGATCCGGATCAAATGCAATGTCAGGTATGACAGGAATTGAGCTGAGTGCTCAAAGCTCCTTTCAAATTGGATGGATAGTGGTTATGAGGCCTGCAAACAGGGACAGGCTTTGAGCAGCCACGCTGCATCAACATCAGCTACAATCGTGGAGCACCACCACTCATGGCGGACGCTCTGAGGTTTGAGAGAACGAATTCCTCGAGTTCAGGTGCATCTTCAAACTTTAGTCTTTCAGAGTGATGTAACCATCGGGTGCATTCACATTCACCCCGCCTCCCGCATGGTGGGGCTATGCTGAGCAGTGCCTGTGGAGCCCTTGTCTGTCGGCAGGGACGCCTGCACTCCCGCAGAGTAGGGAACGAGACAGTAGGACCCGCACAGACCAGCGTGTCCGCCATGTTCTAAGCAATGCTGACGAGATGACCTACCTACCGTATCCTACCTGAAGCTAAACTTTCATGAGCAAGGCAGAGCTGTGGAGCTCAGCGGCCAGGCGGCCCGGCCATCCCTCTTGCACTGTTCTGCCAATACCCCAGGTACTTCCCAACCGTCGATGATTCTGTCAGAGCATCGGACTATCGCAAGCAGCCCTGCTGGTAATCCGATGAACAAAGTGCAACCGTCGATTGGCTTACGGTAAGGTTGGATGCTTGTCACATATGCTTACGATCATGCCTTTGGACTTTTGCACCCGCATCTAGTCCCGCCTGCCAGCTAATGCTGAGCAGCATTTGCTGGCACTGCATCATCATCCTGCATGCCAGCTAACAGAGCTGTTGTTTGGAATTCATTGCAATGGGGCGGCCAGCACTGTCAACAGTGCTCAGCATTGCTTGTCAATGGCATTACTAGCTTGAGGCCCATTTCTGAACGCCACTGATCAACCATGTCCCTCTCAAAGCCCACCCTGACGCCTGCAATGCAGCGGCTGACCAGCCGCGTCAAGGAGCGGGCAGCGGACGTCAAGGAGCGCGTGCGGCACACCCTACACTCCTCAAGTGAAAGGTTTTCCGCTGACGAGGTGGAGGACTATGATTCATATCGTTCGTACAGCAGTCCTCCCATCAGGGAACAGCATGCAGGGGGGGTGCCGATCTCCCCATCTTTTGGGGGGGCACAGCGGGCAGGAGCGGGAGCTATCTCAAGCTCATATAGAAGAGGGGAGCAACTAGGAGGGGGAGACACATCCGAAGGGGGAACAGAGACGGACGGGGATGACTCGCGGTCCGACGTCACTGATCCATATGTTGAGGAAGTTGAGAACGAGGCGTGGGGAAACAGACCGGGGATTGCGGTGCGCAAGATTCACGTGGCTGTGTGTGCCGCCAGGAACTTGATGGCAAAAGGGGCAGACGATAGCTCGGACCCATTCTGCATCGTAAGTGGAAGTTCTTGGTTCAATGCTGTGGCTAGAGTTTGTTGTGGTGCATAGGCTATCCTGGTGGTGCATAGGCTATCCTGGCGGTGCCCAGGTAACCTGGCGGTGGCATAGGCTGCTTTGTTGGAGCCTGTTACATGAATTCCACCGAAGTGAACCAGATTGTTCAATGGAGAGTGCGACTGATTGCTTTGCCAACTGCGGGAGTCAATGGGCCCGTTTTTCTACATCCTCATGGGAAGGCACATAGTCCCAATGATGATTCTGCCCCCTGAATGCCCAGGATTGCAGATTATAGGAGCCACTTTGCCAGCCAAGCTCGCACTTCATAGGAGTTCCGTTTTAGCTGTTGTGAAACACAGCGCCAACTGAGGCGGTTGAAAGTTGCGTACCTTGTCTTTTGTCTCCTGGCAACTTCTCTTTACACGGTGTGATTGTCAGAGCGTCGCAGACGTGGCGTCTAAAGGGATCCCCCACTACCCAATCGGTGTGATCTCCAAATAATCTCCGATGTCCGCCTATGCCCCTCTAACTGCCTGCATGTTGGCAGGCCTGACATTTGTCCTTCCACTGATGTAGCTGGAGTTTGATGGGAAGCAGAAACGCACGACAACGAAGGTGGACTCACTGAACCCTCTGTGGGATGAAGAGGTGAAGTGCTCGTTCCACGTATCTGTAGCTCTGGCAATTTAAGCTGCCTGCCTGTGAGTGTGGCCTTGTGCGGGCTTGTCTGTGGGGACATGTTTGCCGGTCCTAAACCTCGAAGAAGTTGAATTTGAGATCTCTGTTGGAACCTGAGGTCATTGTTATTGGCTGAAGACGCTCCAGTTCTATCAGGGACTACTGTATGTGGACACTGCTAATCCAACTTTTGAACTGCCCAGTGGCACTACTTTTCCAGATGTATCCGCTCAGATCTGAGGGACAGTTTAATCTGTCAACCGGGCCTTCGCATGCAACGCAAAACATGTTATGCTAAAACCTTAATCGTCTCCAAAGCTCATGCCCCAGCTCTTCGCTCCCTCCTATCCAGACGCATCTTGTGGCGGCGCCTTTCCGCTTAACATCTCTCGTCTATGCCTACGTAATGGAAGCTTCTCATCAAACCTTCGAATTTCCATTTCATCATTTACGAAAACGAATGTCAGCCGGTTTTTGTCTTCTCTTTCCAGCTTCACCATGTTACAGCCCCAGCTTTGTTCATCTTGTCATAAGCTGAACCCTTCTTGTCGTTCCTCGCTCAGTTCGTCTTCACAATCCCGCACGCCAGCACCCTCCCGGGCAGTGCGGCGGCAAAGCAGGAGACCCTCGAGATCAGTATCTACAGCCGCAGCCGAACAAAGAAGCATCACGGTTTTCTTGGGCGCGTGCGGTTTCCGATTAACTTCTATGGGGAGAGCGAGGGCATCTTGCCCCGGGGGCAGGAAAAGCTCATATACTACCCCCTCGAAAAGCGGAGCCTGCTGTCCCGGGTCAAGGGGGAGATCGGGTGAGGCGCAATCATTCTTCTCATATTGCCGTCCCTCCGATTCAGTTTTAAGCTTCCTTTTGCCCCCTTTTCGTGGCTTTCTTTTTGAGTTATGTAAGGGGCACTGATAAGTGATGGAGGTAAAGCTGGGCGTTTGTTCGGAATTCTGAGGAGAAGCGGCTGCTGCTAAAAGAAGTTTGGGAAACTGGCTCAATAAATCGGGGGAGAGGGTAAACGAAGATGGTGCACGACAGACGGCACTTCGAATGGTACATATCGCACGAACTGACAACTGGTCTGATTCAGTTTGTCAGTCGGGTTCTCACACCCTCAGCTTGTTTCGGTTGCTGATGCCGCTACTTTTACCCCAGGCTGAAGCTCTGGTACGACGATACCCCCCGAAGCGAGGATTACGACTCGGACGCTTCGATCGAGGGGCCCCGTTCCCCAGGGGACGACGAATCCGACTTCGACGGGGGGTCCGTAGCAGTCTATGCCAAGGACAACCGGCGGGGGGGGATTCACCAGCAAGGCAACGTGGCCCACGTGGTGACAGGCGTCAGCAGCCCATTCGACCTTGTGGACCAGGTGGAGTACCTGTTTGTGCGCGTGCTGCGCGCGCGGGCGCTCCTCGCGGCCGACTCCAACGGAACGAGCGACCCGGTGAGGCCCTGGAGCTTCGGAGGCGTTGTTTTTCAGGTGGTGTCCCGTTCTGAAACAAGTCTCTCGGCGATGTCAAGGAGCGTGTTACGTGTCTGTGGCTTGTTTGGAGGCTCTTTGGGCTGCGAAAGAGAATACTGTTCCGCCAGATGGAATAAGTGAACACAGATCAGGTCGGAGTGTAAGTTGTGTATGTGTTCAAGGTCGCCAAGGAGGAACGCGGCGATTGCGTCCCATCTTCTTCTAAACAGAAGATAGAATAGCAAGAAATGATTCTCGTAATCGATGTCAGCAAGCTTCTGCAGGGTCCGGCGCAAAATGTTCACAGCGGCATCACTTTCGTTCGTAATTTGAATCCAAAATTACCGTCCTACTTTGGCCCCGCAGTACGTCAAGATTCACGTGGGGCCCCGCTCGGCACAGACACGCGTGATCAAGCACGAGCTGAACCCGGAGTGGAACGAGGTGTTTGCCTTCAACAAGGCCCCCGGCTCGGGAAGCGACCAGAACCACATCGACCGGGAGACGGGGGTGCTCGAGCTCAGCGTCTGGGACGAGGTAAGAATCCTCAGGACTTCGGTGTCGCCCCTTTTGAGGATTTAGGGATTTGCTTGAGATGCGTTCTGCCCAACTCGGCAGGAGAGAACGCGGAAGCAAGTTAACACCAGTGTGCCAGCTTCTATGGAATGAGCGGCAATTTGTCGGCCTAGAGAAAGTTTGAACGTCACGCTGCCAGGCAAATACAGCCTTACTCCTTGGTTTTACTCCTGGAAACAGTTGGTGGTCGTAGCTGAGTCGTAGCTGAGTCGTAGCTGAGTCATAGCTGAGAGTCACACAGACCGTTTTTTTTTCCACTCGCCATGCTTCAAGTGATCGTTCGAACCCGGAAGTCCAGCTTTGTTTGGCGCCTGTTTTAGCAGAGTGAAAGCGACGCCACGTTCTAGATCCGGAAAACATCAGCCGCGCCAGCTTGTGCGCGGCTGTAGCCCAGAACGTATACTTGGGGCAAGGTTCTGAAGTATTGCTGTTCCTGGACAGTTGCGCCTCGCTTCGACGGGAAACCCTCGCGCGCTCGCCGTTCGCAATTACTCGCTTCTTCTGACGTCGCTCGTTGTCGAGCTTTGCCAGCGTACTGTTCAGAGACTGAGTGGAGGCTTTCCCCATGCCATTCGGCTTCAGACCTCTCGGAATCCCTTTTCGGCGATCGTTCGCTGTTGAGAGTGATAAGTTCACAAAATTCTGAGAGAAAATTCTGAGGAATCAGGAGAATGCTGTTCTCATGCCACTCAGCCTAGAGGTCGGCCCCTCACAAAAGCTCTGCCGCTTTTTGCGCAGGACTTTCTGACGGCGGACGACTTCTTGGGCCAGATCCAGATTCCGCTGCACTCAGTGCCGATGCGTGTGTACCCCGAAAAGGGCGTCGACCCGCAGTGGTTCAAACTAGAGAGGCGGTCGCTCAAGGACGCGGTCAAAGGTGGGCGCATGGCCTAGCGCACCCTGAACCGGAGAATTCTAATTGGACGGCTCGGTTTTCTCGTGATACCCTAGCTGCAAAGCTACGAGGAAATTGAATCGCGGAGGGATCGACTGAGAAGCCCTGCTGCCTTTCTGTCCTGATCTATATTTTACTCACAAGCTCATTCTCTGGGACGAGCAATTTCGCGCCAATGTTCTGGGCCCATGCCGCGTTGAAGCTCGCTAGCCCAGGGTTTTCAGGTCCAGTGGAATAGACAAGGCCGAGAAACGAGTCGAAGGGTTCACAAATCTTGTTGCTGACGCGAGCAATCAGCTTGTGCGCTCGTCCTCGGTATCCTACCCGGTGGAAAGGCGGCTCTGTTTCTTGAAATCACCTTGCTCAACCCTTGCCCTTGCCCCCCCCCCGCAGGCGACATCATGGTGGCGGTGTGGTTCGGCACGCAGTCCGACGAGGCGTTCGCGAGCGCGTGGCAGTCGGACACGGGGGGGCTGCCCCAGTTCCGGTCCAGATCATATGCGACCCCCCGGATGTGGTACCTCCGGGTGACCGTCATCGAAGCGCAAAACCTCACGGCGACCGACGCAGGCGGGAGCGACCCGGTAAGAGTGTGTTGGAGTCGCCCGTTATTTCAGCTAGACGACACGTTGACGTGGAGCTTTTGCGCGATGATCTGGTTCGGTTAAGTGGACGATTTGTCGTTTTTCCTACCCGTGCTTATGCTTCTTTCAACCCAGGCCGGGCATGGCATCCATACGAATTCCACAGCCCCAGTGTCTGTTAGGAATACAGGATCAACTGTGAACTCTCACATCCGCTCCACAAAAGCCCCTTTCAATCTTCCCCCCGTCTTCGACGACCGAGTCCCGGCAATAGCGTTACGAGTATTGCCGCAGCGCTGACTATCACAGTTTCGTCTCCCGCCTTTGTTCGTCAAGGTCAAGCTCAGCTCCACGCAAGAAGCGCGAACCAAGTCGCAGCCATCGCTCGACTCCCATTCCGTTTCAGTGAGACCCGACCGAGAACTAGAACCTCCCTGGTTATGCTAACATGTGCTCCTCTTCCTCGCCCCTTCTAGTTCGTCAAGGTCAAGCTGGGCTCCACGCAAGAGGCGCGCACCAAGCCGCAGGCCTCCACGCTGAACCCTGTGTGGAAGGAGGACCTGTTCTTCGTTGTGGCGGAGCCGTTCGAGGACTCGCTGCTGCTCACGGTCGCCGACTTTAATCCGTACAGCGCAAACGACTTCCTGGGGCAGATCCGGATCCCGCTGGGCAGCATCGAGACGCGGCTGACCAACCGGGAGGTCGGCTCACGGTGAGCGGGACACGTGGCGGAGTGTGGCTTGAAATAGAGTGGCGTTGAGTGGAGTTTGATTTTATCGGAGCAAAAGAAGGGAACGCTGTTCTCAGTTGTGCCGATGCTGTGCCCAAACGTACATTCTAATTTGCTCTTTACAGAGTCCGAACGTACTCAAATGGTTTCCGTGACCGGAGCTTTCTTTTGTTTTTTGAGCCCAGCACAAGCCAAAAGCGCTTTGAACCAGTCCCCGCGCTTTTTCCCCTCTGGTTATTGAAGAGGTGCTGCTACGCAGGCTGATGACTGTGCAGTGCTCCAATGACAATTCTCGTAGCCCACTAGTAGCACAAGTCTTTCCCAATCCTCATGTCAAGGCCTCTTTGCTTCCAGACCGAGTCTCCACAGCCCTGCCACGCCTTAGTTTTGGTGCTCGCTCTCCCTGAGCCCCTCCCAGTCCTTAAACAGGTCGTAGTGGGACATGTTTCACGCAACGATGTCGCAGTCGCTCGCAATTGCCATGTGGCCTGATTCCACAGCGAACGAACAGTCCATACCCTTGACGGGATTGTCCCTGCAAGCCACGTGGGGTAGACGCCCCCTTAAAATCTTCACATGGAGTTCCCCCGTCTCAAAATCCTCATATGGAGCCCCCCCCCTTCCCCCGACAGGTGGTACGCTCTCGACAAGGGCGACAACCGACGCGCCGTCAGCGGGCGGCTCCACCTGCGGCTCGTGTTCGAGGGGGGGTACCATATCAACGACGGCTCGGTCACGCACAACAGCGATTCGCGCCCCACCGCCAAGCAGCTGTGGCGGCCCCCAATTGCAACTCTTGAGCTGGGGATCATCGGTGCGGCGGGGCTGCCGATCATGAAGACGAATAGCGCGACTGGGGGGGGTACGACGGACGCGTATGTCGTGGCCAAGCACGGGAAGAAGTGAGGAGGCTCAGCTTTTGATGATACAGAGTTTGGAACGGGGGTCCCGATTGTGGGGCTGGGTTGTGTTCGTCGGGCCGCACGCCGGGCTCGTACCACTGTGGTGTGGTTTGTTAGAGAGAATTGAGAGAACTTCAGTCTGTCTGGGCCCTTTCTATAGTGAGTTTGTGGCAAAGCATTTGGGGGCAACAGCAATCACCGCGCAGGTGAAGAGAGGCACAAGTCGTCCGCAGGGGCAGTACGAGCTTGCATGCTCTCCCTCTTGGAGTTGGTTCCTTGCTGAATCCGGGGCACAGGGTTGCCTTCGTAGAAATCCGAACCGCAAAGGAGGAGACGCACTTGCTTCCCTATCGGCGGTCTCGGGCACGCCAACGGTAAATTTTGGTTTCTTGGAACTCAAACGGCATCCTCGCTGAGTAAGAGCGCCTCTAGGTGGATGCGCATAGCACGATGGAAAACGGACGCAGCTACATTCCATAGCCGGAGACTGAAATCGGTAGGATCCTATAATCCTGGTTGTGCTCTGTTTGCAGGTGGGTGCGCACAAGAGGCACAAATTTTTGCATAGCGCAGAATCGTACAACTCACAAGTCAGATCCCTGGAATCCCCAGATAATGAAGCAAATGGCCCCCCCTCTGGTTGCAGGTGGGTGCGCACGCGCACTGTGAAGGACGAGAGCGCGCCGCTGTGGAACGAGCAGTACACGTGGGACGTGCACGAGCCGTCCACGGTGCTCACCATCGGCGTCTTCGACAACCAGCACACGCGCCACACCGCGCTCGAAAAGGCGCGCAACAATAAGGACAAGCCGCTCGGCAAGGTGAGGTTCAAGAAAAGACAGTCCGCCATTTCAGGACTCTGCTTTCATGGACTTTAGGTAATTAGTGGATCATGCAACTGCAAAAACAGCCGCGGGGCAACGTGGAGGGCGGCTGGAAGAGATCGTCGCATTTAGCATCATAGCGGTTTGGGGTGTTGTGAGCGGTTAGGTGTTGCGAGGACGATCCTTGAGGAAAAAGTCGGAAACCCACTCTTTTCAGGGGCCATATTTTCTCCTTTTGAATCTTGACAAACCAACGGGCGAAAAGCCCTGTTTTCTTCGAATCCTAAGAGCCCGAATTGAAAACCCTCAGAACCCTTAAAACCTGTTTCGTTCAGATGCGCATCCGGCTGTCGACTCTGGAGGGCAACAAGGTGTACCGCGGCTCGTTCCCGCTTTTTTTGCACAAGAAGCGCATCACTCCAATGGGCACCCTCGACCTCGCCATCCGCTTCACGTACCCGTCCTCCCTCCCCATTCTGCGCCAGTACCTGCGCCCCGTTCTTCCTGCGATGCACTACCTAGATCCTATCGGAAAAGACGCGGCGGAGACGCTGCGGATCTCAGCGATGAATCTGGTGGCAGACCGGTTGGCGAAGTATGACCCGCCGCTGCGGCGAGAAGTGGTGGAGTATATGCTGGACACGGACGAGATGCTGTTCACGATGCGGCGCATACGGGCCAACTGGAACAGAATCAAGGTGGGTTCGAGGGTTTTGAGTCTCGGCCACTTGCGTTTCGGCCATTCTCTGTACTTGCATGTTTGCGATCGTCAGTGGCTGCGTGGGTTTAAGGCGTGGGAACTCGAGACAATTGGCTTCACGTGAGTCGCCTCTTCCTGCTCTTCTCTCCTCTTGCATGTCTGCGATTTCTGGTGACTTTTGCGTTCCTTGCTTCTGTGTCATCATGCCATGTCTGCGTTTGTCGGAGCTTTCAAGATTGGGAACATGCACAGAATTGATATGTGCAGCGCAGCACGTTGCAGCAGCGGGGCCATGCTGACCGCAGCAAGGTGGGCTTGTCCTCTATGAAGCTCTTCTTGATTTCCTTCCAGAATTGGAACTCCCCCTCGCAAATGTTCATCCCAAAACCGTTCCCCCTTCTTCCGCACAGGCCGTCTTTTCGGGCGTCCCGTGGGCGCTGCAGCAGTTCAACCGCGTATGTCAGTCTAAGATTCCTTCCCCCCCTCCCAGTAGCTTGTTTGTTTCGATTGTTGCGAATCTTACTCCCAACACCTTTCCCCCACTTTCGCGCAGGCCGTATTCACGGGCGTCCTGTGGGCGCTGCAGCAGTCAACCAGGTGTGCCAGTCTTAACATCTTTCCCCCACCAAAGTAGCTTGTTTGTCTTGTTTTCTTTTTTTTCTTGCGAGTCTTCATTCACCCCCCCCACTTCCGCGCAGGCCGTCTTCTCGGGCGTCCCGTGGGCACTGCAGCAGTTCAACCGGGTGTGCCAGTGGCGCAGCCCCCCCCTGACGCTGACCGTGCACGGGGTGTTCATCTTCATGGTCCTGCGCCCGCACTTCATCCTGCCCACCGTTCTCGCCATGCTCGTTGGCAGGGGGGCCTTCTACTTCCAGCACCGGCCGCGGGGGCCCGCCAGCATGGACCCCCGGTTATCGGGTAAGCCCCAAAATTTATGAGTGATATTGCAGTTTCCCAAATGACAAGGCCTTCAAATCTCAAGCCTAGCCTTGTTCAGGATCTATGTGCCTCGTACTACTCCAATGAGTCGCGTTTGCAGAAGCTAGCGACGTGGGCAGCACTTGATTCGGCCTCGTCCTTTGGACGGGCATTCGGTGTCGACACAGAAAAAAACTTTGAACGGACTGCAAGCTGGGCTGCAGTCATGCCCCAGTCTCATACAGCAAATCATTGAAACCTCAATCATTGAAACCTCGACGGCCCTCGGGGTTATGATCCGACGACGAAGCTTCGAGGTTGATCGCACAAGACGAAGCGTGCCTTGTAGGGTTGCGCTCTGTCAAGCAATGAGCCTGACCGGAGCTGAGGTATGCATAACCGGAGGGTGCTTATGCGTGCAGGCGGCGAGGAGCCGGAGGATGACGTGGACGACGAGGAGGACGAAGAGGAGCTGATGAAGGGCAAAGATAAGACGTCCATCAAGGTCATCCAGAACCCGTACCGCAACTACAAGGTGCGCCTCAGTACATCAAAACCCGTTCCTAAAGTCCAGCGGTCTTTGCGGAAAGCAACGTTGGGTTTGCAGCGCTCCGAGTACTTCGCAGAGTCACGTGCCAAAAGTAGACAGAACGTCATACTAGATGTGAAGAAGACATATACTTCGCTTGCTTTTAATAAAATTGCGGTTCCTCAGTCCGTTTTGAAGTGCGGTTTGCGCTCTGCCAGGCCTTATCTGGACTCTGTCCCGGTAAATCGCCCTGTCTTGCTTTATCAGGCATTTCGGAGAGAATGGTCGAAGTCTCCGTGGAAGACTTTTAGGCGCTAACAGGCGATTCGACATTCTCACCAATCCCCGGTGCTTCTGTTGGAGGCAGCTCGCTCCTGACCTCACCCTCACCTTCGGTAAATCCCCTTCGAAGTGGACCGCCTCCTTTCAATAACACGTCGAATCCGCACCGCGTGCAGATCATCAAGGCGCGCTTTGACAAGATGAAGGGCTACGCGGCGCTGGTCCAGAACATTCTGGGCCAGATCGCGGCCCAGGGGGAGCGCCTGACCGCGCTCCTCGAGTGGCGCGACCCGCGCGCGTCCACGGCCTTCTGCTCCTTCTGCGCCATCATGGCCGTCTTCCTCTTCTTCGCGCCCATCAGGTGCGCGCGCAATTCATACTAAAAACCTAAAACCCTGAAATCCTGTAACCCGAAAACCCGACAAGTCTAGGGCCCTGAAACCACGCCGCGTTTTATGTGCGGCTTTCAGGGGTAAGATGTCACGGCTGGTGACGGACTAGTCACTAAGGGTATTATTCGACAGTCAGAGGGTATGATTGCAGCGGGAGAGAACTTTTTGCTCCTTCTTCGTGCACAACAGGTGCGGGTCCCGGGGCTGATTCAACTAGTTGTGCTGCTATTCAACAGCTGTCGCAACGGCTCCTCTGGCTTTTGTGCTACTTTATTAATTTCAAAGCGTGCGAAAGTGTGGAGCTTAGAGGTTCATCTTTGTTGCCTCTGAAATTTTGAAATGTGGTGATGAATAGCTGCAGTTTGGGCTGTCGGTTTAAAACGGCTTGCTTTTCATGTCCACCTCACATTTGTTCCGGAAGACACGATTGGCACTAAGCTCTGCAAGGAATATTTAGTGTGCACCGAAGACTAGCATTAGAACTTTGGTCGCAGTTCAATCGACTCTCGAATGAAAGGTGGGGTGCTTTGTGGGGTCATTCGTGGTACCTTTCGCTCCGATAGGGCTGACCAGCCACCCTTTTGAGCTCCGTGTGCTTGAAGCGGCCCTGCCGTTCCAGCCACCCCCTTTGTTCTGCCGGCATCAATAAAGCGGCCGCTGTCCATCAAGTTACTCAACGGCAAGGCAACGCCATTTTTTCGCTTACCGGGCTTGCTTCTGTCCCCAGGTACGTCGCCATTTTGGTGGGCTGCTTCATCATGCGCCACCCGCGCTTCCGCAACCCCCTCCCGCCCGCCCCCGTGAACCTCTTCCTGCGGTTGCCGTCGTTGGAGGACCGGATCATTTGACGAGGGGTGCGCCGGAAGTCGGGTGGTTAGAAAGTAGGGCCGGCCGATGGTCGGGGTGCGTGAGCTAGTTTCAGCGGAAGCTAATATTCAGCGCAACGGTCTGGATCAGTGTAAAAACCGGGATTTGCAAATTCGTTGGCCGCGATGTGTTCAAATATCGGATTCTGGGGGCCTCAGAAGCGCGACACGAGACCCCCGTATGTGGTAAAGGGAGCTTGCTGGGTTGAGATAGGGAGTCGAATGAAGGCTTGCATAGTGCGTGTACAGACCACTAGCCTGGATAGCAGCGTAGGACAACCGTTGACCGCGTGCAGTCCATTTTTGTCATTGTTCACATAGGTACGTTGAGTCGGATCGCACAGGACATTGATCAAGATTGGGCTTACTCTTCCCGATATTTGGCACGGCTGCATGATCAGTTACTTAAAGTTGAAATCTGAACGTAACTGCACGTTGTTCAGTTGCATGTGACGGCAGCACCGTTCATGACCGGGTTTGGTTGCAACTGCAACACTTCTAGCTCTAGGCACAGTTAACGATGGCCACAGTTTTTGCAATCAATGGGTGATATATCGTTACTTTATACGCCAAGGTGTACGTAGCTATACCTTTACTGTGCCGAGGCACACGCGTCAGCGCATGTGCACCACTTGATAAAAAAATTAAAGTATATCGCGTTTCCCATAGTTGCAGGCCGCGGTATCATTGTCATGATGGCGCGGAAGTGGTGCGGCGCAAGTCTATCATTAAAAGCTGGCCGGGCCCGGCGCCGCGCTTGTTGACTTTCAATGATCAGCACTCGATCAGACGTAATGATACCCCTCATGCGACTACTATACGCATGATCGACGTGGCTCTACTGAACATGACTTTGGCCGCTAGCTGGCCAAGAGCCTACATGCGTGTGGGCGGCGGGCCCATACTTCGGGTTCCCCAACATGCCCAGTGCACCATGCCAACTTAAGCGAGCTCAGCCTGCTGTAGCTTGCCCCGGGCCCGGCATGCGCCCATGTACCGGCGTGCAGCTTCCACAATTTAGCACTGGCTGTGAAATCTACAGAGAAACACTTTATGATGTGACGATTTGTAATGGCTCTGTGCAGACCATTACGACCCAGTAACTTGTAGGGCTGATCAAATGCCAGACACTCATTCGTCAGTGCCCGTCAAAGGTGTCGAACCCTGTAAAATGCTATTAGGCAGCACGCCTTCATCTTATAAACATATAACAGCACGCCTACGCAGCATGTATTCTCTACCTGCTCTAACCGTTGCCATATTGTGCAAGGAATCAGGGCACTCTCCGACCCGCTACAGTCCGCTTCTCCTGTTCTACCTCGGCTTTCTGAAGGCTCGTAAAGAGCTCAACCTGCAAAGAAACCGGAAAATTGTCGTGAAGACATCAAAGCCGTGAACCAAGCTCCACCTCATGCTGTCGCCATGCAAGACTGGCAGCGCTCAGAAGCAAGGCAGATCGACCTCTCGACGGCTGACACGTGTCTTCCTTCCAACCCCGTGGCGCATAGCACGAGTTCTCGTCCACAGTTTGCGGGCTCGCAAGAATGCTGCTGGTCTGTGCATTCTTCGGGTTTCTCTTTTCGCGGCCAACCTGTTTGAGCTGCTGTTGGAGCCGCCGCTCGTGGTCCGCCTGCGCGGCCGCCTGCTCCTGCCGTATACTGGCCGCATCCACCTGGAGGAAAAGCTATGGGTTTACGGCGTGACGTCGACCGAGGAGGCTGAAGCCCCCATCTACGATGTTTTGATCCAAAAGGAGTACCCCTTCTTATCAAGAAATTAAAAAGGTGCCTCCTCCATCGCCCTTGAATTTTGTTACCTGAAGGTGCCCTGACTGGACTCCGCATGTTTGGGAATCCATTAAATGGACGACAGTGAAGCCGAGGTTCCAGCAGATCGCAAGCAACGGCGCTTGCGAGACGCGACAAGGCGACCATGCAACGCAAGAAAAAGGGCCCGATTTGCTAAGCCTTGCATCCTGACGGAGAAGTCTGAGCGACTTCGCTAAGTTGCGGGTGCAGAGAAGAAAGAACGGCTAAGAGTGTGCCCTGATCCCGAACAGTTCCGACTCCAGGCGGGAAAGCAAATATGTTACTCCGGATCCAACGAAGTCGATTCGTCGTTTGACACACGGCGTTTACGGGATACCGTTTCAACAATCCGGACTCAAATTGGTGAAAGTACCAGCGTGCTCGGTAAACTGCTCTATCAGGTCTTGAACAAGGGTTCTGCTCTGCCCGTCCGGAGTGGCACTTTCCAGAAGTGATGGCGACTACTCTCAAAGCCTACCTTCTTAAAAAACAGCTCTACGGAGCATAC
Organism: Klebsormidium nitens; assembly: GCA_000708835.1. Taxonomy (NCBI): domain Eukaryota; kingdom Viridiplantae; phylum Streptophyta; class Klebsormidiophyceae; order Klebsormidiales; family Klebsormidiaceae; genus Klebsormidium; species Klebsormidium nitens. The sequence continues at coordinate 49,677 of DF237074.1, forward strand.
GAAGGGTGCCATGGCCCTCACCTCGTCGATAAGGATAGTAGCGCTGCTAACAAAGCCTAGACTGCCCAGTGTGTCCTCGTCGCTATCAATAGACGTCGGGTGCGGACTGTCCTGCACGGACACATTCGGACGCCAGGGTTATGAAACGGCCATCTTAAAGTTGAGAGCACAAGTTTCCGTGTTTCTGGTCCAGAATGTCCCAAGGTTGTGAACAATATACAAGTCGTGGAAGTGGGGCCGACTTGTCGAGGAGTGTTTGCTGGAAGAAAAGGTGCTGGATAACAAGGAGCGAAGAATGCGAACAACAGCTTGGAAAGCTGGTTGAAGCAAGGGTGCAACAGTCAGTTTGCAGTATGGGCGACATATTTGACAACAAGCTACGGCATTCATACATCTTGACTCCTGAGTACTTCACTTTGCGGCGGAATAACACGAACATTAACCACACTTCTATTTTTTCACAGCCTGCAAGCGGCGTGGCCCGCCTTTCGCTCACCTCCGTGGTGAAGAAGAGCCGCTGTCGGTCCGCCTTAACCCGGAAAAGTTTCTCGCAGAAGACCCGTAACCGGGCGACGGTGGTAGAAGCCGGCAGCTTCTTGACGATAGGGGCGCGCTCCCCCGCGCCCGGCGCCACGCAGGTTAGGCTCAAAGCTGGAGAAGGACCGGGTCAAGGGATGACCGGGAGACAGGGCCGGTGGAGCGCTTTGCCGACTAGAAGTTTCACTGTTCGAAGGGACCTCTTCTCTCCCGTCTTCTTCAAAGTGCATTTGAAAGATTCCGCTTGGACTTTGCAGACACCACGCAACAAGCGAGTATCATAAAGGGGAAGGATGGCCGGTATCAGAAAGCGAAGCAAGGGAGACGTTGTATGCTATGTAGCTTGCGGTATATCTCTCGCTCAAGAGGCAGCCTCAGCCAAAGGAAACCAGGTCTCGGAGGCCAACAATTTTAGGACAAAGTTCTCAGAGGATACAGCACAGCTCATCCGCCAGGGACTTCTGCGTTGCTGGTCCTCCAGTCAGGTCTTCCATTACCAGGCCGTACTTCGCTTTCAGCGCCTCGAACCTGCGGGCATAGAAATAAGAACTATCGTCACAATGACGTCAGGTCCAGTTTGAAAAACATTTCAGTTACATTGCACACCTTTCGCAGATTGATCAATCTAAGCTCCTCTTAAGACAACAGCAGAGGCTCTTATCAGAATCATCAACTTTGCCTTCGTTATCTTCGTCGAGCTTGTATGCGCCAGTGCTTGGGTCGCGCTTTTCAAGCTTGGCACGTGTCTGGGATCTCCTTTGAGAAAGTGGGTCTACGAACCAAGAGGGTTCAAGAGCTAGAGGGATCACCTTGGATGTTCCGAGTCTTCCTTCCCCTCGAGCTGCTGTGCGATGACGTGGCGGACGTAGCGGACCTCCGAGTCGCGCCTTTCTCGCGCAGATATCTGGTGTCGGCGACACACTGTCATTCTTTTATTACCACTTATGCCGGCATAGCCCAATTTGGTGCAAGATCAAACTGTGCGTGGTGAGCTCCTAGTCCCCTTGCGCAAGAGAAGAACCAGCGCTGCCTATTATGGATAAATGGCAAACTCAGGAAACAAGTTGCTCGGTTTCGGCTTTCTTGCAATCTTCTAATGAAAGCGATCACAACGGAAAGCGCAGCAAAATACTTGGGGTCATGACCAAATTCGACTCTTAACGCTACTCAGAGGCGCAGACGCTGCTCACATTACTTCCGTTCAAGCAAGTCAGTCCCCCGATCCTGGCAATCAGCATGTAACGGGCCGCGGTGCCTCCCCGAGCGTCGGTCAGGGGGTTGTCTGTCAGTCGCACCTCCTGCGGGGACAGGGGTAGGGATGCTGTCAGGGACAGCTTTGGGTTTGCGGCACTAGAAGGGTCTCCGCCTGATCTGAAAGTGACTTACAAATCACCAAGGGCAGAGAATGCAGGTATTTGCATCTTGTTCCTTCGTTACCTGGTCGTGGACCGTTCGTTCAGTCAATCGTACAAATCAAGGCTGCGTACTCAAATGCGGATCTTGCTGTCAAGAGTGGCGGCTCTGAGTTGAAGAGCTACACATCCCAGACGATCCACTCACAAAGCTGAAGCAAGAGTCTCTGGTTGAGCAACCATAGAGGTCCAAGATTACGCCTTTTCTTCAGATTCGTGTTTGACAATACACGCCCAATTCCTACCTGGAGACTAGGAAACCGGTCCAACGAGTCGATGGAAGCCCACTCCGACAGCTGGTTGCGCCCTGCCAAGCAGTAAACGAATTCACCCAATCATTCATCAACGCTCTCGGCTTTAGCAGAGGCTCACAGCAGCGTTTCGTGATCCACGAGAGATCGTGACTTGTTCGTAAATGTTACTGGCAATCACTGCGCACCGTACAAGCACATTCACACGGGAGCGCTCCCCGAGAACATCGCCACGTTGGGAGCATCGCACCGCCTCAAATGTGACAGAACGAACCATGGACGAATCAAGTTCTCTTTCAAAGGCGGAGGCTTTACCTAAGAGGAGGCACTGCAGGCCTTGAAACGGTAGGTTTCCGGACGGCGCCCCATGCGCCTCCGATGCTTGCAGGTACCGGACGTCCGTCAACTCGTTTCCACTCAAGAACAGCGACGTCAAGCTGGAGAAAACGACGGCAGAGGAGAAGTTAAGGTTCCAGATATGGTGGCAATAAGTCCCATTTATTAAGAGCAAAGAGAGCTGTTGTTTGGGCCGACCCATGGCCAGAGGGCTTCTCTGGCTTCCTTGAAAAGGGACTGGCAGAAGCTTTTCAGATCGAAGAAGCTGTTTTCACTTGAACAATCCGCTCTGTATGGAGGAGTAATCAGAATCTGGCTCTCGGCCGTTCTTCTTTTTGTTGCAAATGACGTTAAGGCACGCCAATCCAGGAACTGGGTAAGACGAGTGTAGACACGCCTGGTGTTCTCTCGCAAAAAGGACTTTCCTTTTAAAAACTTCTTGAGGAAGCGACCCGGCGAAAACGACCTCACCTTCGCAGCGCCGACAGTTTGAGGACATCTTCCCACCGTCGAATCTTGTTATCTTCCAAGTCCAGTAGTTCTAAGGAAGGCAAGTTCTCGATCGGACCGGTGCCAAAGTCCTGGATCCCGTTTCCGCACAGGTGGAGCTCTCGAATGGAAGACAGGCTGGGCCCGAGTGCAGTGACCTGCACAGAGCAGACTCACGGTTTGGCTCGTTGCAGAGGGTGCCGGTTTGGGGCGTATATCCATGCAGGCACAAGACAGGAATCATGGTTGGTTGTGGATACCAGTTGCTTAGGATCGACTGGCGTCTTAGTTCACCTCGATACGCTTGCAGCTCGACGCTCTCTTTATTGAAGCACAGAGGCTTTGACGACTCAAATCTCTCGGAATATGCCCCGAAGTTTCGTAATCAACCGAGCCTGATCTTTACAAAGGCGTTGGAGGCTCAATTCACAAGCCCCTAGAAGAGCGGGCTTGTGGTGCCTTGAACCAAATGACTGAAGACTCAATAGCATTGGACAAAATTCGGATCAAAGCCCAATGAAGTACAAAGGGAAAGACGAAAAGGGCATACCGAGGCCCATGTGATGCCGCTGTTGTTGAGCACGAGGGTGGTCAGCCCCGAAAAGACTGGCGCCGTGGACGATGTGGCGAGATTGTCCAACGACGCCGTCAGCCGGTTGCGACTGAGGTTCAAGACCCGAAGCTTTGGGAGCTCACTAACAATCTGGCCAATGACCTGCGAAGAGAAAGGCGGTGCGTCCGTTGAAGAATCATGCGCCCCGTTGACATAAGGCAAAGAGCAGGTTTTGAGGTCGGTTTGGGGATACCAAAATCTGGCAAGTGCTTTGGAGAGGACTATCTTCCAAGGGGGACAACCGTTTGGAAAGGATCAAGGTACAGGACCGGCGCCCCTGCCCCAGAGAACAGGTGGCCTCCCTCGTGCTTTTGCCATTCTGTCTTGAGCAGGGACTGTCATAGCGCACACGTTCCGGTACAACCGTATGTCTGTCCGGCAAGCGTCGAACGCCATCCGTTTTTTTGAAAAACGGATATCATTTGTCAAGAAGCGTGGTCCTCACCGTCCAGCTGTGCAGGAGGTTCCCAGTCAGGTCGAGCTCCTCGATGTCTGGCAAAACAGGTTTGTCAAGGAGAAGCGAACTGCAGTTTTGTCCCTGTACTCTTCTGCATGAACCGCGCATCTATTGCCAGAGTGGTCGTTGCTTTCATCACAACCTCAGGAACCGGGCCAAACAGCTGAGCCTGAATGCTCAACTTCATCAAAGCATCAGTAACCTACACTGGTGTCAGCTGCACAGCTCTCAGTAGTGTCACACAAAGTCAACATGAGGACGCACAATCGCAGGGGGATACTTTTTGCTGTGGCGCCGATTTCCCCTGGCTGGCCTGCGGAGTCCACCCCCGCATCGATGAGCGCCGCTTGCTGCAGGCGCTCCAGGCGGCCCTGCTCCTGCTGGATCTTGTCCAGGCCGACGAGCACCACCGGCATCGGACGGTTACGGACCGACATAATGTACATCTCCTTCGAATCTGGGGTGCAGGATAACGTACTCTAAGAGGTTTGAAGAAGGGATTTTTGGTGCTGATGATTATGATGGCACCAAAGGAATCCTGTATAATCTGCTGACATGAGGAGAAATGAGGGAGAGCAGGATGAGCAAAGTTGGCCACCGTTGCAGCAAGCTGAAAGCATCAGAAGTTGATCAGCAGAGATTGTAGGAAGTGTTGGACGGTTGAAAGTGCAGCTATGTCCAACGAGCCTCTGACTTGGTGCCAACTGGCAATCTGGTCACTCAAAAGTCCAAGTGCCAACCACTACCAGCCTGCCACATCCAACAAAGTGTCTGCTTTCTCCACATTAGCTGACCTTCGGTGCGCTCTGCTTCCTCGGATGGTTTGTAGCGGGCCCTGAGCGCCTGAACCAGCGTTATTCCTGCTTGAATCTTGTGACTTCTCACAAGCGACCCAGCCCCGGGCTGCTCCACATGAAAGTATTTGACGCCCCCTGCCTCTCCGTCATGCTTCCCTCTCTCAAGGTCGTCCCACTCAATGCCAATCCATGTGCCCTGCTGTCCAGCCACAGGCCCGACGTACCGCACTGTGCCCTTGAATCCATCCGCATCGCTGCTCCGGATGCGCTGACCAACCTGAAAAGGGGACTCCAAACTTGAGGACGTCATCATACAGAGCTGCAATCGTGGAAACTTGCTTTGAGAGACGAGAATGCAACTACCTACAATGCGGCAGCAGTTGGCTGTGGACCGGTTTCCCTCAAAACGAACGCAGCCAGCTAGAATCCATGCAGGCCCCATGCCTTGCAAGCTGGGCCGCCGGGGCCGCCGCGTGCCCCGCGCGGCGGCCGCGGCCGGCTGCTCGCTTGCCATGTCGTGACCGCGCTGCCAGAGTCCGGCGCGACTCGATCCCGGACTCGAGGATCGCCGGAGTGAGTTCGGCCCGGAACCCGGAGCCTGATTAATGATTGGCGGCGCGCGGAATTCCAACTTCCGAGTCCGACGGGCCCGGGCCGTGTTGTTGCAGCATTTATTGCATGCATAATGCTGGCTAGCTGGTGGTCGAAGCGGGTGCCCGGTGCATTATAGAGTTGGTTTCTTGGCGTTACAGCAGTTTCCAGATTAAGTACAAGTCGGTTAGAAAACATACATCAACATCCTGACTTGCGAAGTTTAAGGGTTACTGCAGGTTAGGTAAAACAACAGGTAACGGGCCCAACACATGACGCACCGAATGTGCACACGAGCCATCGCGTCCCATGCAGATGGTTTCACAGCTGTCAGGCCCGTTAGCGCTGTTTCATACTAGCCCAGGCCCCTGGGCTGCGAGCGGGGCACAAAACGGGGCTCCGAGCGCGGGCCCACCTCCGGGCGGCGGTTCGCGGCGCAGGCGGCAGCAGCGTGCATTGCTGCGAGCCTCAGGGGCCTTGCCGGTGCTCGGGTTTGGGCCCCGGGAGATTGGCTGCCCGGCAAAATACGCACCTCTGGAGGCTGGCGTGATGCCATCGAGCACCGTTGACGTACTGCTGTTATTACTTGGTCACAGTACCTAAAAGCATTAAAAGCGCACTAGGTGAGACATATTTCGATCAGTGTGTGTAGAATCCAGATCTCAAAATGCATCATGCACTACCGCAGCTCCGTTTGGCCGCACACATTTTAAGGACTCAAGAGTCTGATACAGCGATTCAGCTCTTCCCACCGGAATGTCTCCCGGAGTCTCCTGGAGACTCAGGTTCATGAAACGCATCATTGCAATGGGTCAGGAGCATACAGCCGCCAGCGCAAGGCAAGGCTGAGAATACTCATTGCGAGATGAGATAAGAGAGAAAGCGTGTATCTCCGCCTTGCAAAAGGGCAGGGCGGGGCCCAGCACAAAGCGACGGCGGCCACTTTGGTCCCAAGTTTTAAAGACGCAAGCTCAAACGGGTGGCCTTTCTGTATTATGGTCGCGTAGCACACAGCCTCCTTGGAGAAGCTCCCTGAGAAAAGCGCTGGAAAGCAGGTGAATCGTTGCAGTCAGATCCGTTCCCCCAGGCTTGGATATTAATCTGGTTTTGAAGCTTTAGTCTCGCCCAACCAATACGGTTGGCTCGACCTGAGAATTTTTCGTGAAACTTCTGGCAGAATACAATAAGGGGCGGACTTTTCAATCAGCCCCCACTTGCACTAGGATTACACTTGGCTAAAAGATCAGCTGAAAAGAAGCCCACATTTGAAGCTTGACAGAGGATCTTTCAGCAAGCATGGCCGACGTTAGCGATCAAGCACGCGGCATCTGGCTCCTTCTCCTTCTGCTAGCTCCATTCCTCACCGCTTGCTCTGCAAACCCGGGGGCCGCGCTTAGCTCTAATCCAAGCATCTCATCCAACCAATGGAATGCCAAACGGGAGATTGGCCTCGACGACCTGCCTGGTAACCCGGTGGTTGACTGCGCGGTTAGCAACTTGGTAGCCCCCATGAGCAGCTGTGTGCAGGGCGCCTCCCAGCTGTGTTGCGCGGCGATCGACGCGGCCTTTGCGCCTGGGGCTAATGCGTCTACCAGGAACTGTTTGTGCTTGCCAATGGTCGCGGCCGCGGGACAGAAGGCTGCGCTTGGGCTTGGGGTTGACTTCAACAAGGTGAGACCAGCAAGTGCTCTGAATACGTTCGAAGGTCCTACTCTCCATGGGTCCTTGGGGGAGCTGCCTGTTGCAAGGGAACCAATCTGAAATGCTCCATTCAGGTAACAAAACAATGATTGATCAGAAGCTGGGTTGCAGGCCGGTGTAGATGCAGATTCTACAAGAAGTGGGCCCCGTTCTTTTCAGAGTCAGCCTTTTGAACCGAATTACTTTTGCAGCGGCCCTCAAACACCACCCTCCACTCACATCTAACCCACTGGTGCCGCTCCTCTAGTCAGCTTGAGGAGTTTTAAACGCCCAGCTTAACCGCTTGTTAACCCGCTGTTAACCCTGCCCCAGGTTCTGTCCGACTGCTGGACGGCCTACGGACTGCAGACCAGCTGGTTTGGCGGGACCAACGGCCACTGCCCAACGCTCCCGGTGCGGTCCGACCCATACTTGTGGCGCGCACTCGCGCCCAATATGGTCGTCCTTCTCCTCACCTACTGGGCACTGTGCGGGGCCGCGGACTACGGGCTCCGCCGTTGGGTGCCGGCCTACCGCGACCTCTCGCCGCTCAAGCAGCGGAACGTCGCGACGTATCTCCTCGAGATCCTCGTGACGTCAGCGGCGCTCGTGCTGACGCTGACGTACGACGCGGACATCCTCTTCTTTGGACGTATCGGCACCCTGGCGAACGCCACTAATGCCGGGATCGGCTTACTCCTGGTTGCGACGCTCTACGTCTTCGAGCTGATCTACCGGAACGAGACCGGATTTCCGCTCATGCTGCACCACCTCATTACAATCGTGCTGGTCGTGCTGCTCGTCTTCTCGAACGCGGACAACGCGCCGTCCACCGAGGCGCGTATCGCTCAGCGGTTTTCGCTGCTCATATCGCTCCACGCGTCCACGGAGCAGCTCACGTTCGTGGGGCTCGCCATGTACCGGCTGGGCCACCCCTGGGCCGCGCGCGTCATGAAGGTGAGCGTGCGCGAGTGCTGATCGAGCAAGGGATCTGTGCTGCTCGGCTGATGCTCCGAGACACCATAGCATTCTGGCCCGACAGAAGCCGGTTGACTTGCAGAAGTCCTTTCACTTTCCGGCACTGTTTTCGTATAGGATTGAGTGGAATGGCCTTCAGAACGGGTCCGGTCCTGAATTTATCGCAAACGAGCTCCGGAATCGACCCTGTCCGGAGGCTTTCAATCATGGTGTCACGAGTCAATGAAGTTGTCAGAGACGCAACCTACACATCTGCTAGCTGGTCTCTGCTTCACACCAGATCATCACCATAAAGCTATGTCTGGATTCTCGTTTAGTGAGGGTCTGTCTAGCGGCCGTCCAGATACCAACCAATCCTAACAAGTCTCAAGAAGCATCCCTTTTAAGATTCTGGAAGAATCGAAGCTGAAAGTCGGACTTTATTGATTACTGCACGGCTCTGAGAAGAGCATGCTAATATCGGCAGCTCCTAGTTGACCGGTCATACCGCTTCAGTGCGCAAGATCGGGGTCGCTCTTTATTTTTGCCTCCTAAAGATCCCTGATTTGCTCCGTTCAGAACTGCGAATCTATAGATGCACAAACAACTACATGCTCAGAAAACGGTGCCCTCTCTGCAGATCTCCACGTGGCAGGTCCTCGTCGTCAAGCTCGTCATCAACCTGCTGACGTGGGCACTCCTGATTGACTACTACGTCACTACGTACGACGAGCCGTCCGCGTCGCGCAGCGGCACCAACTGGCACGTCGTGTGGCCCATAATGCTCCCCTTCCTCAACACGGCTCTCTTCGCCTCTCAACTCTACTCCGTCTACATTATCCACATCATCGCAACGCGGCACGAGAGGCGCATCTCCGCAGATACAGGCGGTGACGTCTCCCCGTCTGGTGACGACGTCGACGAGCCCGACGTGGAGAAAGAGGTGACGTTGCGACCGGAGAGCACGCCCAAAGAGGAGAAGAGGGCACCTGCGTTTGACCGGACCCTCAGCGCGCCGGCGGCCGTGCGGTTTGTACGGCAGGCCAGCCTGCAGCGCGCGCGCGTGTTCGCGCACCAGGCGAGCATCAGGATCCGCGAAGCGATAGATCAGGACATGGAGATTGTGTGAGAGCGCGCGCAGTCTTCATGCGTCTACATATCAGAGGCAACTTGCGCAGCATATATAATCATTCAACGATCAGCGTTTCCGGCCAGCAAGATCGGATGGTGTATAGCCTCGAGTAAGTAGACCCCTTTGTGGCGACGTTCAGAAGTGAACTAACGCCCGTGTCAGTCATAGAACTATCATTGAATCCGAATTCATTTCCCGTTTGATCCCGGGACTTCCGGCCAGCGTACGTCACAACTAGAGACACGTGCACTTAGCTCGTTCACGCAGCCGCCACCACGTATATCTGATACAGGTCAAAGCGCCGGTCACTCGTCGTATAGTTTGTATTTTTGACATTGTTTGGATGCATCTGCTAGCCTGCCATGAAGTTTGACGAATCGATCCATATCAAAACACAGCACATACGTTACAACAGTATCATTATCGCGATCTGCACATGCCATGATGCAAAGACTACGTATCAGAGCTGCCGCCTTGCCTTGCAGCAAGTACTCATTTAAGTTGATTATCAACGGTCCTAAGTTGGGCCGGGCCGTCACTGCGTCTGCACGGGTGGCAGACGGCCGGCGCCGCCAGATTAGCAGGTTGCGCCGGGCGCCCAGCCGCCTTTAATTTGTCACCTTGCGAGGACTGAGATATAGCTACTGCTAATTAATATTGCACGAAGCTTGAGCATTAGTCAAGTGCAAATAAACCTTTTAGTCATTGCCAACCGTGACCAAATATCGTGAATGGAACTGTTACATTGTGACACTTAGTCACACCAGCCGGGCTGTGAGTATGTTTCGATCAAATTGTGGCCGTGTCTTCGAGATACGTAAACAACTCCAGAGACGCGTCTACGTCAGATGATCGTATTTCACCAAGAACGGGTCATTAAGTTCTGCCCGAGATTGTGGGTCTGAGTAAGACAGTTTTCGCGAACCCTGGATCAGCACAACGTGCTAGTCCGCGGCCGGACTCGCCGTTGCTTTAACGTTCTTGGCATGCCACCCAAATTAGCTTAGCCGGGCCCATAAACAGTTTGACATCTTTTGTGATCGAGTCAACCTAGCTGGTACGATCCCTGTACGATCAACCGTTGAGTAATTGTAAAATTTCAGAGTGCTTAGACGTCTTCTCCATGGGACGCTACTCGTTGCAACTATTTACTCAGAGGCGCTATATATCTACGATCTTAATATCCTAAAACTAGGGGGCCGCCTAAACATTCGACTCAAACGTTGAGTGGCTTTCGAAGGTGCGCAAGCGTTAAGGTGCCTTATAAGCTCTATGACTGAATGATATGCCGCCTTGGGTCTTTTTTCTGACAGCTTCGAGTTTTGCCAATCAAAGTCGACTATAGAACGCACAAATCATGGTACGGCGCCCATCGTGTGAAGGTCCAGAGCTAGCTCTTGCCCATGTTTTCCTTCAAGGAGGGCCAGAATCTACCCGCGCCTGAATGAGTGTGTCGATGCACCTGTATGAGCGAATCAGAAGGGCTGGATTGAGAATTATACCTCCCTCTCGATCCGGTTTATTGCCTAACTCAGCCAATCGCTAGTCACAACTCAAACAAACCCACCTCTTTGCAGAAAGGAAATGGACTTCCGTAACACGGTACCTAACAACAGATGTGTGTGACTTCGCCATCCAAGCAACGGCTTTCCAATCGAGGCCGTAACCGGGTGAGTTGAAAGCAGGCAGGTCCTCGAAAGCTACCAGACAATGCACCTGTTACCGTACCTGCAGAGTTGGTATATCCTATCTATTATTGTCCAACAAATATATCTCAAACTACCTTTGATAGTTGTTGTATCCCATTCGGTATCGTCCAACAACAATTTTAAGTACCTTTGTACGCCTCGAAGAGAGGGGAGGTCGTCGAAATGACCAAGTCGTCAAACGAGACAGATTAGAGAAAGCCTGACTTGAAGCTGATTATCTCCCCACACCTCAATCCTGATCTTCTGCTTAGCCGGCTGAAAGGGTCGCAATGAACAACTTTCTCCGGTCCGCTATCTCCTGGCCCTCACACTGATTCGTATTGGGCTTCCGAAAGTCAAGCCTGAAACACTCGAGCCCGAGTGCACCTCTCCTTGGGCGCTCGATTCGACGATCAGATGATTATTGCGGACTCAGGACAGCCCAAGCACACCATAAAGAAGAACGATATAGTCGGTGATGCTTTGGGCGAAAGGAAATATGGAACCCACTCATTCACGCCGCTGAGTAGGACAGTAAGGACCTGCAGCACGATGAAGGTGACGCCCATTGATTTGTTGGAACCGCTCCCGCCCGCCTCCCCACTGCCCCGAGCGCCGTCGCCAGGATTCCACTGCTGACGTCACACATGACGTTCGCCGGCTCCTCGAACCGCTTCCGCGCCACCTTGAAGGGCTGCCAAAGCCGGTCAGAACGGAATGACGTCAGTGCGGTGCGTACGGGACAGGCCTGCTAGGCTTGCGAAGGTGTTTTTGGGCGGGGCGAGGTTTCGTAAACGGAACGATGTATCAACAGAGATAGGGCGCCCCGCTTTTGACAGTTCGGCAGGCATCTTCGGTAACGTGCAGCAAGAGTGGCGAAGCAGAAAAAGCAAGACTGTTTGCAAGTAGGTCTCAACCTTCACTCGAGAAATCTGAATAGGGTCGAGGCCAGAATCTGTGGCTAAGCGGAAGCTTGTAAATCGAAGAAAAGGCTCCTTCGAGCCACCATGATATTGACAAGCAGGGCTCAAAGTTGCCTTCGTTCAATTATTTCAAATCCTCAATTCAATGAAAACCAAGTTCCCCTCGCGTGCCATTATCTGATTTGTGCAATCTTTAGAAGAATGAGAGAAAAGTACGCAAGAGTGCCAAAACAAGTCAGGAGGGACATTCATATTTAACAAAAGAGAAATTGGAGAGAACAGCTCCACCTTAACAAGAACATGCAGGCCATAAGGATTGCTTTTCGAGGACGAGAATGAGCGCGAGCTACGCCCAGCTGTCCTCTCTGTTCGGCCACGACGCGAGCAGCACGCCAAAACAGCTGCATGCCACGTGGCCGTGTACAACACGTCAAGTAAGATGTATCGATGTATGCAACTCCAGCACGGGCTGGGCAAAGGTTGTACCGCAAAGTGCGCTAAGAGAGGGGCTGCACTGTACGTTCTGGAAAAGTCAAAGCGAGCGACTCAGAAAAGGGGCCGAGATTCATCCTTGCGCGGGCCTTGCGCACTGGTCAAGCCGGGCCGGGAACCAGCTGATCGGCAAAGCGCGGGTTTCCATAGCATATTTGACGGCAGTACCGAGTGGCTTCTACATCGTTAAGGGTAACAGATCAGAGACGATCCGCCAAGTTGTTCTGTTACCCGAACAGAAACGATCCACCGCAGCCGACGTCACGAACAGGGACCGCTTCAGCATCCGGCTGACGCGGCTCGCCCCAAATTGCTCTATTTCGAATCGGACTCAGCCGCGCGTTTGCGCAACCGCTTCCCCGTCCTGCGCGCCACCTTTCGCACTGGCCGGGCTGACTTGCCCGTCCTTGTCTGTGTGTTTGTCTTAGACCAGGTTTCCGACCCGGGTTTTCACGTTCACCGTCAGGCTCTCGTCACCCGTCCCGTTCTGAGCAGCCTGCAGGAGCGACCGCCGCCGCCCCGAGGGGGTCTCGCCTGGGCGGACGCTGACACCCCCGGCGCGTATGAAGCTCGCCGCGCGCTCCAGGTCCGAAGGGCGCGAGTCGCACAGCCGAAAAGTGAGCGCGGTGTCGAGCCGGCTTAGGACCTCTCGCCCGGCTGCCGCCTTCGACAAAAGTTTCGAGCCAGGGAAAAGGGCGACGAAGGTGGTACTAGAAGAGAGCCCGGTGATATTTTCCGGGGGAGGCCCTAGGGGGGGTGGCATTCCGCGGAGCCGACGAAGTGGTTGTGGTCGAAGGAACAGGTCCAGCGGGAGAAAGAGAAGGAAACGGCATTTGCTGCAGTGACATAGACGGGGGGAAGCGGCGCCGCAAAGGAAGGGGAGCTTGTGAGAGATGAAGCCGCACTGGCCATGGTTTCACTTCCAAACAATTATGTAGGTCTTTTCAGGGTTCGTCCACTTTCAGTTCACAAAATAAAGAAACTCTTCTTGCATCGTCTTGCCTGAAGTGGGTTCGTTTTTGTCGTTGCCAGATTGAATGAAATCCACAAGAGTTCTTACTTGAGCACTTCAAAATCAAAGCGAACCGGCACAACCGGATATGCTCATGGAACAGAGCTGAATCAATCTCTTGGCAGTGGCCGGCAAAGCTTCAGCACCCCTGTCGGGATGGTTTCAGTTGTCGAGGGCCTTGTGCTGACTGCCTTTTCAAGTTGTTGATTCAGGGGGGGATCCCCATAACGCCCGTTCTTCACAGCATTCAAGATGGGTGAAGCAAGGGCCTGACACAACTCTAAGTTGCGAGGTCAGGAAAAGGTAGTCACCCTGTCATGCAAGCCCCAAGCGCTGCAGCTTGTTGACCCAGCAAGCTAGTTACTGCCCCAATTCACATTGCCCGTGAACTTCACCAAGCTGAAACCTGTTGCAGGTGCAATTGCTGGCCCAGGTGCGTATCATCTGACAACCAAGTAGCTGCTGAAATTAGACAAAGGCGGGCCACAAGATTGCAGAATGCTGGACTTGAAGGGGCCAACTCTTGTCCTGAGCGGCCCTGATGAAGAAGTTGTTGCGCCAGAAGACTTGAGAGGATGGAGTGCAATTTTTCACAGCTTGGCGGGATGGCACCGGTGCAGCTACTCAAGTGTACAAATACCTTCAAGGCCCCAGTGGCTGAAGAACTGCCACCAAAGTGGCCTCACTTACGAGATGCCAACAAGACAGCTCAACGGACCAAGGGGGATCCTAATCAGCATCAAGCTGGTAGTTACGGTCATGTGCTTGCATCTGAGTATTTCATCAACTAAAATGGTGCTGTGAAGCATGTGTGGCGTGGGGCTACGTCTGTGAACCCGCAAGCTGACACCCGCGCGAGTCCTGGCTTCACTCCAGACGAGCTGCAAAGCTCCATTGTGCAATCTAAGAAGAGCTGCCCTCAGACTGCTGTGTTCGAAACTTTGGGGCGGGACTTTTCTTCTCTTCCTTCTTAGCTGGAAGGAAGAGATTCAGAAACTTGACGAGCCATGCATTGCCATGATGCACCTTGAAGCAAGCGTATGCAACGATAGCTTTCGCACTAGACCCTGCCAATTGAATGCGGCACCGTGCCAGTGCGCCGTAGTACCTAGGTACTAGATGGGTCATCTCAGATCTGTTGATCTGAGCTCTGCACAGTGCATCATGCATGCACATTGCTCAGTCCTTCGCTGCATTATGTGCAGAGGACCAGCTTCTTCCGAGCAACCTGCTAGCTTTAGTGAAATTATTAGTGTAACTTAGTCGGTCCGTTGCCGAGTGAAATTAGTCTGATTTAGATGACACTAAAACTAGCAGGTTGGTCGGGAGAAGCTGGCTGAGCCCGCGACCGCCGGTGCGCACTGCGAGCGTCTGTCCTGCAATTTGTCAACGACCCGACTCGGGACTCCGTTTAATAGCATATAAGAGAAGCGTACCTGCTGTAATATGGTCTACTACCATACGTCCGACTCTCGACTTTCAATATTCGAAGGCCGGAGAATGTATGGCATATATTACGTCAAAATGACAAGATCTGTAAACATATAACCCGAGCGTGGGTCATGTAATATGTATTGGAAGTTGCAATTTCGACTTAAAGGTATCCGGAGCGAGCTGCGACAAGAACGTCGAGCTTGATTCTTGCAAGCTTGCATTCTTCCGGTGGGCGCCAGCCATTGCGCTATCTAGTAGTCTTGCCTCTTCGTCCTATTAGCTTGTATTTGGAGTTGCTGGGTGGTGCAGGCCCCTGGCGTTTTGCAGGTCACGAGATGAAGGTAAAGCGGCAAAAGCAGGTCCGGAAGACCATTCGCTTTTACAAGGTTTGCTTTGGTTTCAAGGAGCCCTACAAGGTGCTGCTGGACGGCAATTTCATACACCAGAGCGTCCACTCGCAGTAAGTTCACAGCGGCCTCTGATTGCCACTCAGTAGACCTGCTGGTAATGGACTCAGGGACTTTGAACGTGCTATGATTGTACAAGCCCCAACGCGATGACAAGGTGGTGGTTACATCAATCAGAATACGGCTTTTGCAATGAGAGTCTTCTCATTGGGGAATCTTAGCACCATCTTGTAGACTGATTGGAAGATTAGAATGTTGCCTGATTTTCAGAATTTTTGAAAGGGTTATCACTTCACCGCGCATGCCACTGTTCAAGAAGGACAAACGAGCTCTCGGCGCGATGACATGGCGGTGCGCCTCTGAATTGACCTAACTCCTGGCCACCTTTCAGGGCCGCTGGTCAAGGCGCCATCCGGGACGTTCTGCACAAGTTCTTCAGCGGCGCCACCAAGCCGATGGTCACTCGCTGCATCAGCGCTGAGCTCAGAGCGCTGGGCCCAGAGTTTGCGAGTGAGTGCTTGGTCGGGCTTGCTGTTGCTGGACCGGCGCTCCGATATGGCTCTCTGTTTCTGCCTGGCTATGGCATGTCAGCCCCATCCATACAATTGCTGGACCGGCGCTCCGATATGGCTCTCTGTTTCTGCCTGGCTATGGCATGTCAGCCCCACCTCTGTATGGATGGGGAGCAAAAAGGCTTTTTCCATTTACACCACCCTCTGGTCCAAAGGAAAAAGACTTTCCTGAAAAGCTCAGTGCTTCCTTGAGTTTACTCGTTCGGAGTCAAGATAAACTTCCAACCGTAGATAAGGAAAAAATGGTGTGCTTCTTAGCTTGATTCGGTACAAAGTCAAAAGTTATGTCCAAAAGGTAAAGCACATATATCAGGATCTGTGGGTATAAGCAGATGCGTCCGTTGAATGCTTCCCGCTGTGTCCACTTTTGATGTATCACCCTTAAATGGAAATGGCGGCTGATTCGCTTGGATCTACGCGTCAGCATCCGGTGGGTCTGGAATACCAGAACTTTCCTCACTCGCCACCTTATGTTTCCCTCTGCCCAGAAAGCTCTAGCGCGGCTCGTACGCTCGACATGGCACGATGCATCCACGAGACGCCCGTCCCTGCGTCCGAGTGCGTCCTCTCCATGGTTGGACAGGACAACCACGAGCACTTCTTCGTGGCGTCGCAAGACGCAGAGCTTCGAAAACGGCTCAGAACAGTTCCCGGGACAGCCCTTCTCTTCCTGTCAACGGCGGGCCTAATTCTAGAACCCCCGTCCGAGACGCAGCAAAAAGTAGCGAAGCTGGTGAGAAGCAACCTTGTCATCTTGGCTCGCGATAGTTCCCCTCGATCTTCCTGAATGGTCGAAGAAGGATCGAAGGCTGAGAGACTTTTGATGAATCAAAGGGTTGTCAAGCTGGTACATTCATACGTCCGAAGGCTGTCCCCAATCGACGTTCTAATTGAGGTCGACGCCTCAAACGGTCCTGCAATGCATGAGTCTGTCAACCAGCACCTGTCCCTTTTGAAAAAACTTCCTGACTGCGAAATTGATCTCCTCACTTCATACGCGGCAACTTGTAAGTGTCGTCGCGTCACTTTCTATCAAGACTCCACATTCAGCGCCCGTTCTTCGTCTCTGGTCGAATCTTGACTTTTGGATGCTTCTTCTTATTCGCAGAGCGAGGCAGAGAGGCTGCACCTGAACGAACGGGAGCAGAGGGCGGCCCTTCGACAACTAGAAGCGGCGCAGGCTGCGGTGCCAGCGCCAGTAGAAAGTCCGGCTGCGGAGGCGCCCCAGTCGGAACACCCCGAGGCCCGCGGACAAGAAGCGGCGCCCGGGCCAAGGAAGCGCAAGCGGCCAAAGGGCCCGAACCCCTTGTCGATGAAGAAGAAGAAGGCGGAAGATGGAAAAGGGGGATCGAAACAGGTGAGCAGGCTTACGTAAAATCCTCCTTTCGGCAAAGGCTTTGTCGCACGGCCAAGTGGCCAGGGGCGTATGTTGTGAGCACTAAGCGTTGACGGATGCTGACGAGAAATGGAGTTCCTTTAAGGGTGTGGAATGAGAAGCAGGACGGTGTCCTTGTGAAGTTTTAATTTCTGGCAGTACTAGGTCGGGTCTGCGGGGGTGATGCCGTCCCAAGCCCTTGCGTCGACCATTCTTGTATGGAAGCACTTGGACAACGGCGTTTGAACATTCAGGGGTCTGAGTTGTGGCCTGCCTTTGCAAGCAAAAAAGAGGCCGCTGGTTGGCACTCCCCCTTTCTCCAGATTTCGCAGTCAGGCGGAGCCGAAGGCCGACCAAAGAAGCGGAGTAGACAGAGGCGAAAGAAAAACGCCACGGATACCTGACGAAACGTCTTTTGCAGTGTGACCAATAAGGTTCTAGCTTATGCAAGATTGTCACAGAGGCCACGAGCTTGGTGTCAAGCTTCCGAGGATTCAAGAATTGCAATATGCATTTGGATTAACACTGTGCGGAAGCTTCTGCCAAGAATAGCAGATTGTTAATCAAGTCATCCGTTGTCCCAGATACTGCATGGGCAACCATGCAACATTTGTATCTCGGAGGTGGTCCTTTGGCGTTACTGACTTTCAAAGCTGCTTGTAAGCGAGATGCACATTACATCGTCGTTAAATTGCAATTATGATATCGAAAGATCTGCCAGATTGCGGCCGCCCACTCAGCTTCGCCTTAATGATCAAATCGCACCAGATGTTGATCATGGATAGAAACTTGTAATCCAAGAAAGATATTGGGAAGCGATACATATCGGTCAAGTCCGGGGCTTGCGAGACTCTGCCCTAAGTTGAAGTTGCACGCGCGTGAGTCTCCTTATCAGTGTTTGATTCCCTCAACGCTCCTTAAATATCAATCGCTTGCGCTTGCCACGCGTCGCACATGCACACATGTGAGATTGAGCAGCAATGATATCTCTAGCCTGCGGGCCAATCTAAAATCGACCCCATGACGCCAAATGCACAAATAAGTGCGCTGCCGGCTTCTAACACGTGTTGATTCTTCGTCCGGACGAAGAGTACACGATCCTTCGAAAATGAATTCAGCTTAAACTATTAAAGGGCCCTTAAATATCTACATCCTGCGAAGGATGTATTCATTGTTTCCGACACGTGAAGTATTCGAAACCATGATATGAATGACGCATCTCCTTGGACAAGTAAAGTGTGTGCACCATAAAAAACGTTGGATCATTGATATGGATGCGCTTTCGCGACTCAGCTACAGGTATATATACGCTAGTAGAAGTCATACGGTAGCCTAGAAAGGCATTATATAGCGCCCCGCGCGGCCGCGACTGCATTCGGACCGTTGTGCGTTACAACTTACAATTCCAGGTTCCGCACTAGTTGCGAGTGTGTCGAAAACCCTGAAAATTCGCGTTATCGATATCGCAAATGCCAGTGAGTCAGCAGTCTCCAGTGACGAGCTGCTCAGCAGAATTATTCTCAGAATAACAAATAGGGTGTCCGTAGGACGTCCGAAAACGTCCATCCCAAACCCTGGATGCGGTATAGTAGGTAATGCCGGCCGCGTGCGCGCTTTCGCGAAACTGACGAGACAACAGCGCGGCCAGGCGCGTATCTGCTTCTTCATTCTATACCAGTGAGTAGGCCGCTCGAGAAGCAGCATAGGCGCCCACCCAACGTACGAGCCATAGCAGGCATGCAGGACCTTCCAGATGCCGCAATTCTTTTGGTGCTCACCAAGCTCGCAGTCCAGGATCCCCTTTCTCTGTTGCTGGCTAGCCGCGCATGCCAGGCCTTCCGCCGTGTCGCGACAGACAACCCTGGCATCTGGAAGACGGCCTTTAATGGAGCACCTCTTTGGCAAAGCCTGCCTCATCAAGTGACTTTGCTCTATGAAAAGCAGAGCGCAGAGTTAGAAGCATTCCTAAAGGACCTGGAACTTCTGGATGATTTGCAATTGACTGGATACAAGAATTTTTTAAGCACGGGTGACGAAGCGGAATGGTCCACCAGAAAAGCGCCAAACGCTCAGGGAGGTGCTGAAAACTTTGCGGGCTGATGTTGCCAGCTATTTCTTTGTGCTCAGAGTGCGCGGAAGCATCCTTCTTTGGGGCTCTCATGGTCCTGTGTCGGGCCAGGAGTTGGAGAGACTTGCGTGGTCAGGTCATCCGAATCTTCAGGTACTGCGAACGTCCGGCAGATCGTTACACGCCTTGTATTCCATGGAGAAGGTGTACCAGGGTATCAGAAGTGCATGTTGGCCCAGTCTACGTCCTCTGTCTCTGGATCTGTACGCCATTTTTGGGAGGTCGACCGAAGGATCTCGGCCAATGAGAGTCGGGCTTTCTCTCTGGCAAAGTTGTCCTGGGAAATGCGCAGCGTACCGGACTGAGGATCCTGTGGAGGCCGCGAATCCAATGGAATATTTCCTTCTTGACATGCCGCTCGAGCCCATTGCCTTTTGGCCTAATATGCAGATCATGAAAGCTATTCCCATGCTTCTTACTTTGAACGAAATTGAAGCGCAGCAAGAAACGTCAGCTCGATCGCAAAGCAGATTAGAGAAGGAGCAGGAATACGACCAGCTGTTTGACACAATCAGTCCGTACTCCATGGACCTTTGGTTACATAACTAGAACATAGGGATGCTTTAACATAGAGAGGCCCAGAACTCCTTCAGCTGACTTTATCAGTGGTCAAATGCAAAGCAGATTAGACTGACTGCTTTTTGATTCTTCGGTGAGTGCAAGAATCGATAGTTGTGGTCTTCTACATACAATCAACGGTTTGCAGATTCTTGATACCCGGGCCGACGAACATCTAGCTGCGCCAATCACTTCATGTGCATCATGGTATACTACAGGGGAAACCTGGAAATACGTACAGCAAGTTTGTCTTCGTGATGTCATGAAGCCTGAGGTAAGATCGTGCAATTAGTTGTACCGTCAGGATGCAGCGGATGACTTTTATGGCATTTATTGGGTGAACAAAAGCTCGTGGCTCTCCTGCTGCTATGCAACCAACCCTCTATCTAGAACTGAAGGTAAGCTGCATGGCTATGCTCTATATGACCCATACATAAGCGAGACCCTGAGTCTTGAAGCAATCATGTGCATGTGTCACATGCAATATATGTTTGCATGCTTCAGATCATTCAGTCATGCGTCCGTGCCGGACGGCCGCACAGGCCAGTTGCCAGGCTGCATGGTCGCCCTCTGCCTGAGCGCGCCAGCTAGATATGCACATAAGCGCAGGTCGTCCGCGTCGCAGCGCGTCAGTGTACTGAACGCTTGGGTTTGCAACTGGCCGCAACCGTGCCAGCAAGCTTTGGCAATGATGGCCACCACATTCCCGCGCTTGCACGCGGCGCGCTAATCTGCAGTCCGACAACCTTGCCCGGTTGCATTGCATGATAGCTGTCAATTCTTCAAGCTCTAGTCGCTGTTCCAATGGTCCAGGACTCCATCCAAAATCATGTACTGGCAAGTGACCATCATGGCATTACAACTGGATTCAAAAGCAGGCGTTATTTGGTGCAAATATGCTATGAATTCGCAACGAGCTCCAGCCGGTCTCCGGGCGGCAAGATGGATGCAAGTAAGTGCGAAACCAGCTCCGTCAGATCGAACTCTAAGAATGTCAAGCCGGAACACATGACTTGCGGCCAACTCAACCACGCTTCAAAGTCGGCCTAATCACAACGGACGCTCCAAGCACTGGATGTTGCGGTCCGCAAACGCTAGGACCCCAGGACTCTGCTCCGTAGGCTACAGGTGTGCTTTACTTAACGTCAGCAGCTCACGCGTCGCAAAAATCTTGTTCGCTGCTGCCAGACCACTCAGAATGGCACTTTCAACCCGAGGCCCTAAACAGTAGTCCCCACATGCCGCAACCCGTTTGCTCTCATCCCACAAGCATGCCTCCCCCGGGTTGGCAATCGCGACTGCGGGAAACCCCCCTCCCCTGCACGGCAGCCCAAGCGTATTAGACACCGTACCAGTGGCCCCGTTGCTGAGAAGACAACGGTCACAAACTCAGTCACAGTTACAGGGTACTTCCTGTCTTCCCTCGTCCTTTTGCTGCAAATCCTTTGCTCATTACGAAAATCGATCGGATCTGGAGACGAATCATGTAAGAGAGTTTTCATGACTCCTGTTCAACATGATTCACGAGCGGGCCCAGGCGGCGACCGGCAAACCGACGAAGACGTACGTCGTTCGCTGGTCACCTCAAAAGCAAGCCACCAAAAAGAAAAACGTTTCCGTTAACATGCTTCCCTACCATCTGTGCGCCCGTGCGAACAAAGGCTCTGGCATCTCGGGTACGATCTCCCGGAACCCAGCCAACATATCCTCCGCAATTTCGCCCAACCATTCGGCGCTCGGCTTCCCGGCCGGCCCCTCCTCCACCCGGCGCTTCGCATAGTCCCCGTTCGAGTGCAGCACCCAGCACTCCGGGGCGCCCGGTTCCTTCAACCGACCGGGCTTGGCGCTGTCCCGGCCAGCCCAAACCAGGGTTTTGTGGTTTCGAACGTCCAAACCGTCGAATGGGAGTTGGGTTAGGGGTTGTTTGAAAGCGAGCATAAGGGCGAAGCTGGGGATGCTCGAGACGGCGGCCACTCGGGCGAACAGCTCGGGGACTCCGGCAGACTCTGCCGAAAGGAGTGGTGGGCGGTTGGTTGTCTGCCCCAGGCTGGGGTGTTGGAAGCAGAGAAAGTTGCGGGGACTCATTGAATAGGGCGTTCAAAGTGTGAGAGACGGAGTGTATGTTCAAATGAAGGAGCCAGAGTGACTCTAGCAGACTTTTTCCGGGGGACTTTCCCTATGGCTTCCTTCTCTGGACTGCAATTTGGTACAAAGACAAAGTCCCGCTCAACTGTCAGACGTTCTATGATATCAAGCGATTCAAAAGCAATCGCACGTTGTACCGTTTGCATACTAATGGTAGGCCTGCGACGGGTCGAAACTGCCCCGCCGCTTGCAAACTCGACATGCCTCGCCAGAACCATCCTCCTCGCTCGTGGAACAGATCGAATTTGCCGTGGCGTCTGTGTGCAAAAGAAGCGCATTGTGCGATTGTCAAGCCGTATGTGCCATCTTAAAGCTTTCGGATTCCAGGAGTTCGGCAGCTTTTTGGACTACCGACCTAAGGGCGGAGGCAGACCCGCGTTGAGTGCGGAGAACCGTGGGCTGGCCAAGTTCTTGTCGGTGACAACCAGAGCGGCATACGTCCCAAGCGCCGCCCCGTCCTTCCCTGTCAGAAGCCACCGGCCGTCCCGCCACTCGAGCCCAGTCACAGCAGTGCCAAGGCGGGCAGAGACGCCTGGAAAATAGAACATGACGTCAGAAAGAGTGGGGAAGACCAAGCGCTTGTCGGCTGGATTGGCATTGATTGAACTTTGAGAACAGAAGCGATACGCCGACCAAGAAGACGGTAACACCCAAGGAGGCAAGTGTACGATAACAGATTCAAAGAGCGTCAAGACTTTGCCATTTCGTTGCACCACAGTGCAAGTGTTTCGTCAAACGGAGACATTCTTGGACTACCTACTTGAAGCGAGCGCATGGTCAACTGTTGTTCTACTCAGCCCGTTTAGGTCCAATAAACTGCTCGAGGTCTTCCGCTCTACGAAGGACTTTTAAACTCTGACAAGCAGCAGATTTCGGACCAGGGCTTACCTGGCTGTGAACTCAGGTGTTGACAGATGGCGTTCATGCCCGGCACGCCAACATAACGAACCTTTGAGTCGGCCTGCAGGAAGTAAGACAAATTCGCAACAGATATACATTTCTGCATTTGGGCGCTTCAACTTAGCGGGGCTGAAAGAACTCCCGGGGCACTTAGCGATTTTACAGTCCGTTTGAGATCATGTTCCTGTCCAACGAAGGAGATGGAGGTGTCTCAATTTGCGTTCGTTCAGTCAATGTTTCGAATACTCATCTTCTTGAATTTGACTCAGCCCCCCCACCACGAGTGCCATCCTCCATCTGATGCCTCGAATAAGTACAAACCATTTTCTCGCAGATCTCTGTAAGACGCTGTGATTTGACACCTAGACGCCCTTAAAGTGGGCGCACGTCGTCATACTGACGGTATCACCGGATCGTGACAGCTACAGAGGCAATCAATTTATACCTTCCGATAAATCCACCTCAGTAGTTTGTACCGCCCGATTAGAAGGCTCTCGAGCCCTACGCCCACTCTAAGCTCGAGAAAGGAAAGCAGAACCAAAGACTGATTGCCGCACCTCCTCGGGCACGAACCCCTTGCCCGCCTCCCAAGTGCCGAGGCGGGGCGTCCAGGGTGCGGCCACCCCCGCAGCAACCCACTCTTGAACGAGGGCCTGCACTGCCAGGTCCTTGGCGCTGAAGTACTGCGCGCCATGATCGAAACGGAGCTGCTCCCCTGTCTCGAGGGTCTGTCTGTGGGGAAGCCAAAGTTTCCGGTAGGACAGTTTCTAAGATGGAGATGAGGAATCTGAAGTTTTCTTTAGCTAAATTCGTTTTGAGATGAGAGATGAGGAATCCAAAGTTTCCCTTAGGATAGGTTCAGAGATGATGGGGGGATATTGGAAGCTTTGCGCCAGGTGGTAAGGTTGATGAGGAGAGAATATCAGAGTGGGAGCAGCAAGGAACCATGTATATTCCAAGTCGAGTAGTGATTCAGCGTGGCAGAGATGGGCGTACGACCCCGTCACATTCACATCGTGTGGAGGTGTTGGGATCAGAGCATGGTGTTTGTCTCAGGGGGCGGAATAGAACAGGGGCGGACTGCTGACTCTTTGGAGAAAGAAGGTTTCAAGTTGTGGGGCCCTGTTTCAACAGAAAACAGAACCGGTCCAATCAGCAACAGCTGAAGACATACCTGCGAGTGGACATGCGCCCTCCAGGACCTCTGGCCTGCTCAAAGACGGCCACCGGAACGCCAGCTTTGGCCAGGGCGGACGCACAGGACAACCCACACACTGCAAAGACACGGTGTGAGATGTGTCAGATTGTCAGAATTAGATGAGCACGAGTGCAGGACTGGAATGGTTCGCTGGCTTGTCTCTAAGGTGACTCCCCAGAAGAGATGCGAAAATGGGAAAGTCAAGTTGAAAGGGCTCTGCCTGCCTTTCTTAGAGGGGCAATCAATCTGACAAGGCAGAGAAGACCACATTCTAGAGTGTTGCTCATTAATATTGGGAAGAAGGTGCCCCAGTAGCGATCAGAACTGGTTTTGAGCTGCAGTCTTAGGACTCAACCGCCACTGTCGCTCAGCTGCCAAGCAGATTGATACAGTTTCTCACCACCAGCCCCGATGACTGCCACTTGCGCGTGCTCGCCCCCTGCAGACATGGTGTGAACGCCCCTCGACCACCCCTGCTCCCTCAAATTTTTGACCTGTGATTCAACAGAGCCCCTTCTAGAAAGGGAAGTGGATCCAAATGTGCTGATATTGAGGCCAGTGACTGCCGCAGGAGGTCTGATCAGGCTACGGAAAGCAGCTCTGTGCAATGCTGCGAGCAGGTTTGGCGAGCGGTGGCGGGTTGTGGCTGCACTTCTGAAGGCCGAGGCTTGGATGCAAACGCCAGTGGGGTGCCCTAATCTGCACGTCAGCTGCATCATCTCCCTCAATGCGCTGAAGTCCTCACAAAAGTCTTGCGCAATGTAGATGATGAAAAGCCCCTCCTTGATCCATTTTAGCGTCTAGAGCAAGGGCTGCCGGCTCGGTTAGCGGAACCTGGTTGACACCAGAACGCATCTGTTTCCCAATATTGAGATGAGAATAGCATATTGTGTCCTTAATCAGGACGGTTTTAGCAACGGTTTGCCAAGGTTGTAACAGGTAAACTTCCTCTCTATCTTGGTGCGTCTCTTCTAGCCACGCTGTGCAAGGAACCTGCAGCAAGCTTTCCAGTTACTTTTTTACCCAGGGTATGGCTCTTCAGATTTCAGTACAAGGGGTCACCACCAGTTTTTCTGACCTCCCCCCTGATGTGCTCAGAAGGATTCTGGGGGGACTGCCGTGGGCCAGCTTGTGTGCGGCTGGGGCAACCTGCTGCTCTTGGAGGGAGGTGGCGACGCCTCTGCAGGTGGGGAAGACTAAAACTAAGTCCCTTGTCAGAATCAGCTCGGTTGATCAGAACAATTTGAATGCTCTCCAATGGATACTGTTGAAGCGGCACTTTCAAGTGTGGACTGCCACCATGTTTTCTCAATACAGAAAAATGGATGGTTTTGGTGGTGGTGTTGTTGTTTGGCATGCATGGGTTTGAAAGGCGCTTTGATGGGACAGGTGCCTGCGCAGCATTTCCTTTTATCTTCTTACAAAGCCTTGAGTTGGTGGTTTGAAGTCGCTCCGCGTTGCCCCATCTTGGAGCACAGATGATTGCGTTCTTGGCTTGAAGGGAGCATATTGCAAGAACCAAGTTCCTGAGGTGCTCCACCGTCATTGGTCGCCGTTGCTGGAAAATAGTTGCTCGCAGCCATCGTTCAAGTTTTGCTCACGCATTTAAGCTAATGAAGCAGGCTCAAAGAACCTTGTTGCTTGCTGTCAGGGCCTTTCTTCCGCAGATTCCAAGAGCATCAGCCACACTTTTAGCAAGCACGGCTAGGAACGACAGACGCCCCAGACAGACAAGCTAAGCGCGTCTTCCGCTTCTACAGGAGGCGATGCACCTAGTGCACTGGGGCAAGAAGTACAAGCATGGGACGCACGGCGAGGCTCGCAACCCCCGCAAAGCCCTGGACTGCTTCCTGGGGGGCGCAGAAAAGGGTTGCGCTGCGGCCATGGTCGATGGGGGCCTAATGCTTTGGGAGCGGGGGGACAAAGCGGAGGCGGTCAGGTGGTATAAGCAAGCGGCGGAGATGGGGGATAGGGTGGGGCAGACCAATCTAGCAATTGCGCTCCAATCAGGTGAGGGGAGAAGCTTCGGGCCAGGTTGTGCGGTGTGCTTTGGGTGGGGGTGGGGACCGCGATCGGTTGGGATAGAAAGGAACTGAGCTTGTGATAAAAGACACTTTGTTTTGTTTTTTATGCTGATGTGCACATCTTGGCCCCGCTGAACATGAGGCCTCGCATATGCACAAAGCTTTTGCCTGGTCGCTTTGAAGCGAGCTCGGTGAAAGGAGACCAGTACGAAAGGCTCAATTTCTCCGCAGGCACAAAACATGGCTCCCAGGGAGCGGAAACGAGGCATGTCTTTTCTGCATTCTTGGTCAGAGACGAAGTGTCTCGTTCAATACAGCAAGATAGAAAGCTGGGATGGATCGAGAACAGATTACACCACACCTTACCATCACACGAACTGTTACCTAATTCATCGTCCAAGGTAGTCGCTGTAATTTTAAGCGGCCGTCTAAAAGTCCCATGCTCGCTGGCTGATTCTTTATCCAGTGCCCAAACGCCTCATTCAAAGTGGGGACCGCAGCTCGTTCGCACACGCTGTTTCCTCGACCCGTAATGGATTGAGAGTGCAGCCTCGATATTGTCAGTTTCCGACCTTTTCACATCGTATGCAGGGGAGGGGACAGAAAGGCAGCCCCGCGAGGCCATCCGGTGGTTCAAGCTCGCTGCAGACGGGGGCAATGACAGGGCGCAGTACAGCCTGGCACTGTCTTACCAGAAGGGGATTGGGGTCGAACAGGACGCGGGCAGAGCGGTGAGCAAAGAGTGGTTTGCACAGGAGCCTCTCGTGGTTGGTTCATCTCGAGAGCAGCATAATCTCGCAAATGACATTCCAATTGATCGGCACCGCTTTCGTTTTTTGTCGTGTCGTTTTGCGAATTTACACGATTCGACGTGCAAAGCTTCTTTTTTCATCGAGTCTCCCAGGGCGATGTCAAACTCATGATGTTCAAGACTCCTGGCTTCGTTAAGTATGGGCTCCTTCTGCAATCTTTCCGCTATGGCTCAATGGTTGATGAAGGTGAGATAATCCAAAGACAGGCCATGGGGTGCCCTCCTTCCACCAAGACAAACCTTGATCCACCTCACTTTTCCTCGCCTTCATATACTTTGTCTTGTACGTAAGATCGGAGGCGACATCCCCTTGTCGTCACCCAAGTCGGAAGCGAGCCTCGGTTTCCGTCTCAGGCGTACTGGGAATTCACCTCTTTTTCTCCCCTTTCATATATTTTTCCCCTGTCGTGTACTTGACATTCAGTAGAAAACTCCCTTGTCGTCAAATCGAGCCTTGGGCTTCGTCGCAGGCATACTGGTACAATCGTGCGGCGCGACTCGAGAACAGGCGGGCAATGTACAATCTGGCACTGTGTTACCAGGACGGGGTGGGGGTGCGCAAGGACCGCGCTCTCAGCCGCAGCTGGATGAGGCGGGCCGCGGCGGCCGGGCACGCGCGAGCGCAACTAGAGCGGGCGAGACTCGCAGAGGAGGTAAGGACTCAAGAGTACAACGTGTCATTTTCTGTTGCACCTACTGTTGACGGAGCCCGGCTCTGTTGAATCTCGACAATCGTTGGAGTCGTACTGTAGGTGGTGCGGCGCGCTCTGCTGGTCTCATCAATCAGGCGTTTCTGAGTGTCAAGATTGTGGAGTTCGATTGTTTTCTGCTGACTCTTGTTTCGAAGAAGGGTTGTTCTGATCGGTTGATGAGGCTTTTGAGCTTCTGGCAAGGAACAATGTACTAACATGCTGTGTCAGACTCGCTGTCGTGCACTTTGCTGCCATGGAGGGTGACCTCATCGCTCAAGAGTAGACCCCAAAAACTTTGCTGAAGGCGGCTTTGACACTCGTCGTATGCATTCTTTGGTATGAAGGATCTACGCCCCTTCTTCCTCCAACAGTTCCGCCATTCCTTTGCAGGAGGGAAACACAACGGAAGCTTTAGTGTACTGTAACCTGGCAATGGAAGGGGGCAGCAGAGAAGCGGAGGCATCTCTGGTGTCCCTGACTTCGCACTTGTCTGATCGTCAATTGTTGGTCGCGGCTCAAAGAGCGGAAGCGTGGCAGCCCGCTGGTCGGCGTAAGAGACAACGGTGTTCCCGAGCTTGACATGTGCGTAGTCAGCAGAACCACGGCGGCAACCTACGGTCGTCAACCTTCGACCTCGGCTTCTCACAGCGGAAGAAGCTGACGCTCGAGCTTCTGAGGGAAAATGGCACGCAGATGTACCAAAAAGCCTGAGTCGC
Source organism: Klebsormidium nitens (assembly GCA_000708835.1). Taxonomy (NCBI): domain Eukaryota; kingdom Viridiplantae; phylum Streptophyta; class Klebsormidiophyceae; order Klebsormidiales; family Klebsormidiaceae; genus Klebsormidium; species Klebsormidium nitens. The sequence goes on from DF237074.1 coordinate 78,004, forward strand.
GCAGGAACTCAGAGATTAAATCTAAGTAGGGTGCAACGGAAGCTTTGTATGTCGTCAAAATTGGGTAGGCCGGGCCGCGGACTTCGTGTACAAATATATTCCAATTATTATGGAGTGGACATGATGAGTGACATGCCAGCCTCACGCGCACCATGCTAGCTGGGCAGCATCATTGTGTTGTAGCATAATTTAGTAGGCGGTAATTCGACTATAGGCGGCGAAGGTCAGTGTGTCCACTTGCATGCGTGCGCCAAATCATGTGAGTAAATGCATGTGGCCGTTTAAGCCATGGTGACTACTGCACTGCGCTGCACATGCGCTTTCGAGTTTGAAACGTCGATCGAGCGCACATGTTCAGCGCATTGATACATGAAAGCTATCGGTTTAAGGGTCCAATGCCCACATACTGCGCGTCGCAGCTGCAGCCTGCGTCAATCTGTATGCAAGGGCCTTAATTTTGCAATGAACACTCTTAAAGATCCAGGCGCGCAAGACTTTAGTAAGTGAAAATTCGTTGACGAGTATTTCAGTGTCGTACTCAATCAAAAGTAACCTCTAACCAGCCCCCGCCGTGTCCATTGCGTTGGGCTCTGAGGCAGCGTCGGAGAAGGCGACCTGGACTCTCAGAACCCCGGCCAACTTTTTGTCGTTCACATTCACAGTGCCGCCCTTCTCGCCCAGCAGTTCAACAAGAGACTTGCTAAGATTTTCCCGCGTCATTTCTTCTAGAATTGGAGGTGCGGCCATGTACAGGTTCTCTCCCAAGTGCGAAACGCTGGGCTTGGACAGCTTGCCACTGAAACGGTCGTCCGCAATAAGCTGCTTCATGAACTGCAGACAACGAAGCGAAGCTGTTTTGGAACGTTGGCGACTTGGACTGAAACGAAGAGAGTAGAGAACTGTTGCTTCAAGCAAGAAATCACGCTCGAGCGACCGTTCCCAAGTGCCCAAAGCAGCGGTGGTAAGACATGAGGACATCGCAGACAGAGTCACCACGTTACGACCATGCTCTACTTTTCCGGTAAGTCGAGAAAATCAGCAACAGCATCGAACATCTTTGCCGAAGGTTGCGAACTCGTGCAGTCTCGCAGAACCATTCCAAATGATGTGAGTTCGCATTAGGGCGCACGGTGTGGAGGGCTGACCTGATCAAGGGTCGAATCTGCATCGGCATGAACAGGCACCCCAAGGCTGCAGACGATGCACGACATGTCCTTTTCGTACGAAACTGTGTGTGTATAAACGCCCTGCGTGCCCACGTACCTGTGTGGCAAACGGAACAGTAAGTCAGTGAACACATCAGACAACATAACTGCGAAATCTACCGAAGCAACAACAGGACCACCGAAGCTCGCTCGAAACTTCACTCGCCGACGAGGATTCGACAAATCAAAGCTCTGCCCACCCTCTGTACCTGCTCCTCGCAAGCTTGTAGAACGTTGGGAGGCGCTGCCGTTCATTGCAGCTTTTAGACGGCAGCTGATGAACAAAATACTTCCCTGCCTCAAACCGCGAATTGATACAGAAAGAGGGGCGCAGAGGCAAAAGATCCTCACGATAACAGTCGTCCATTTGTTGAGAAGCTGCTCACATCATGTAGTTGTCCATCCCGGAGCTGCACATGGTCGCGATCTTGAGCGCCTCCAAGGAACACGATGCCGCTATGATGGCGTTCGTGGACGCGATGGCGGGGATGATGTTCTTGACGACCCCTTGCGTCAGCGAGTAGGTGACGCCCGAGATGTTGAATTGCTCTGCACGCTTCAAAGCCTGCACAAAAACGAACGGCTCAAATTATGCATCTCACTTGGAAACGTCGTCAAAGAATGCAACGAGAGCGCTCGGAAGATGATTGAAGCGAACCTAACGAGAAACATTAGAAGGAATCTCAGGGATACCTTTTTTGAGACTGACTGCCAGGCATAACTTGGACACTGCTCGTGCTGATTTATCAAAAAGTTTCTCAAACAAGATTATAATATGTTGCCTCTCTGTGACCGTTTGACCAATAATGGCAGAACTTACAACAAACAGCTCAATTCGTGAGACATTAAGGTGGATTTCGTACCTGCTCGTACATCCACTTCATGTGCTCCGGATTATCAGCGTCAAACGTCTCGCTCGTTCGTTCCTGCCAAACGAAGCAGGATACGATATGTAAGCGACAATCTGATCACTCTAATTAAATCAAGCACATCGAACTGTCGGCTGTGTAGGTGACATGACGAGTTTGTTCAAAAAAAGGAATGGGACGACGGAGAGCATCTTTTTTCCAGGTCAAAGACCCACTCGCAACAGAAAACGACCGATGACAGAGCGCAGCTCTTCCCCAATCAAAGGTGCACTGGCAACAGAAACACCCTAGTAGGTAACCACGGTCTCTCACCTGTCCCCACTGGATGAGATGTGCATATTCGATGCAGTGAGCAGGAGACCGCGGGGTTTCGGCCAGGGTGCAGAGGGGAAAGGTGGTCTGGGGCGGGAAGAGCCAGAGGGTACAGTGGAAGCATGGCGTCACTCCAGGCAGGATCACACGAGCGTGACCTTTGAAGCCTTCTGTGCCTCCGTCCACCATCGGCTTGATGGTGCTCATGTCAAGCGTCCCATCAGCATCATATTCTGCAGCGATGTGGTTGGTCTCAAGAGTCTTGTTGCATTCTGGCGCAGGTAAGTCTCACACAGTGAGGCCAGTACATCCTAAGCCTGTCATTTACATACCACAGCCTTCTTGTCAAACTGAAAGCAGTACAGAAGTCTCAGCCAGCAGAAGCTGAGATCTGCGCCTTGCTATCCATACGTTTGCTCCAACATTTGTTTCAGGTTAATACACAAATAAGGAGTCCAACGAAGGTAATCTTCCTCACCGAGGAAACTGCAGACGACAGAGTTGATGTAGCTTCTTGCCTCCAGCGAATCCAAGCCTAGAACAATGATGTGGAAGTCCTTATAGAACTCGTCTGGCTTCTCTTCGATCCGACAGTGATGAGGAATTACAGTTACCCCTTTCACTCTCTTCATCACCCGCTCCGCAGCTACAGTGGCTTTTGGCTTTCCAACATCATGCATCCTGCAGGCATTAAAGGAAGGCGTCCAAACCAAATGGAGTTGCCTAATGCATCCACTTGGGCAGTAAGCACCTGAAGTAAGCCTACAGATGAGACTTTCCTTCTGCTTCATTCCAACAAGGTTTGTCATGCATCCTCAACAGTGGAATTGTAGCTTGAAAGTATTAAGATACATCATCTCCTCAAGTTACAAATGAAACAGAGAATAAAGAACCTTTCATAGATAAAAAAGGAGCAAAACGTTTTTTCCAGACCATCAATCGTCTTCAACCACATAATTTTCTGTGTGGTGTTGGCATGGTCACCCAACTCTATTTCCTAGACGAGCCCGTCACGATGTGGCATAAAAGCTTCCTTAACGTGTATAACCAAACTTATCAGTATCTTACCTGAAGAGGAATTGCCGATTGAGGTTTGAAACATCAATTGTATCCATGTCAATCACGTCAATATGCCCAAACCCAGAGAGGGCCAGATCCTTCAGCAGCTCACAACCTAGTCCCCCGGCGCCGATGACGAGGACTTTAAAATCATCTTGGAGGAAATCACGAATCTGCAGTTGATGGAAAAGGTGGTGGTACTTTTGGAATACATACTCAACCAGATACATGCTTGGCAGAATGAACAAGACCAAAATTCTGCAGAAGAATGTAATCAAAGGAAGCAATTGGTCAAGCCACTGCCTCTTTCTGGTGAGACAACGAAGCAACACAAATGATCGCAACAACTTGCAGGATTGATGTTCTGTTCAAGCAGCCAGTGGAATAAAAGTTGCAGTCCGAGAAGTACCTCTGGTGCTGGCTCAAAGCCAGGCCCAACAATGTTCCCTTGCCGTAAAAGCAAGTAATCCAGATCGCGCCACCTGCCCTCCATGTTGCCAGTGTCCATTGCGCCCATTCTCTCAGAACCAGATTGGATGAGTAAACATGAGACGAAATCAAACCTCTTCCAAGCAAACCTTTTCAGATTTCAATCTGCACAACGTCCTAAACAGTAAACTTGGATGCATTTGAACTTCAACAGCCTGCACAAAGCCTGCACAGAGCCTGCACTGAGTTAAGTACGACGAAGTAGACTCCTTTTGTTAGTGTCTCAGGCTCCAAAAAAGTGTGAAAACATCTTACACGCGGGATCATAGGTTCACAGGGTATCCGCGTGGACCGTACTGTCAGATCAGGTCCTTCGAACAAAAATGCGTCAGAATGTCAGGTTTTACCGTACACATTGCGGTACAGATTCTAGTAAAGATGGAACCGGGTCAGGATAAATGGCTTACAACACCAAAACAAAATTACTCTGCCCGGTTGTTACTGTCAGTGAGTAACCCTAATGTCACTCGGAAATGGCGTAACCCTAACAAAGCGCTCGTCGGCTGGCGTGAACCGTCACAGGTTTGCAACGTAACCCGAATGTCATAGTAAGTGCCCCGGGGTCAATGTCAATGTCGATGTCAATGTCAATGTCGATGTCGATGTCAATGTCGATGTCAGTCTCATTGTCAACGTTGTAACCACTCCCGTAACCACCGACAACTTGCAATAATTGTCACACTTCAGGTGCTTCCAGGTGGGTTGATCAAGAGTATTTCACACCTATTAGAGGGGCGGAGACACTAACAAAAGGAGTCTACTTTGATAGTTATGCTGCACTGAGGCTACTACTACTAGTAGTAGTACTGTAGATTCATATGCAACTTCAACCTTCAAAGCAGCATGACTTGTATGTTAACCGCTGTATTAACGAAAGGGTTAAGAGGGATGGGGTTTATCGACCGAGCCGAACCCGCAACCAGCTACAGTTCTGTTTATATTAAGTTTCTGCCAACGCATTAACAGTATTCCGTTAGAATGCAAACCCACACCCCTTGTCCAAGGTTAAACTCTAATAACTAGGTAGACTCTGTTTGTGCATGGAGCTTGGCGCAGCTCAAGCTGTCCAGCACATCAAAAAGGCCGCCTATCCTAGAAATTTTGCTATTAATTTTGATCAGTCTGGTGTGTGCAATGCTGCCAATTGCCTAGATGACCGCCATAAGCCCCTCCTCAGCTGGGTGCTCCGGTGAAGGTGATGGTGATGTTCCTGGAAGAGAGCACGGCGGCTCTGTACCGCTCGCTCTAAGCCAGAGCTGGCTGTTGGAGCTGGTCTTGGAGAAAGTTCCAAAGACGAAGGACAGGAACTCGTGTTCTCTGGTCTGCAAAGATTTCAAGGACGCAGAGCGCCAGACTCGCAAGCATGTACGCCTGCGATGCCTTCGGAAGGAGGTCAAGCTGATGCCTTCCTGCTTCCAAGCTGTCACAGATTTGGATCTTTCCAGCGTGTTCCCCCAGTTTGTTACGAAGTTCTCGTACCCAATTACTCAATTGAAGAACCTTGGAAGGTGTTTTCCAAATGTGCGGAGCCTCACGTTCTTTTGCGATGGATGCCAAGCTTGGTTGAAGAAGAACAGGCTTCCATTTGAGGGCACCTGGCCAATGCTGGAGACGGTGACGGTCCTCCAGCCTGGGTACCATCAATCGTATCCCTCTTACAAAGAATCTTCAGGTGGGAGGATAACTTACGGGCCACTTAGACTGAAGTTGCGCACAGGCTCCAGTGATGTCGAGCACTCTCAACGGGGTGGCATAGCTTTAAAGGAAGTACATTTCCACGTCGCTGGACAGTCAGAGTTGGAAGCACTGGCAGAGGATGATGTAGCCAACCTTGACACGTTGAGCTTCCATATGCAGAGAGCAGCTCTTCCTCCTCCTGACCTTTCAATTCTATCTTCTGCGAGGTTTCCCTTGCTTGAGAACGTCAGTGTCTCTGTCAATGTCTACAGAGGGACACAACACGTAGCCACAGATGACACCTTGAAAGAGTTTCTAGTTGCTTTGCCGCACTGTACACGGAGCCTCTGCGTCAATGGTCCTTCAGGTCCTGAGCTGACTATGATCCCATTACCTTCAGAACTCGCAGGAAGCTTGCGCATCCTGCGCCTCAAATTGCAAAGGTCTCCTTGGCTTGTTGACACTCTTGTTGACCTTTCCCCAATCCTCGAGTGTACTTCGCTTGAAGTTCTTGAGTTGGCAAACCCGTCTGTGCTTACCGTCAGCACACATCTGGACGTTCTTGTGGCCATTCTTGAGAAGTGCAGAGCCCTCAGAAGCTTGAAACTTGATCTTTGGGATAAAGCTTTTAGTCAGACCCCTGAAGAGCTGTGTCTAGTCCTCAATCGCATTGCGCTAGCAAGTTCTGAGACGCTTACAGAGGTCGGCATCTCCACATTGTCTTGGTCAAAGGCAGGAGATATATTTGCTTCATTCAATCCATTCAGAAGCCAGGTAGCAAGCCTTGGTTGCAGAATCAGGACGCCAACCGGTCAAAGCTTGGAGACGGTTGGATGGCCTCTCCTGATCCACTTGGACCTTGAGTTGGTAGGAGTCCACGGGGCTCTCTCCATCGAGTGCCCCAATCTTCACACCCTGAGGTTGCGAATGGCACCTACGGAATTGAACCTTGTCGGGGAACATACAAAGCTCGCCTCAGCAGTGCTCCACTTCTCCAACACGCACAGCAATCGGGACATGCCTGATTCTATGCAGATATTCATGGAGCTTCAGAAGCTTAAGTCCTTGACCGAGCTTTCCGTGTTCAACATGACTCGCAGCGAAGCCTTTTGGAAAGACAAGAAAGGGGCCGAAGCAATGGCAGCTTTGCCATTCCTCGAGAAGCTGCTCATTTCATATTGAGAGGATTCCGCTTATGTCTGGGCAATCAATGATTTCTCTAAAATCCACGAGAGTGCGGGAGAGTTTTTCAAGCCGCTTTTGGCTTCTCCATCATTGACAGAGCTGCGTGTGCATGAGCCGGCTCTAGAGAAAAGCACCGAGAGGATCTTCGAGAAGCTGTATGGACATCGGCAAGAGGTGAGTCACCCAAGAATCAAAAATTTCCTTCCTCATCGAAGTGTGGCGCAATTGAGCAACCACGAAAGTGCGAACCAAGGGACCTTGTTTCTGTTGAACACACTTTGCTTGCACTGTGGCTCGATTCCTGAGCGCCAACTATAGACAGCTGGCACATGATGGAGCTGACTTTTGATAGAGTCTTTCATTTTATCAGGCCGGGCTAGTTGTATTCTGCCCTGCCATGATGGTTCCGTTGATTCCTTATCTTATTGCAGGCTAGCTCTGTTCGGTGGCTCCGCTCAATGGGGCCATCTTCCTCAGAAGGCCCAGATGCTGAAGGATAGGTTGGTAACATCGCAATTGTCAAGCTAGAGTGGCGCAGGCTAATTCTGATTGGACGGAGAGTCGTTTACGAGCTTTGCTAAGAGATTGTATGCAATGAACACTCGATTCTCGCGAAATTCAAGTGCGATCCGGTAGATCTTTTTATTACAGTGATCTTTCAATATCTTCATGGCCCCCTACAAGTGAGATCAAAACTCCTCCCTTTCCAATCGGAGTAACAAGACAAAGATTGTACTAATGGCTCCTATGCATGAACCAGGCTAGCTCAATACAATTGCAAGCAATGACTCATGAGCTGTTGTCATGTGCAATCGCGCTGTACTAGATATATGTGCATTGCACTTGGCCGGTATGATCCACCGGCGTTTAATTCAAAGCAACGTAAATAACCATGGTATATAGGATAGCTCAAAACGAACATACATGTATAGAACGGCTTGAGGGTCGGTAATTGTCGAATTGTCACATTGTAATGTAAAAACGACGAGTCATTGCATTATTTCTTCAATAGCTAGTACATGTACCATCTCTTTCTCTTCAGGAGCCTGCGGTAATACTGGGCCGGATCTATGCAGTGGCACTCGCATCTCTTTTTGAGCTGATAGTCCAGGTACTATCTTATTTTATTTACTTGTATCTGACTCTGAGTGATAGAGCGTTAGTCGATCGTTAGTGATATAATGAGCCATATGCAAGCAGGATGAGCATGTACATGCTTGTGTACATGCGTGGAATCAGACGCCTGCAAATCGGAAGCTTTCGTTTGCTCTCAGCAAAGCTTTCGACAGCAAGACTTGAGATCAGCGAAGGAAACAGACTCGTTCTGCAACAACTCTCAACACCTGCTCTACCAGGCCAATCCAACATACCTTTATGTACACACTGGTACTACTCCCCCGCTCAGACTCTGGAACATAATCTTCTATACCTGCGGCGCCAGCCGGTTCCATCGCCTGTCGACGACTTCTTAAGAACCTATTGCATCTTTCAACCGATCTTTTCCACCATCGTGAACAAGCGCTTCTCCTCTCTGCCTCACTCCCATTCGACCGTTGCGGGCGGTTTTGACGTAATGTCGTACACGACCCGGTTGACGGAAGCGACGGTGTTGCAGATCTTGGCGGAGACGGACGCCAGGAACTTGGGCTCGAACTGGAACCTGCAATCGAAACATGCGGTCTCAGTCAGTCTTTGCAGATTTTGACTAGAGATGTAGCCGCCGTCACGAGACTCTAGTCACGTTGCTTTTCCAGCAACCAGAACAAGCAGCCTCTTCGCAAGCGGCCTCTCTGAAGTTTCTGCAAGCACCTCTTCTGTTCATTCTCGAATAAACTTCACTTCCGCCCATTTACTGCAGATTCTTGAACAAACGACTCTCATTGCAATCAGCCCTTTCCAATTGTCGGCGAAAACCGGGGGCAGGAAGCAACATACGATATACTGCAAACCAGAAGCACCTTGTTCATGGCCTTGCTCGTCGTAGTCGCAAAGGAGGACGAAAGCACGACTTCGCTCTTTAAAAGCCCCGCCAATGGAGTGTCCACACGGGGGCAAGAGCACAGCACACAAAACTGTAGCTTTTAGGGCCACACACAGAAGTCTCCGGACCAGCTTCCATTTGCAGCCAAACTCCGCGTCCATCAAGTGTGCCCCGGGCGGCAAAAGGAGGACTAATGGGACCTTAGCGGCAAAAAAGATAAGGGGCTCACCAGTCCGCCGTCATGCCGTCCTGGCTGGTGATGGCCCGCAGCGCGACCACGTGCGTGTGCGTGCGCTTGTCGCCCTGCACGCCGACGCTCCGGATCGGGAGAAACACCGCAAACGCCTGCCAGATCTGGTCGTACAGGCCCGCGTCGCGGATGGCGTTGATGAACACCTCGTCCACCTGGGGGGCGCGGAAGAGCGCATTAGACAACACTGCGGGGTGGAGCGGTTGGCGAGTCTTCTGTCTGGGGTGGAGAAAATCGTGTGCTGTCACGGCGAGACACGCGCGCATGCTGACCAACAAAGGCGTTGCCACCGATGACCGATTTGCGAAAGCAACGAGGGCGTGCAGACCTTGGACGACCGTGCGCTCCGTTTGTTTTGGCGCAATCTCGCCCCAAATCGCACGCGACTAGCTGCCCTAACTCAAGTCTCCCTAAACAGAAACTTCACGCCAGACTTTGCAGCCAACTGATCTGCACTGGGCATTTTCTAACTTGACAGACCACTCGAAAGACCCATCTTGACTTCCTTGGAAGTCTGCGTGCGAAAAGCGAAGTACATTCGTTAAGTTCACCAACCCAGCATATGCCATTCCGCAAAAACCTCAGCAGATCGTGACCGCAAAAGCGCCCCAAGCATACAGGTAAGCTCAGCAACGAGCAGACGTATTTCCCCGCCCCACTTCCCGCCCTACCTGCAGCGCGTCCCGGCCGTCACGTCCCCGAGCACGCCGCACTCGATGCACTCGTTGAATTCACCGACCCGACCTTTGCAGGCAACTCTGCGTCGAACGATTCCCGGGAGAGCGCCCCAAACAGAATTCAAAAACACACAAACGTCTCCAGATCCAAAGACGTCTCTGTGCGCGCCTCACCTCCCGCAGTACCTTCAGCGCGTCCCCCGCTGTCATGTCCCCGAGCTACGCCGCACTCAATGCACTCATTTTCAACGGACTTGACATTTGCAGGCACCAAAAGATACCCGCAAGAGCGCCCCAAACACATGAAAAAGCCTAATCCGAACATGTCCAGCGGGCGACTCACCTCCCGGAGCACCTGCAGCGCGTCCCCCGCCGTCACGTCCCCGAGCACGCGCACCGCAAGGCCCGGCCCCGGGAACGGGTGCCGCCGCAGGAACCCGACGGGCACGTCCAGCAGCTTCCCCATGGCGCGGACCTCGTCTTTGAACAACCATTTAAGGGGCTCCACCAGCTTGAACTTGAGGTCTTTGGGCAGCCCACCAACGTTGTGGTGGCTCTTGATTGTGTGGCTGTGCTTCTTGTCGCTGCCGGGGGGAGGGCACGACTCGATGACGTCGGGGTAGAGCGTGCCCTGGACCAGGATGCTGGGCAGCTTGCCGTACTTCTTCTGGATCTGGGGGGGAGGGAAACGGGAGAAAGTGAGTATTAGTACGGAGTTCGAAAGAGAAATGGCGTAACGTTGGGATGGGCCCGAGTGACTGAACGAGGGCACGACTCCAAGCGATGAAGCTGGGGCGTTGTGGCTCGCTGCAATCTCCCGCGTGATTCTGCTTTACCAGTCTGACGGAGCCCTCAATCTGCCGTGTCGCTTGGTTTAAGACCAGCAAATGTCGTCATCGTAGGTCTGCATGAGTGCACTTTGGTCCATCAGAAGATGGTGGACTCGACCCGTCCAGTATCTGGATTCAAAGCTCGTGGGAGGACAGGCCTGCTTTTTATCAGCACCCAGATCCCAGTCACCTTTTCAACCTTTACACGAAGGTTGTCGCATTTTGAGTCGTCGACTGTGGGAAAAACGAAGCCTTCCAAACCATCCAAACCGTGGATGCTGTCGCATCCACGAGCAATGCGACAGCACATGTCAATCGACTTTGATTCGTATCCAGATAAGCAGCTCACCTCAAGCGCAAACTCGTCAAATACTGCGATGAACTCGCCCCCGATGATCTTGCGCTTCTTCTCGGGGTCGGTCACGCCGGCGAGCTTGCTCAGGAAGCGCTCCGAGGCGTCCACGCACGTCACCGGCAGGTGCAGGTCCTTCTCAAACGTCGCCATCACCCGCTCTTGCTCCTTGTACCTGTAGGGGCGAAAGGAAAAAGGTCGGAATCTGTCCAAAAAGGAGATTTTGAACTGGCTGAACGAGCGCGCAAAATCTGAACCCTCGAAAGAAGGTGCGAAGTCCGTGGCTTTCAACGAGAAGGGGCGAAGTTTGTAACAAAGCTCTGGACAGATGAGGGATGAATCCTGGAATCGTTCAAAAGAAGTAGCGGGAAACCGTTGTTCGAATCTGGAGCCCATGGAGCACAGAAAGGACCCGCAGAAAACCTTGAAGGTCTGACAAAACACGATCGAGAGCCGAAGACGAGGGTCGAAGCAGGTCGGGACGAGAGGGCTACAAAGAACAAAGGAAGAAAGATGTTTCTGGAACCCGTGCAAGTGAAACATGTCGAACTGTCTTGAAGAGAAATTTCTTAGCTTGCCCAAAAGTCTTGGTATGTCTCAACACCACATTTCAAAGCAGGAACCAGTTCCGCTCTATTAGACCATATGTATCCCTTCCTGTTGCAAAAATGTTCTGAATGAGAATGAGCAAGATTCCCTGCCGAAACTTTTGACAGGCTGCTTTACGTCCCGATTCCCATCATGTTAGAAACTATCGGACTGGCTCCAGCAGACTAATTAGACAATCTGAAACGAAGAGCCCACTCTTGCTTTCCTCCCCGTCTACAGGTCACATTATTCAAGCGGACAAATCGCACAGACGATTGGAAGCAAACTCCCTCCTCGAAGTACCGAGCTACTGCCAGACATGGGCAGCACTCACACAGAAGCATCTCGAGCAAGTCGAGCCCATAACTACACCCGCATCCTGTCAGAGCTGTTCAGGCTCCCCCCAGAACCTCAAAATCCAGACCTTGAAGACTCCAGAAGCTTGTAAGATAAGAGCTCAATTCTGCGGCACTCCAATTGGAAAAATCATGTTGTGCGTCTGTGTTTGGGAGTGGGGGGAATTGGCGGGGGTCCGGCTGAGGGGGTATCCAAAGCGAGGGTCTTGGCGCCGTTGCCGGTCTCTGCCCTGAGAAAAAAGCTACCGACCTGAGCAGCCCATTGTCCACAAAGCAGCAGTGCAGCCTGTCCCCCAACGCCCGGTGCACCAGCGTCGCCGCGACCGTCGAGTCCACCCCCCCGGAAAGCGCGCAGATCGCATGGTCGTCTGGCCCCACAGCTGCATGGATCGCCTTGATCTCTTCCTCCATGACATCCTGCATCTTCCAGTCTGCCGTGCAGTCGCCGATGTCAAACACGAACCGGCGCAGCGTTGCAAGGCCCCGTTCACTGTGCGTCACCTGATCGGGTAAAGTTGTGTTGTAAGTCATGGTGGCTGCGTTGGTGTTAGCCAGTCCGAATCTGGTGTCTGTGCCTTGTCTGCTGTCTTGAATACCCATGGTTGTACCCTTCCTGCCAGGCAAGACTCTGACGACTGCCGATGCTCCTGAACTTGCCATGATTCTTCGCGGGGTCTACATAAGGGTGGTGCGGGGCTCACTTCAATCTAGCCTAGGTGCCGTTACTCTGATGATACCATGCTTGCTCTCGGACAGACTTGTTTTGCAACAATGGCACAACAGATGATACATCCTTCTCTCGATCTTCTCAGCTTTAAAGAGCCGACGAGAGCGGTATCCTAGGTTCTCTCGTTGCAAATCAGATGTCTGAAGCCTAAGCAATGGAGCAGGTTGAAGGTACATTAGGCCCAGAATTGAGAGGCTGACCCTGGCAAGCCCGTAGACCTTCGCAGCCCGCAATCTGGGCGCCACATACCACTGAAAGCGGTGAGTTGCTGAAGAGCTTTCAAAAAGTGGCGATGCACTGGTGGTCGCAGAAACGCAAGCCAGCAAAGAAGAGATATGGTCCAGACGAATAGCCCTGTCCTGAAACTGAACTACCGGCAAGCAGGTGTGACCATTACCACCGGTGCGCCCTTTGATGCGACAACTTTCTATGACACGGGAACATCGCTCAATGGACCCTCACCTCTGGGTGGTACTGCAGCCCATACAGGTGCCTCTTTGGCGCCTCAATCCCTACGATCGTTCCCCCACTGCTCTTCGCAATCACCTCAAAGCCCTCCGGCAACCGCACCGCCTCATCTCCATGGCTCATCCAAACCACCTCTTCGTCTACAACGTCAGTGCCATAAAGGTGCGAGCCCTTCACCGGCCGAATGGGCATGCGCCCGTACTCCTGCTCCGCCGCCTGCTTCACCTCACCCCCCAACACCTGCACTATGAGCTGCATTCCGTAGCAGACCCCCAGAACAGGAATCCGCTTCTCTGCCGTCCATGCGAAGAAGCTCCGAGGCAGGGTGGGAGACGTGGCCTCGTGCACCGAGTTTGGTCCCCCGGAAAGAATGATGACCGTCGGGTGGACCGCTTCGATCTTCCCCTGCTCGGAATCTCCCGAGAGACTGACCGAGTACACACCCAGCTCGCGCACCCTTCTCGCGATGAGCTGGGTGTACTGAGACCCGAAGTCGAGCACGAGGACAACGGACCGCTGCGGAATCGGCGGGCCGAGGTTCGGATTCCCTTCCAGGTCTACCTGCGGGGAGTTTGCTTCCGGATGGGGCTTACCGCCCAACTCTACTGTGCCCATCGTTACTGTCTGCTTGGTGAGGAAGGTGGGCGGACGTCTGTCGAATTGCTCGGTGATAAGTGCAATCCCCCTTCGAAATTCAATGTCAGCCCCAGCGGCTGGTAAATCGATGCTGTACCTAGCCACTTCTGCGCCTAACTACAGCGGCAACATATGCTTGTTTGTGATAATGTAGCTCAAGCAGGCGTACAATACAACGGTGGCACTTCGTGCGCCCTCTGCCTCTGACTCACATTACAAATCCATGTGCGAGCTTCAGCCGGCTTCACTGATGTTCACAAGCGTGTCAAGCGTGGTACTGCAGTCTGCAGCCCGTGCAGGCTCATCCTGAGCTGACTGCAGCCATTCAAGATTTCAAGTAGGTAGGTAGGTAGTACCGTATTCTGGCGGGAAGGGTTTGGTCAACTTAATCCAAATTTGACCCAATTTTCTAAGCTGGGCCAATGGAGGCGTATTGACCGCACCATCTGACAAGCTTGTTGATCGGGCGGCTCAAATTTTCTATCTCTGTCTAATATAGGGGGCCGGTTTGACAGAACCTGCAATAATGGAGTCGGAAACTAGGTTGGGTTCTTCTGAAGCACAAAAGCTGAGCATTGATGAGTCGAACGAATTGTCAGCAAAATATCTTCTGCACAAAGTCACTGTAAACATCCAGGACATCCAGGGCGCGTTGCAACTGCAAGGGCGGGCAATTGCGTGGCGTTTGCAACCCTTCTCTGAGGTGAGAAGCTCTAGATCATTGGGGAGCATCGCTGGATTGCTTGCAAGCAGGAGTTGGTCAGGCGGGCGTAGTTTTGGTGGTGGCAGCCGCCCTGCAGAGTCTGATTGTCTCAAATGGTGTCTTTTCATGTGAAAGACGATGTTTTGTGCAGCAGCAATTGCATGAAAGTTGCATCTTGTCTTTCTGAGGACTCAATCTTCCATCATGGTAGCTCGTGCTACCACCCAGAGTGCGCCTCTCACGCGCCTGGAAACCACATGCGTTGGTGTGTCTGCGTTTCTTGTGTGGATGCTTGTTGCGTTGAGTGCATCATCAAGTCTGGCGGACAGAAAGAGGGAGAATGGCACTGTATTCAGAGGCGCGCACGATGGTGGGCAATGGACCGAGACATTGCTATGCCAATTTAGGTGTCTCTAATGGCAGGGTTTGAGTTTTCCCCTGAGTTGCCGGTAACAGTCGGCTGACATAAACTGCACAGCAGAGGCGATTGCTACTGTTTTAACACCTGCTCAATGACAAGAAAGTGTTGACTGCAACCTCTGACTTGGCTGAGCCTCGTGTAGGCTCTTTGCAGATTCTAGAAAAATGAGACGAGTGCTAAGTTTGTGCTGAGGGGAGAAAATCTGACGTCAGCAAAATGCTCTAATCACTGCAGAATGATCTGTCAAGCAATCATTTGTTGATTCTCGTGACGGACTCAACTCAAGGTTGTTATTTTACTTGAATACCAGCGTGCGCAAGCACAGATGACCCATGTTTTGTAGCGACCAGCTTCTGCAGTCCACCTCCTTTGGCTCCGAATGCTGCCTCTGTCTCGGGTCCATTGTAGGGTTCTTGTGTTTGGAGTCTGCGTTCTGAGTTGCAGCATCTGCAGCAACAGTCTCAGTCGTTGGCGTCTTGTCAAACGGCAAGACGATAATAGTGCTTTTTAAGCAAATTAAATAATGCTTTAAATAGTGCTTTGCAGCGCATCTGTTCTCTTAGCGGTGTCTGTACCACCAGAACAAGGTAATTGAGTGTCAGACGGAGGTTTGTCAATCCCCTATTTGGAATGACGAGCCGCTTTTCTTCATGCAGTTTTTAAAAGATGGCTCCCAAGGAAGAGTTCAAGCCCAAGCCAAGTGCCAAGTCAGAAAAGAACAAGCCCAAGGGAGGGAAGGCGAAGGAGGAGAAGAGGAAAGCAGATAAAGAAAAGAAGGCTGCAAAGAACGGAACCGGCCCTATAGCTATTGGAGGTAAGGTTCAAATCATGCTTACTAGATTGCTGGAGGGCTCATCAAATGTGAAGTCTCCTGTCCCATGCATGTGGTCAAACATGTGGCACCAAGTGCGACCTTCAGCCCTTGAAAATCTTATCAAACAAGACTTTAATGAAGTTCCAAGGCCCAGCACTATACTTGTCCCGATCCTGGTAAGAGCTCTTAGTCTTGCTTGAATTGGCAGCTCTTTGTGGATAACCTTTGCTTGTTGCTTCTTTATGCAGGCAAGAAGTAGGTTTGGTGAGTCCTCTAGAAGAGGTAAAGCATGAGAGAGGGGTTCGATTTCAGGCTTACCATAGCTTGGTATCGGCTTGAACGATGTCCCTCTGATCTCGGAAGTTTGAAATTGTGTGCCAGCCACAGGTAAGTCACGAATAGGATCCACAGGCTTTTGCTGGATAGGTATAATGATACTTTGGGTTAGAACTAGCTCTTGTACATGGCCCAAAAACTTGTACTTGTGCACACCGCAGACTTTGCTTCCCTGTCGGACTTTGGGTGATGAATCCCAAGTTTGACACTTATCCAGAGTTTCCTTTAACTCCGCCGCAAGTTCAACATGCAGTGAGCAGTTAAGAAACGTTCGTAAGACATTCTCTGCTTAGGCTGCATCTGATGGCATATGACCGTCCAATTGCGTCCATAGGACCTATGCAAAGCCCCACAAGGTCTGCCGGCCTTCAGGACTACTGTGGTCATCAGTTGAGTATACTGCATGCTTGGTATTTGTTGTCTGTCATTTGGGACAACATTTTGATCAACTACGTGGCAAGCAGGTGCATAGCACTGGGTGCAGCTTGCTGGCTGTCAATGCGCGAGTAAAGCACGATTTAGAAGTGGCATCAAAGATGTACGCTTCGTGTAGCACTTGCAATCCATGGAGCCAATGCACATGGCCCCCTCTTTCCTCATTGCACATGGATCTGCGCGGCTGCGGCTTGCATAGTGTGCAGTGCACAGGCCATGTGTAGGCACAGGCTCAGTCCTATATGATCATGATACACATCAGTGATGACATGGCGGGCAAATAGAGCCGCCTTTGGAGTCAGCTGCCAGCCCATGAGTCGGCGCGGCCCTCACTAACACTTGGTCAGTAGAACAGCATTTAATTAGAGACACTTTTGATAAACCCTTTGCCTCCGATTGGTATTGCTAAGTGACTTTTATACCCAGTAGTTGCCCCATGATGAGGTAGCATGTCATGTCAGTCATGTTGCTTTGTTGTTAGTAACTGCTCAGTTAAATTAACTAGCTATAGAAACATTTTTTGATGAAGGCCGAACTCCGAAATTGCTTGTTTCTGCGCCATGGGCCCAGGTGCCTAAGCGTGTATAAAAAGAAGTGACCATCAGTGAGGATTGCGCCATGATCGGCAATGACATGGGCGCAAGCTGATGGCCTCGGTGCGTTATGCAGTCCATAAAACGAATGTACCCAGTCACTAAAGCAGCTGTAATACATGCAGCCTAGCAGGCATTCATAGCAGGCATTCATTCTAGCAGGCGGCCGCCGGGTGCATATATGCCATGCACTGAAAGCTTCACGACACGTCGGCCGCGTGACACGCAGCATGCACTGAAAAATAACCCGAGTCCAGTGGCCATGCCCAACCACACAAGAGATGTGTGTAAAACTGTTCTTACTACAAACTCAAACGTCAGGTGCAGCCAGGGGGCGTCGGTACATCAAGATTGCGAGCGCTATGACAAGAAAGGTGATATGCAAACTCGCTGGACAGAATCAACCTCCGCATGACCATGGGGCAGCAAATAGCGGGCTTTTTGGTCCAAGAGAAGACACGCGCGTCCTTAAAAGTTCTTATTGCTTTCCCGCCGCTAGCTTCGGAGATTGCGGCTCAATCTCAACGTTCTTCGGGGGCTGGCCATTTGTTGTGCCATTTGGGGCGGCCGTTCCTAGTTGCCTCTCCAGCTCTTTCAAAAAGTCCTCGTACTGATGCGCGTTGGGCTGGGCTCGCAATGTCCGACTGTATGCTCCCCACACCTTCGTGTCCGCTCGGAAGACTTCTAAGAGGACGTCCTGCCGTCGCAACACCGTCGAGAAGATGAGCGTCCATTCCCTCGAGCCGGCCGTCCGCATATGGTACAAAAGGAACTCGGCGTCCGACCGGAGCTTCGGGTTGTCCCCGCCGACCTGCAAAGATAGATCGCTTATGATCGACCTGTGACGACCAACGGGCTTCTAACAATCCGTCCCACGAGACGGCTTTGCAGAAACTTCCGGAATAAATCCCCAGCCGGTTAGGTAGAGATAGCCTAGACATCAATGTGCAGTCTGCACCAAAGCTGCTGCAGCGAATGCTCGCCAAACTCGGCACTCGAATTCCTTTCTGGGCTCGAAGTCTAGCCTTCCGGACTCTTTTGGCCCTCGACCGGGCTCACACCTCGACAGGAACATCTGCCCTAAAACACTTCTTAACCCGAAACGGCTGTCTACCATGTTTCAAAATCCGTTTGGTACCCCACCTTGCTCCGTATGCTCCGAAGCGCGGAGGGGAAGTCCTCTGCGCGGGCTGCGCGGGCGCGATCCGACTGCAGGAACTCGACGAAGTCGAACTGCGTGCCCTTGATGAAGGCCACCAGCTCCGCCAGCTCCTTGCGCTGCATCAGGGCCACCGCATGGTCGCCCAAGATGTGCTTCACCGTCGCGTGCAGCACGTCCGCGCGCACCTGCGGGGGAGATCAACCGTCAACAACTTGCTTCCAATGGCAAGGTTTGAGGCAGAGACAATCCCCCGGTCAAATGCTGGAGCTTTAACATTGTGGGCAGCGCCGCGCATACCTGCGGTTGAGATTATTGAAAAACGGGTTTGGAGCTTGGGGTGCTGCTCGGCAGACGCTGTCCTTCTTTGAGAGTCCGCTGCGGGTTTTCACCGTCGCTTGCAGAGTTCGGCGCGCACCCGCAGCTGAGACTGTTATGCAATAGATTTGGAGCTGAGAAAGCTGCTCGGCAGACGCAATTCTTTGTTGGACACTGAGCTGCAGATATTGGCAGTCGCGTGTAGCACACCTACGACTATCCTTGAGGTTTCTCCAAAAGGTTCTTCGATGACGTATCCCGGACAGGTAGCAAAACAGACGCCCCCCAAGACTTCGGACTCAGCAGAGCCTAGCAATCCTCAGACTCCAGAGATTTCCGCAACCCCCTAGCGCACCTGCGGGGACGCGCTGGTGAAGCCGAAGCGGAAGAAGGACTTGAGGATCCCGTCGTCCTTCTCGTCCTCGCGCCCGCTCGCGCTGTAGTCGCGCCCCGACCGCAGCAGGAACCGAACCAGCTCGCCCGCCAGCTCGTACAGCGACACCGTCAGGCACGTCTGCAAGAAACCCAAGAAAGATGGTAATCAGCTCATACCCACCCTAACCACCGAACTAACTTACCCGTCCCACTTGCAGTTACCTTGTTGTTATGTCGGCTTATCAATATATTTCGTGTGTTCAATCACGTCTGCGGGGCGGGGCACGGCGGGCAGGCGTCAGGGGTGACGTCATCCACCAGCAGGAGCAGAGTAGTCCTCAAATTGCTGGCGCGCCCTTTCATTGCGGAGCCTGACGTCTTGAAGTAGGATCATGTCGAGAGGAAGCACAAGCCTCCTTATTGCGAGGGAAAAGTGGAGTGCTGGAAGCGCGAGCCTGAACTCAGGCGCTGAGGTCCGTTGAAACAGGAACTGCCCATGGAAGCAGGAGTAGAAGTGGGCGACTGTAGCAGGAAAAACGACAGGACACACGCGGGACTTCCCTGCGAACCCATGGAATTTGAGTCAATTCGAGCGTTTCACCTGTAGGAGCCGTAGTGCGTTCCGCTGGCCCATGGTGGGCCCGTCCAGCTTTTCGACCACCAGGATGTAACACGTGGCAGTCCGGTACTGCTTCCGTTTTAGGCACTCCTCGAACAGCCTGCACAATGGAAACAGGTCCAGTTTAACGCAAAAAGCTTCCGCGCCGCACCTTGTCAGTTTGCATTCATTTCGGAACCTGAATTAAGAGTCTGACTTTGGTTCTTCAGAGGTTCTCACCTCAAAAGCAAGACGAAAAGTGAAGAGAAAAAGGAAAGGTCTTCCGAGAAGCGAGTTTAGGCAGATGTTGGGACTGCGTGCTTGAGGAGTCGACAATGATATCTTGGTATCGTTCTGACCCAAAACTTGGCAGAATCAACCGGTCAAACACTCCTAAAAGTTAGAACATTCCGCTGCGACGGCGGCCCACACAACCCTCATCGTGGCACCCAGCCAACCCCGAAACACACCGAACTCCACTCTCGCCACTCACTCCGTCGACTTTCCCGCCGCCGCAAACAGCTCCGCCCAGTGCCGGCTGTCCGTCTTGCGCGCCACGCTCACAACCACGTCCAGAAACTCGGGGAAGTGCCGGATCAGGTCGCACGCACGCTGGAGCATCGACTGGCCCGGCGGGCGGCCCTCCGGTGGGGGGGGTTTCCCGGGGGGCGTCTTGCCCCCCGGCCGGCCCGCCTGCTGCGCCTTGAGCGCGGCTTTCCGGCGCGCGGACGCCTGGGCCATCTCGGCGTCGAAGACGGTGAAGAGGAGCCATTCGAGGGAGTGGGAGAAGTGGGGGCGGCTCGCGGAGAGGCGCGCCAGCTGGACGGCCTCCTCGAGAGCGCCGCGCTGCAGGTGGAAAAGGTTCGAAGCTTGAAGTGTAGGATGGCAAAGTGAGAATTCCAAGCGGAACAGGACTTCTGAGTACTGAGAAGGCCTGCCATGTTGAGCAGACAATGGATTTAGAAAGGATGTTTTCCAATAAGTGAAGGAGAGGGAGGAATGGAAACAACGGAGACGTTCTTGACACGCTGAAGGGGATAAGTAGTGGAGGTTGGTTTCCAGGTAATCGGCCGAGGGCAAAAAAGTGCACGGCAACGAAACGAGCCTCGTTCCGGGAATCAGCAGATCTGCTTGTAAAACAGGAAGTATGAAGGAGCCGTGCTGTCATCTCGTTCTTCGTACGGCGTCAAAGCACACAGAGCTGCAAGCGTGCACTTATCAACGAAGTCGCAGCGAAACGGATGACCATCCTAAGAGCGGCTTCAGCAACCACAGCGTAGCGTAAGGACCCTTCCGTTTGGGGGCAAACTACACCCCTTAAGCCCGTCAACGCCTGTGATCTCAAATCCCCAGAACCCTTCGATCCCGGATCCTTACACCCGGCTCACCTGTAGCAGGTGTCGCAGCAGGCACGGCAAAATGGGTTGCGCCTGTGGGATGGGCTCGAAGCAGGGCATGTCCGAGCACGCGGAGAGGGCGAGGCGCTGCGAGATGCCGACAATGACGCCCGCGGCGGGGGACACGCCGAGCGGGTACACCTCGCGGTCGAAGTCGAGCTCGGGGTCCAGGCGGTCCAGGTCCGTGCTGCTGGTGCTGGTGTCCGCGGGGCTGGACGGGTACCACACCTGGGGGGGAGAATTAGGGTTTGAGATAGCAGGGTTTGATACTTTTGGCCGCAGGGTTGGACGGGGTACCACCTGGAGGGAGGTTCACTATTTCGAGATTGTAGACTTCCATGGTTTTAAGATCTAGTAGCCGGATGCTGGGGAGAGACCCTAGAAGATTTTGCCTTGTAGAGCTGAGAGATTGGCAGGGACAAGAGAGGTACCACAACTACAAAGAGAGTTAAGATGCGAGATTCGTGAGGTCTCGGGGCTTTTTGAGCAGAAGATGTTCAACAGCTGTGAAGGAAGGTGGTTCCAACGTCGTAGGGTGCATAGGGGGAGGTGCAGGATATCCATAAGCTTTCTTCTGTCAATGCAGCAACTTCAACGGTTTGGTTCAGTCGCAGACGACTGGGCGTGCTTGGTCCTTTGAACAATAAGTTCGACAAGGAAAGAGAGAGAGGTCGGGAAAGCCGTCGAACTCCCACCGAATCCTACGAACGGGTCCACCCACCTGCATTCCCCGATGGCCGTACGCCCACCACGGCACCTCCTCCATCAGCAGCTCCTCCTCACGCGCCCGCGCCCCCGTCAGCCAAAAGTGCTCCACGCCCGCCACGAGCGCGCGCTCGCTCCCTCGGTCCAAGTCCAGCAAGCTCAGCTCCCCGTCGGTCCGCAATAGCATGCACCGGGTCGGCTGACGTAGCACGGCGTCAGCGGCCTGGTCCCGGATCCCCCCCCCAAGGGGGGCGGGCCCCGAGGGGGCTGCGGACCCCCCCGAAGCGGAGGACGAGGCCTGGTCCAGCTCGGGGAAGCCGGACGTGGGCACGAACCGCATGTCGATGGGGGGCTTGCGAGCGCTCATAATGGACAGCTCACGCACCGTGCGGGCCTGAGGAGGGGGGGATAGATAGAAAGATTCAGCAATAGTGCTGAGGGTTGGGCTTTACTGGCGGACAGTGGAAGTGGTTACGTGGGGAGAGCAAACAAAAGGGGGCAGGGAGACGAGCAGACGAGATGACAAGCAGACGGCCTACCAAAGCGGCTTGCATGTATTCGGTGGGGCTTTATCCTGCCTCCGAAACAAGATCAATCGAAACCAGGTTCGATCAAGTGTGGGCCAGATCAGCTACTTCTAATGCAAGAGCAAAGGCTGTGATCGTTGTCTATGCAAGCCACACCCTTGCAATCAACGGAAGGCCGCCTAAGACCAACATTAGTAAACAAGTCTGCTGCGTAGCCTTCATCGGCGTAAATAAGGTCTGGAATCAAAACTTCAGTGGCCGGAGACCTAGGCCGCTCACCCTGACCGGCGGCGTGCTGAGCGGCGACAGCTCCCCATCCACGTGGATGTGAAATACCCGGATGTCAAACGGCATCGTCGCCACCAAAATGTAATCCTGCCACGTGTCCATTGCGATGGGGCGGTCCGGCAGCGGCAGCCGGCACAGCAGGCTCGACTCGTCCAGATGGTAGCGCGGGTACAGACACAGCTCAAAGGAATTGGTCGCCTCGCGGTGTAAACAGGCTACCACGATGCGCCCCAGCCAGAGGAGCCCCACGCACGCCACCTGCTTCTCCTGCGCGATGTCGCCGAAGACGCGCCACCTGGCAGGACGAGATTGGGCGGCTGTTGAGTGTGATGAATCCGGAGTTTATAAATGAGCGGGTCTAGATCCTGTTGCAGTGTGCTTCGATCAATCATCCCAAGTGGAACTGCGGAAACAACTGCTGAGGCGATTGGCCGATCCAGACCGGGCCCCGGCTCTCCGAGAAAGCCAATAACGAGAGCTAAGTCGCGTTGGCCGTCCCAGCAAATGTTCGATGATAGTCGTTTATATTCGACAATCGAATCTGCTTTGTGAACAAACAGCACGTCCCGTCCGTCCCTTGCCTTGGAACCCTCTGTCTTCAAGAACCGACTATTAATTGACCTTTCCGACCTCTTCCTGCTTAAAAACCAGGAAGGCGCCTACTCAATCCCAGCAATGTGCACTCGTCGCTCACCTCTTTGCACGAATGTTGTACAGAGTGAGGCCACGGCGGCCAGCGATGGCCAGGTAGGAGCCGTCCTCGTTGGCTGCCACGTGGAGGACGGGCCAATTGGCGGCGAGGTAGTTGCGCGGGACCACCAAGTGCTGCAACTTCAGCTCTTCCTCGTCGTCGCTTTGTACCAGGAGCACGCGGTCCTCCGCCTATCAAGGGGGGAGAAATGTTGTGTCAAGCGAAGAAGGAGAGAGAAGAAGGTAGGAGCCTGCGGGGGAAGCGAGGGGTCGATCCACTTAAAAGGAAAGGGTCTGCAGCGGTCCTCCGCCTACCAGAGGGCGAAGAATTTTGCGTCAACCTAAGAAAGAGAGAGGGGAAGGTAAGGAGATCGCGGGGAAAGAGAGGGCTCGATCCACTTAAAAGGAAAGGCTCTGCACCAGTAGCATGCGGTCCTCCGCCTGCGGAACGCGGCAGGGGAGATGACGGTCAGCATCCGGGATGAGCTAGTAAGAAAAGCAAGAAAACAACAGCTGTCAAACCCTTGGTACGTTAGGAGTTCCCACAAAGTGGAACTGCTCCCGCCAACGGCAAAGAAGCAAAATCCCTATTTCACAGTCTGTCGTTCTGGTACGACCAACAGCTGTCTATGACGTACAATACCGATGAGCATGAAACCGGTCAGCCTTCAACTTCTCTCTCTGTATATCCTCGTTCTGCCGCCACCCAAAGGAAACAAAGGCTAGTCAGCTTCCCGAATCATCGTCCCAGCTCTCTTTGGGAGTATTCCGACCCGTTCCCTTTCTACCTCTTAACAACCAAAGCTTCCTGCCTACTCACCTGCATCAGCTGGAACACCTGCGCGTTCCCCACAACCGGCCGCGTGACACACATCCGCGCAAACGGAAACTGCACCAGCCGGCTCGCCGACTTTGCCTCCGCCGCCACCAGCTGGTACCCATATTGCCCCCAGGCCAGTCCCCCGACCCCGCCCGCCATGGGCTCCGCACTCCTCTTCGAGGGCGTCCGGGGGAACCCCCCGGGCGAGACCGGAGGCAACGCGTGGCTCACACTCCCCTGCCGTATCGTGCACATTAAACGGCATCCGGACACGGACCACACGGCCAGGCCGCGCTGGCACCACCCGACCGCGAACGCGGCGTTGTCGGGCGTCCACCGGATGCAGGAAACGGGGCCCGTGTCCTCGACGGAGTAGCCCCAGTCGAAGAGCGCGATGGTGCGCAGGTACGCGGCGTTCTGGGAGAGGTCGAAGAGCTCGACGGTCGCGCGCTGCGAGCCGACGGCGAGGACCTCCGCGCGGGGACCCACGGCGGCGCAGACCGCGTCGGCGACTCCGACCCATCTGAAGAGAAAGAGAAAGGTATTATTGTGCTATCGGCGTCGAAGGCTGCTTTTATCCCAGAAACTTGGAGAGTGCCGTGACCGACCGTCCCTCCTCTGCAATGGATCTCACGGAGATGGGGCCCCAACGCAATCGGCATGCTCGTTCCGCGCCCCCCAATGCATCAGGGCATGCCCGCACCAATGCAGGTGTCGGGTCTCGGGAGGGGGGCAACGCCAGGCGGCAAACAGCTGACGTCGAAGCCCGTTTTGATTGCCTCTCATGTGCGATGCAGTAGCCAGCCGTACGGAGGATCTGAAACTTGAAACTTAGTAGTCTCCTGGAAGAAGAAGCCAATTCACTGAGCCCACACCAGAAGTCGTGCTTTTTGTCCCCCGTAAGACGTTTGTACTTGTTGGGACCTGACTCCTGAGAACTCGCTGCCCTCAGACTCTGCGGAGCCCAGTGACTGGTAATAACTTCGATGCTGCTCTTGGCCAGGAATAGAAATTATAAAAGTACGATGCCCCCAGATCCCCAGAAACAAGCGCACAAGAAGCGAATATGCGCACCGTTCCGGAACGATCTCGTTCACTGGCCGCAGGCCCCGGCCCCCGCTTGAGCAGAGAACGACGCGCCCGTCCGCAAGCACCGCTACGAGCAGCTTCAGCTCTCTGCAGTACTCCAGGTCTGCGATGCCAATATCAGGCGCATGACCGTTGGCCCCGCCGGCGCTGGCAGTAGGGGTCTCGTAGGCGGGGGACTGAGGGGCGATCGGAAAGGCGTTGGCCTCAGGAATAAAGCTGGTGCCGCTGACGTTGTCGGAACCCCCAGCCCAGAGGTCGCTGCTCCCCCGGAGCTGGAGAAGGAGTTTGACGGGGGAATGAGATCCGTAGCTGTTGCCGGCACCTGATCATGCGGCATCGGCCCAGACCCCGCTAATACACTACTGAGAGGTTTGTGCTCCTGATGAAGCATCAAAGCAAAAGAGCAAAAATCTGTATGCCTAGAACACAGACCTGAAGGCAGGGCAGGCGGGAGGGGCATAGCTGCATGCTGAATGACATTGCCAGGTGAAATGCAAATGCCTCGTGCTTACCCATGCGTTCCTGAAGGCTGGGATGGCGAACCAAAGCTGGAGAACATGTCCGTGCAAGAACTTTTGGAAAGGAGTAGGAAGGGAGGTCTATGCTTGAATGAAACACAGAACAGAAGAATTGGATTGGGCCTCTCACCTGGCCCCTCCACGATACCAGCTGCAGCCTTCCGTTTGAGATCCCAACCAGGAGGTGGTCATCATCTCCAGTAAGTGCGGTGCTGCAGTCAGGTTTGAGATGAGAGTAGTAAGCCGCTGTGCTATTGTATAGATCCAGGCAACTCTCAAAGCCAGGATAACAAATAATCTACAGTGAGGGGCAGAGGAATAGTTGGGGCGTCTCGACCCCAAAAGTCTCACCAATTTGTTGTGCAGCTCTTCCTGAACTTACTGACAAACACGGCCCCATCAGCTTCCGCTGAAGGTCGAGCATGAAATCGCTCTGTGACAGTTGTGAATAAGTGAGAAGGCCGTAGGGATGTACTCACCAGCCGGCGCCCTCATCTTGCAGAGGGATGGCCGTCCGCGACCTGAACCTGACGGACACCAGGGGGACTGCCTGAGAGTCAGCCCCCAACTCCGGGGGGAGCCGCTTGTCAGTGGTTATGACGTCATAGAAGAGGAGGCTGTTGTTGCCAGTCTGCATAGAAGGGGGACCCAAGGTTTGATTATAACTTTAGGTGGGGGATAAAACTCTCAGTACGGAAGTTGTAGCCCCTTGAGTTTGTAGCTTTCAACTCTTTGGAAAGGGCAGGGGAATGTCCCGCACTTGGTCGTTGAGAATGTGATCCATGGGCCAGCACATCTTTGCAAGTATACCACGATCCAAGATGAGTTGAATTCAAACTGTGTGATCAGCTGCGAACTCCGGTCTCGTAGGTGCCGGCACGAGCTCCCATTCTACATGAAGCATCTGAGTATTCGAGTAGATGACAGGATTCATGTGCAAGGAGTGGACCACTGCAAAGCCCCTTCTTGATTACAACCTAATGTGCCTTGAATTGTTCATCACTCACCAGCACAGCTAGAGTGGAGGCCGCCTCATTGAATGAAGCGCACTCGTTAGCCCCATCCTGCTCCAGCGACTCCGCCTCTCGCGCAACCTCTCCAATCTTCACACGATGCTGCACAAGAATGATGTACACCAAATACTAACTTGCCTGGCGCCATGAAGCAAATATGAATGTCTGTGATGAGGTCATCAGTGGTGATGCCTGCTGCGAACGTACGGTTTTCAAAGTAGTGCAGGATACATGAGGTTAATAGATTGAGGGAGAAATTGGTGTTCCAACAGAGGGCCACTGCGGCTTAGTGCACACAACAGGGGGAATCACCAATCCTTAAGACGAATGCTTAGCAGCTAAGGAGTTCGATGAGATCACTCAAAAATTGCTCCGCTCAAGAATCATCAGAGTGTGCCGGATGTGTGATGGAAGGTGACTGGAATGCTTGGTGCAAGATAGAAGAAGTTACGCGCCCAGCGCACCTGCCCCGCCGTCCAAATTTGGATCACGGTCGACGTCACCAGCACCAAGTACTCTCCCACCGTGCAGACACTCACAACCAGCTCCCTGTGAGTGCTGTGATCAACTGCTCTAAGCAACTTTGGCCAGCCATATGCGAAATACATATTTGCAGTTGGGCACGGGGTTGCACCGGCACATTCTAGATCACAAGAAGCATCTGTCCTGGGGGCAGCTCTGGAGCAGGCTCAAGCGCTTACGACAGAAGGAGCCTTCTCAATGGTGATTTAGCCTAGGTTTAGAGTCAGATTTGAGATGCCCGCAGTCGCCTCGCTCTTAGATAAAGATAAACCTCTCTTTTCCAGATTGCATGTGCGGAGGCTTTCCCTTTGGACACTTGGAAAGATGAGCTGGTGCGCAACTCATATGATTGTGAAACGTTGGTCCAACTACCAGTAGAATAGAGAAGTTTACCGCCCTTCTTCCTTCCTCTTGGCCAAGATTAATATGAAGGATGCTTGCACGCCTCTCGCCTGTTCTCTAGCTAGAGCGTGGCTGTGTCTTGAACGTGCCACCATTGATGGCAATTTGATGCACATTGGAACGTGAAATTGGAAGACAGAAACCTTTCATTCTTGGGAAGATTTGGTCAATGTCTGAATGCTTATATTTAAGTCTCATGCGAATATGTATCTCGAAGACATCACATTTGGCAAATCGACGATTCGGTAAATCCAAAGGGCTAAGTTCCCGCCGCCGGACGTGGATATCCAGTGTCCACCGTATCACCCTTGTCGATCATCTTGATGCTGCTTGAGCTTATATGGTCCCTCTCTGGCATATGAGCCTTTTGGCCTCGCCAATTTGCTCGAGATTCGAAGCAGCTCGAAGTTGCAACTTGCTGCAGACTCGGTTCACTTTTCTTGGCAGCAACTGTGAACAAGCAAGAAGAAGGCAATTGCAACACGCAGCGAGTTTGGTAGGGCGCCTCCCATATGCTAGTTTTTGAAAGAGGCAAAAGCCTTGGGCAATTGGGTCTAGTTTGAAGGAGCAGGTTTAGGATAGCTCAGTTGACGTGGTTGGGACTGGAAGCAAGCTGCCGCTGCCAGAAATCTAGATTTTGTGAATCTGGAAAGCATTCGCCCACTGGCTCGTTTATGATTCTCTACTATCTACTTCATTGATCAAACCTTCTAGATCAGCATATCGTTGAATTGTAGGGTCAACATCATCTGCTTATTCACGACATCCGGAAAGTCATTAAAAGCTCCCAATGGGTTACTCACCAGACCCCGGCTCTTGGCGGAACGCTTTGACATACATATCACCATATGCTTTCTCAGCAGTCGGAATTGGGATAGCGATTGGGATTTCTGTCCTTGGTGCATCATGGTAAGTTTGAGGAGAAAAGTGAGCACAGGACAGGATTCAAAGTTGTCAATATCAGCGGGTGCTCTCTTTGAATAGGCCGGGCTGTTGATTGGCATAATTCCATTTGCAGCCTTGAAGCTGCGCAACGCAGATGCTGGTGAGAAAATCTATTGCACAAGCTCAAAGCTCAGAGTAGAGACAGAGATCCTGCACAGGTTCGGTACATTTTATGCAGCGCCAGAGACCTTCTGAACATTCCTGTGATTGCAGGGGTATCTTCATCACTGGTAGCAGCTTGGTTGGAGCAGCAATCAAGGTTCCTCGTATCACATCAAAGAATCTGATCAGGTGCGGCCTGTTTGCATTTATTGCGTCCCTGAGCTAGAAAGGAAGCTTTAGTTGATTGTTTTGATTGTCCAATACAGTACCTGAAGCAACTGCTGCAGAAATCGCCTTTGCTTGGAGCCAATGCAAAGTGATACTCTGCATAGGCACGAGCTTCATTGGTTCTTAGGCAGATTGGACGCTCAGAATCAGTTTAGAATATCACAAAGTATGTTTATTCCCTGCTGACACCAAAATTGGCTTTCTGTTGCTGTCCAGTGTGATTTTCTGTGAGGCTGTGGCGATCTATGGGGTCATTGTGGCCATCATCCTCCAAACAAAGCTGGAATCCGTGAGAATGGTGGACGATCGGTGGACGCCAGATGCATTGCGGGCAGGCTACTCCATCTTTGCATCCGGGCTGATCGTGGGGTTTGCAAACCTCGTGTGCGGGTAAGTTGCACTGCTATGCCTTGCTCCCATGAGCTTCTAGCTGTGTCTACTTGTCACGTCAGCACTTCTTACATAAAGCCTAGTCTGCAACTTCCTTGTTGACTTTTAATCTGAAACCTTCACGCGCTAATGTTTTTTTCCACATGTTCGAAGTCAGGGTGTGGTCCACTGAACAAGGATGTCCAACGATCTGAATCACGGTTTGTCTGTTTGCAGGTTATGCGTTGGCATCATTGGCAGCAGTTGTGCCCTTTCTGACGCCCAAAATTCCACACTGTTCGTGAAAATTCTCGTTATTGAGATCTTTGGAAGTGCTCTTGGACTGTTTGGGGTCATTGTTGGCATCATCATGTCATCACAAGCTATCTTTGTATAAAGCATAGGCCGTTCTCTAACTTGGTAACTTGTAGCTTTTACTGTTGCGTTTTTGCAATCAGGTAAAAGGCATTAAATATGTGCAAGAGGAGGTTTCAAAAGACGCTTTAGCCCGTGAGCATCCATGATCGAAATTTCCATCCATTTCGAAATTGTTGTGAGAAATATTGCTCCTTGAATCAGTGCGCAAAGTAATGCAATTGCATGTTGCGTCACAACCAGATCGCCAATGCATTTCCTGTTTTAGAAGCTTCTAATCTCGGTCCTAGTAACATTGGATTTCTACTGTATGCTTGGAGATTATGCATGGAGATCTGCATCCGGGCTGCGGGCATGTCCTTAACCAAACGTATACTTGTAGATGGTTGATATAACCCAAGGTGTTGAAAGGGCCGCAGCCCTGACAAAGCCAAATCCTTGTAGTAAGCGCCGAAGTGCTACACAATCCAATCAGTGCACCGTCACGTATCATTGAGTCGGAGCCGCCACCGCAGAATACGATCATTGAACATTCTACCGTCAAGTGCACATATGTGAGATTTTAAAATATAGGTACATGCTAGCATGTATGTTGACCAATGATTGCATGCCTTGCAATATCACGGTATATATATGCATATTGAGTCCGAGCATTATACGTATACTAAGCTGATCACATATGCACCGCGTACACGTATATTTTGTGGCCGGCTGATCGACGCGACGTGTGTGCATCATGATGCGTATATATCATTCTTCTTTGGTGTACATGGCCCAGGCTCATATATCCGTACGTACGTATGCAACTTGCTATTGGCTTGAAGACTACATCTTGCAGTATATATTTGCGGCACAACCTCCGCTCGCGAGCGTGGCATCCGACATAGCACGCAAGGCCGCCTGGGCGGCCCAACTCATGGCAGCCTCAGGCATGGCAGGTGCTGCTCACTGGGGGGCTGTGCGCGATGATATTGATTATGCCTCTGGGTGCGGCATGACGAACCGACCATGCATGCCAGGCCAGGCACTGGCAGGTCCAATGCAGTGTGCTTCGCCATCCTGATGCTTGGCACCGTGCATACATCTGGTGCAGCAAGCCTGAGCGTTGAGTGCTGAGCACATGCAAAGCTCTCAGAAATTGGTTGAGCCAGATGGCTGCTCTAAGAAGCGAAACGAATGATGTACAGTACAGAGGACGGGTTTGCACGTTGCATTTTACAAGGGTCCACCTATCTACATCCGGAAATCTAGAACGCAGAGCGTGTTATTGGCAAAGCATGCGCCTACCTTGTCGCCGTCCTTATTCCAGCAGACTTCGAAGATCCCGCCGCTTCCCCTGTACGTCCTTATGCAGCTCCCGTCTTTTAACGACCATATGTGTAGACACCTATCGAAGGATCCGCTGGCGAGGTACTCCCCATTCGGGCTGAATGCCACTGAGTACACCGGTTCCCTGCGCGATGAAAAAACGGAAGGGGTTAGGCTCCGGTGACCCTACTTGAGTCCTACGTCACCAACTTCACGGCAGAGGTCAATTGTATCAGAGTACAGGCGCTGACTAGTAAGGTGCACTAGCTCAAGAAGGTCCGGAAGTAAACGAGCAATCCCGGTTTGCACTACAAGGGGGAAGGGTGTTCCGTGTCCGAACGTAGGTTGCGTGAGAGACTCACGTATGGAGGGTCAGGTTATGGATGATCTGTCCCTTCTCGACTTCCCAGACTTTGATGGTCGAGTCGAAGGAGGCGCTGCATAGAGGAGCATGTAAAAAGAGTCAGAACAGATCCTGACACTCAAAACGACATGCTCGTTCTTAATCCCTCCTCGCAGTCGTCTCCTTGGCCGCCTTCTTTGCGACCGGAAAGTAGCCAAAGCGTTGGCAATCACTGGTAAAGGGATGCTCTCGTGTATAGAGACCGGGTGACGCATCTTGCAGTAAGTCTTTACGACGAAACGAACTAACCCGCCGTCCCAATCTCTACCTAACCGGAAACGCTCAGCTCTTGGCAACGCCTCAGTCACGGATTTCACGTTCATACCACGATGCTCATCCAGAACTTCCACATGCCCCTTTCGGAATGAACTGATCGACGAATCATCGCGAGCCCGAAAAAGGACCGCGACCTTAAACCCCCTAACCTGACTAGCTGCAGGGGAAGGTTGGGGTTAATGCTGCCGGGCCCGGTGGGGCTCCATTTGATGGTGTAGATCTCTTTGGTATGTTTCCGCAGGTCGAGCAAGCACTTGTCGCTCTTGAGGCTCCAGATCTGCGAAGCGGCGACGAGGCTGGGATAAGGCGGCTGGAGGGAGACACTCTGGGGGCAGCTCATTGTCGACACCCAACCAACGAATATGAAAGATTTGAGAGGTTCAAGCATGCGACAGATGTGAACGCTCTGTAAATGTACAGCGCACAGCCTTCCTCATAATCAACAATATGAGGAAAAGGCAGAACACTTGTGCACTAACGAGACGTCTGGAACCTCCGTCTGTGCTGAGAATCATGTTGGGATCCTGCCCCTTAGTCGCAAGGGAGACTTTGACAAATTGGATGATGACTTGCAATGCGCAGATCGACCCGACGTCTCGACCTGAGTACCTTCCAAGGTCGGAAACTGCCCGCGTGTCAAGGCAAAGGATCACAGGTCCCTTGGATGCGCCCACCTTGGCAACCTGAAAAAGTAAGGGTATCCTGGAATTGCAACCCCACGAAGGAGTCGAGAACCCAGCAGATCGTAAGTCAAACACTAGTATGTGGGCCCCACCTTGGCGGTGAAGTCGTCGGAGCAGGACGCCAGGAGGTTCCCCGCTGGGTCCCACTTGATGGCGTTCACCTCGTCCTGGTGGCCGTAAAACACCTTGACCGGCGCGCTCTCGCCCAGCTTGCACACGAAGATGTTCTTGTCCGTGGAGCACGTCGCAAACGACTGGTTGTTGCGCCAGTCCACGTCCAGCGTGGGGGCTGTTCGAGGCGAAAAAACAGCCGAGTGAGTATGACGACAACCAAAGGTATGATGTTTAGATGGTCAATGACAGAATCCGAGGCCGTTTTTTAATAGGGTGCACTGCTGAGGCGAACGCTTTCCTCAACTCTTACTTCGGTTTGCGAGGGAGAGAGCATAACCAGACGAACGCCTTAAGTCTACGAGGTTAAGGCGAGACTGTGCTTAACAACTTATCCAGCAGAGACTGAACTTTCATTGCGCAGTCGGAGGTTGGTCCCGCCTCAATCAGACAGAAGGAGAAGCACAGAAAATGTAACATTGCCGCCACAAGAGATACAAAGGGCGCCGCCCCCACCTGTGTGGTACGCGAACTGCTGCTTGACCTCGCCCGTCTTGACGTCCCAGATGATGGCAGTCTTGTCCACGCTCCCGCTCAGCAGGTAGTCGCCCTTCTTGTTCCACTTGAGCGAGAAGATCGGGCCGCGGTGCTGGCTAAGCGTCTGCTTCAACTCGCCTGTACCGCAATGCAGGACTCCGTCAATGCTTTGAGGAGCGGGCGCAGAAGTGGCCGATATGTCAAGGAGCTAAATCTCATGGCACAGCCGGAGTGTCTGCTTAGGATGCAATTGGGAAGACCATGAAAGCTATACGACCGGAGTGGACCTTCAGCTCTGACTCACAGGAACGAAAAAATCTCGACGTTCTGACGAAGGTAGCATCAAAACGTGCGGCTAGCCCAAACGGAACGGCAATGAACAGAGGACCTACCGTCTTTACTCCAGACTCGCGCCTGCCCGTCGTAGGATCCGGTCGCTAGTAATGATCCGTCTCCCTGCAACCATGGCGAATTAATTTTATCAGGCAGTTGCGATTCAAGCAAGCCCCAGAGCGTGAGCGAAGGTAATTGCATGTTCGCCCGCCCAGACTATAGACGCTCAGAGTAGAGGCTTTACTAGTGCAAACTGCTGATGCTCCTGTCGCGCCCATTTTGCTCGGTCGAACGACCGAAATAGGATTGCCAATCAACTTCCAATTCCTCTTAGAAAGTCCGTCGTAATCAAACCTCAACTCTCTTTCCAGTAGATGACCAGACTTCAAGGCCGTAAAGTCCGTCACGGAAGAAGCAGTGCGCTTACGTTCCAGTCGAGCGTGGTGACGTCCTTGCTCTTCTCGTTGGTCTTGCCCTTGAAGTGCTTCAGAACGAGCGGCTTCGGCGCGGCCGCCTGGGCCGCCACGTCGCCGCATGGCCCCTCGGGAATGTGCCAGATGCGCGCAGTCGAGTCGCCAGAGCTGCGCAGGCGAAGTAAACGGACCAAGATAAGATGGAATTGTGCTTCAGCGTGAGCCACAACCGGCTTGATACCTTTCCGGATTGGTCACCTTATGGATCGACGTATTCAACCAGTTGGCCATGCGAAAGCGCTGCAGGAGGTTTGCAGAACGACTGCTCAAAGAAACCAAAAGACCAGCTCGAAAAACTCACCCGGAAGCGAGTAGCGTGGAGCTGGTGGGGCTCCAGGCGCAAATGAAGACCTCCGACGTGTGGCCCTCGAGGATCGTCACCTCGGACGGCTTGATCACTGTCCCGTACTGGTCAGGCTTCAGGTCCTCCTCCATTGGCTGCGGAGTTGTTGCGGCTGCAGCAGAGCGAGTCAATCTTTAGCTCTGGCCTTGCTGACACGAAAGAGGGAAGGACAGCTATCAAAACGGACCCGTATCGTTCGTATCGTTCTCTCAAGATATGGACGACTGGTCCGATCAAATCTGATCGTATAACAAATGCCAAACCTCGGTCCTTGGCGGATGTGTCTTGAAGAGACCAAGCAACTGTCGGAAGTGTGGCCTTCACATATGGATCTAACCGGGGGGCAGGAGACCACGCCTTGACAAGAGTTGCCCATCAAGCTCGCGAGGATGTCTTCTGCTTGCACAAAGATCTCTAAGCAGAGATAAGCTTGCACCACTTTCGCTGATGAGCGCTCAGCACGAAGGCGGCCAGCACACGACAAAACAACTGCCAAGGAGGACAGATTTCAAAAGGCCTTGTCGTACTGACAATCCCTTTCAAACTCCGGCCATCTCCAGCCTTTCTGTCAACTCAATTCACCTCCTTCAGCTGCCCTCAAAACTCCAAGACTCCCACCGCCCATGCTCCACATCAAGTGAAAGGTGACCCGAAGTGGCTCACGGCGCACGTTTGATGTAGAGTGATGTACGTTCTTTTGTTCAATAATAAACCGGCTTAAATAATTCACTCAACCTTTTGAATTCGGAAATACTTGGTCTCGCTCGTGCCAGGTCAAAAAGGAGACTTCCACCAAACCCAACGAACCACTCACCTTTCCCGTCGACCCTCCGAGTGTCGTCCACCTTGAGCCGCTTCTCCTCGCGCTCTTTCTCCCGCGCTTCCCGCTCCTTCTCCCGCTCTCTCTCCCGCTCTAGTTTCTCACGTTCCCGCTCCTCCTCCCGCTTCGTCTTCTCGCGCTCCTTCTCCGCCGCGCGCTCGCGCTCCCGCTCTTTTGCCGCCTCCTTCTCCTTTTCCTTTTGTGCCTCCTTGTCGCGCTCTCGTTCGAGCCGGTCCCGTTTGCCGCGGATGATCTCGCGCAGCTCGGCCACGTCCTTGGTGATCAGGTCGATCGGTTGGAGCAGCGCAAAGTCGCCCTCCACGTCCGTGTTGTTCTGGAGAAGAAAGTGAAAAGCTGTACGTTTTTCTGGTTCGCAAGGGACTATTCTAACTGCAGAAATTCGATAGAAGTCGTCAAAAACTTGCTCCCTTGTTCTGGCACTGTTCTCACAATGGGGGCGGATACATGGACAAGTGGCCATCCTCGTCAGTAATGTTCCAGACGATTGAATGACGATGATTTTGGCTGCTGTCTCAAGGGTTTCAGTAAGTCTTTTGTTGTCTTGGCTGCACAAGCGAGAAGCCCAAAGTCCAGCTCACTCTCAACGGATGGGTGGGCAAGTAGAATGTATCGAACCGATCAGTTGGGGTTTCAGTGGGCACTGCTTTCTGATCAATCAAACATGGATTGCAGTCCTCCGCTTTCGTCCCATTCTGTACTACTTGCCAGTATTATCGCAGGAGGCATCTCTTGATCCGAGACCGCACTTTGTTCAGTAGGGAACACAAGATCTGTGTGCCAGCAGAACAAAACCGCCATCGAAGCCCCCCTGCTTACAAGGGCCAGAGGCAGAACGGTTCCAAACTTGGCGGAAAAAGAGCGCAAGCTCTTAAGCTGCCAAGAAGCCTTCGACTGCCAACAACACCAGGCGGTTCATTGACAGCGAAGCTGGATTGCAACCCGCTTCCGACCAACACAGCTGGTGGTGAGATCTTCTGGTCTGGCAAAACAAAGAACCAAGTGCCAAGTTGTGGCCTCACTCCATGGTCCAGCAACCGCACCATGCGTATGTACAATCTTGTCACATCAATTCAACAATTATTGATATGACGAGGCCCACATGCTTAGCATAGGCTCTCAAGATCTCAGGCTTGCCCAGACACCCATTTTGCAATGTACTGAAGTTGCAGCTCTCATGCCACCAGCAAGCTCTGAGATGTGGCGCAATTACTCGCCGCTGATATTCTCCTCAGCTTGAGTAAGTATTGCACGCAGTTGATTGACTTCTAAAGTGCTGCAAACATTTCCGCTTCAGATTGACCCCACCTGGGCTGAAGCCATTTGCATTGTAACCAACAACGCAAACTTTTCCACCGTACTTGGTGACACCAAGCTGATGTTTCTAATAACAAGCTTCCACTGATCAGCATACCTCGCTGAGGTTTGCCTCCATTTCCAGGTACTGGAGGCCTTTCTGAATGAAGGAGATGAGCGCGCCGGGGGGCACATTGTTCCCGTTGATGTTGGACTTGTGCAAGAACGCCTCGTAGCCCAGCACGTATGCAGAGTGCGTGAAGCCTGTTGCAAACAGGGCACCGGCTAAGAAGTTGTGCCAGGACCAAGAAAGTCAAGGTACGTCAAAGCGTTCCAATCTGTTATGCTTTTAGCGGTGTATTTGAATCAGAGGTGAACAGGGAAAGGTGACAAGAGCTTAGTCTGTGAGTTTATTCAAAACTTTCTCAATTTGCAATCATCAAAAACAAGGCACACGCAGAAGAGGGCGACCAGAGCGGAAAAGAACACCTTCCTCCCACACTATTTGAAAATAGAATGCAACCAGATCAGTTAAACTAGAAGGGGAGCCAGAAGATTCGCCTAGACTGGTGGTAAAGAGAAGCAGCTTGATGAAACTGTGTGGAAAAATCTCTCCGTATGGTATGGACCCCGGCATGCACCGGAAGAGGGCAGGGTAACCAAGAACCATCAACAAATTTGCTGGACGGCCTTAATTGTAATGAAAATAGGAACTCCTGAAAAGAGTATAGCGCCTCACCAGACTCCTGCAGGTATCTAAAGACCAGGAAATTGAGCTCGTCGGATGTGATTGACGCCATTGGTGGCAGCAGCAAGTACGGCACGGATTCTTTCCAATGGGTCTGACTGCAAAAAGAGTCCTGCGCAAGGAATGGAAAACCAATCCCCAATTGACTACAAAGATTATGTACTCTCCTCAATTCACGTCAGTCTAGGACAGCAAACAGAAAGCCTGCTGTCAAAGCAGTGCGACTACCACGGCCAGAACGCCTTCTCTATTTCGCCGAGCTTCTCGCTGTTAGGAAGGATGAAAAGAAAATGATGGGCGCCAGGCTGCGGCTCCCATTGACAAGTAAACCCTAACCAGCTTGTTGCGGGCCAGGCGCTTTCCTTGATTGCAAGATGCTCAGGACTAGGCGAGGCGCTAGCACTTCGAAGAGTTCGCGGGAAGCAGCTAGCAAAACCTAGCGTTTCCCTTCTCTTTCGCTCATGCGCGACTGCATCCAACACTTGCAAAGCGGAGCTTCCGTTGTAACGCTCACCAGCTGAAACCCTCTCTTCCCTGCTGCCGTAGTCCTCCCTGGCCCTTTTCGCCTCGAGCTTGCTGGATTCGCCCAGCCGCGCAGGGGCGCCATCTTCCTGGGACAGCACAGGCAGCCGCCAAGATGCCTCCCAAGTTCGACCCCTCGCAGGTTGTGGAGGTTTACGTCAGGGCCACCGGGGGGGAGGTCGGTGCGGCGTCGTCGCTTGCGCCCAAGATCGGGCCCCTCGGTCTGTCCCCTAAGAAGATTGGAGAGGACATTGCCAAGGAGACGGCCAAGGACTGGAAAGGTTTGAGGGTGACGGTCAAGCTGACCGTGCAGAACCGTATCGCCAAGGTCTCAGTGGTGCCTAGTGCCGCGGCGTTGGTGATCAAGGCCCTCAAGGAGCCGGAGCGGGACAGGAAGAAGGTGAAGAACATCAAGCACGAGGGGAACATCTCGTTTGACGATGTCATCGAGATTGCACGGGTCATGAAGTCGCGGAGCATGGCCAAGGAGCTGTCCGGCACGGTGAAGGAGATCCTGGGCACGTGCGTGTCCGTCGGGTGCACGGTAGACGGGTCAGACCCCAAGGACTTGCAGTCACAAATAGATGACGGGGAGCTCGAGGTGCCCGAGGAGTAGCTCTGAGACGCTCTGACATTGTTCATACTTTC
The DNA here is from genome assembly GCA_000708835.1 of Klebsormidium nitens. NCBI lineage: Eukaryota > Viridiplantae > Streptophyta > Klebsormidiophyceae > Klebsormidiales > Klebsormidiaceae > Klebsormidium > Klebsormidium nitens. The sequence continues at coordinate 115,926 of DF237074.1, forward strand.
CTGTTGACTGTCTCCATAACCGTTACCAGCTGCGTTTTCATGCAAGCGAGGCACACGAGGACACGGTCGACCCTGTAATGTAAGCCCATTCTGGCACCCCAATGAGTGCTTTCCGCATACATTGCAAGTTGATGAATGGGTGCCTGCCAGCTCTGCCCTGGTAATGGTTTTCACTGCTGAATACTGTCATTCTACAGCCAACCCTCCTTTATTTGACTTCAGATTGCCAGGAGAAGTTTGCTCCTGGTCTTTCAAAAGGTTCCTACTGTCACTCTGTAAAGACTGCAATTTTGAAGCCTACTGTCTTGGTCAGACCAGTCGCTGATTTGGGGTTTTCTGAGTGTTTTGTCTTCTTGTGTGAATCTGCCCTCGTATAGGTATTTTGACGACGCTGTTTGTAATTCGCGGAGTATCTTGTTCCTTATGGGAATCACGCGGCTCTGGCTGCTTGAATTCTGTTCTAGTCGGCCGTTAGGCTCTTTAGACGCTTCTATCTTTGCGTAGTTGGGGTTGCCTTAGGTCACCAGCCGCTTGATGGTAATGTTGATTGTTTGACCAGGCGTTGTGAGCGATTTGAGCTGGGTTCTGGTAGCGGGCTACTTCTTGTAGCTGTGACCAGCTTTTGAGCTCAAACTTGCAAATTGTTCCCAACATGAAGGAGCCTTGGGTGCTCAGCTGTGCTCAACGTCGGCGTCACATTCTGGAGTGCACAAGAACAGGGTGGTGATTCATTGTAGAGTAACTTTTGGTTGGATGAGTTCCTGGATTCTGTGGCATCATCCAGTGTGAAAGTAGTGCACCCGTCTGGGCAATGCATCTAAAGTGTAGCACTGTGAATCGAAGAGGATGGTAGGGGCACTCTGGTACTCTGCATTTTCAACGTCCGTTTATGCCCTTGAACACGCGATGCACGGCGCGTGCTCATGTCAATTCTGAGAGCAATTGGAGACGGAGAAACCAGCGATCGTTACGCCCTTAAACATGGGATACGCGCGCGTTTATGTTGATTCTATAGCAATTGGTAGACAGAAAAGCCCAGCTCTTTGACACTGGTTTGGTGGTGCTTGTTACTCTTGTTTGAGCACCTGTGAAGGCAGGAGGACCCCTTTTAAGGAGGCTCAAAAGTAGTGGTGGCATCCAGAGGGGTTTCTCAGCTGCTCAGTTGGTTGCAATCTGGAGACCAGAAACTTTTCTTTTATTTTGTACCAACGGCCGGAATATTGTTGGGTAGTAGCTACTTCGCTGCGAGCGTGAAGAGAGGACATTTGCCTGTTGATTGATGAACGACAGCTTGTCTGCCTGGAAAGAGGAATGTCACTTTTTATAGGACTCATAGGTCTCTGGACGCATCTCTAAAGATGACCGTGTACCACCACCTGATCGATGCACCTGGTACCCGGCTGTGGCTACTTACTAGCTTTGGACTTACACCCACATTAGCCTATGTTGACGCGTCGTCTGGAAGGGTCAGTCAGTCTTTGCAAGGTGGTAAGTTTCTCGATTCATTGCTTTGATCACAAGTTGCTGTTTGTGCGGCTCGGGTGTTCCACTTATCGTTCTGTTTGTTTGTTGGTGTTGTTTGTTTGTTGGTGGTAAGCTCGTCTCACAAGTTTGTGGAGGCGGTGTTCACAAAGCTGCATGGCTTGTGTGTCTGAGCTGCCTTTCCAGGCCGCTTACATGGCAGGCGAATCTAAGCTGCAGGACACTGGCCACAGAGTTCGGTTTTGTTACTCTGGGGTTGCTCGTATCAGAACCGATGTCCGCGTCAGCCTGTTTGTGCATGGCTTATTTTATACTAAAATAAACGTTCCATTGCATGCTATTGCAATCATGTGCATGCTTGACTTTGACTGTTTGTTACCGTCGATCACGGCATGCTGTCGGACATGTACATTGGAGCGTTCCCTGAAGCAACTAGCTAATCATTCATTGCAATTATGGTTCTCAACCTTTATGGCAGCAGATCTTGGAACTTTTGTCAACCTGTGCATGACCAAGCGCAATCAGTTGTGAGTCAATCCCGTGACTGAGCTCAAATTACAGCTGCGCGCAGCTGCAGGTTCGAAACTTGAGGCTTGCAGTACCCTACCGGGATATCTGGGCAGATTGTTCAGCTCGAAATGATTCAGTAATATAGAATCGTAGCTGAGTCCATGTTCAATGATCCTAGAGCTACGCGGAGCCATGTGCCGGACTCGAGATCGAGCTTGATTAGTTTAGCTTTAATTGTGCACATGCCAGCCATCATGCATGCTGCAGCGCATTCAGTGTATATATATGCTATAGGGCATGCCTCATGGGCCACCGTCGCATAATCAGCACACTGAAACATCATGAATTCGAGAAGATCTCTCGCGCTCACGCTTATTTAATCATGAAATCAGCTAAGAATAAGTTTCACGATTCATGTGGATATACCGTCGTGCGCAGTAGACAAGGTCCGTAAGCGATTCTGTAAGTTGAATGCTGTGACAGCCCAAGGCAGCCATGGTGTCAGCACTTGCGGAGTGGTCAACGAAGTTCAGTTAAAACTGGAGCAACCCAAGCTCGGAAGAAAGAATGATCGAATTGGCTGCAACACTTTAATCACGCCAGTGGCATCAAGTTGCAATCGCCACCACTACGATTGCTTGATAATGGCTACAATAATGCATGACATTATGTCGGAAGGCACGAGGGCTGTAGAGGGGTGATACAAGGAACCTGATTTTTATCGTGTCACTAACTTTTGGGTCTTTGAGCTGCCCCAGCAGCGAACAGGAGGTTCCGAGGGGAGAACTGGAGGGAGTAAACGGGGGTATGCTTTGTTGGTAGCGTTTTCAGTAGCCGTAACCGCCGAGCAGTGCCTGGTTTGTCATCACCCTTCGGCGCCCGTGTGCTCGCGCCAACATCCCAGATGCGGACACAGTTATCCTCTGAACCAGAGGCTAGCAGAGAGCCTTCCGAGCTGCATTGCAGGATCACCGATCAGTACAGCCGTTTGCGAAAATGTCGTTGCGCAATCCAGGGTATACTTTTGAACAGCTTGGCAAGGGCCTCTCGAAGTGACCTCTAAGAAGCTCTGAATTAAGAGGCAACCATTGTCCTTCCTCGTGTCTGATAAAGCCAAAACCTCGGTGGCCACGGCAGGAAGCCAAGACTTGACCTACAGTATGGCGCTGATTCCGGGAACAGTTACGGCCTTTCCTCAGACCTCGAGTAAGTTGTACTCGTTCTACTCTCAACCTTTTCTCGAAGACAGCGCTGCAGCTCCGCAATAAAATCGCCCCAACAAGTGACCCACTCATGACCAGCACGCCAAAACCATTAATCCTCACACAGCCTACCCACGCCCTCCTTCGTTACCTTACTGCAAGTGATTAGACAACCCGACTCACCTTGACCGCCAGCCATCATCACATCCCAAACCTCGCAACATTCTCCCGCCACTCTTCTCACCTGAACGCGAGCGACCACACACACCCGTTCCGCCCCAGGAGCGGCGTTACCACCTTCCGGCCGGAACCCAGGTCCCAAACCATGATGGTCCCGTCCTCGTCCGCGGACGCCATGTGGCGGCCGTCGGGCGACATAGCCAGGGACAGAATGGTGCTACGGTGGCCCGTGAAGATGCGCATGCACTCCCCGGAAGACACGTCCCACAGCCGCACCGTCTTGTCGCTGGACCCGGTCGCAACGTAGTTGCAGTTGGGGTGCCACCGCACGCACTGCAGCAAGAGGGGGGTGACATTTCTTCCAACTTGTAAGGCTTTGTTTAAGCCGAGTTGCGTACTTTGGAAGATGATCCCCTGCTTATGGGGTGGCGGTTGGGGTGCCACCGCACGCACTGCAGCAAAAGAAATGTAGCAGTTTTCCAGATCGTAGTGCTTCTTTTCTCCACGTTTGTCAAATTTGAAGATGCATTCCCGCTTTTAGTGAGCGGGATGGAAGAGTAATTAAAGGGCAATGGTTAATGAACACGTGATATCGACGGTCGTGACGCCAAGGCACAAAGTGCAGTGAGAAGTTCGGTCATGGCAGCGCTTAGGAGTCAGCTTGGGGACACCAATGTATGAAAGTACCGGCACTCTGGGCTCACAGGCAAAGTTTCTAACATGAGGGACTTCCATCTGACTATCATTGTGATGATTCTTGGCTCAAACGATAAAATCAGCCTCTTTACTCGCAGCGTCAACCCTCAAGCATGCCAATTGTTGCCAAACGAAAGCAGACCGATCCAAGGGCCAAGAAAAAAGACAGATCTCGTCAGATGGAATTTTCTGGCATAACTGCCATTCTCAAGGCTTTCGAAGCTTTCCATTTTGATCATCGCATGTTTCCAAGTCCGGTGCCTTCCAGAGCTCAAAGGCACAACTCACGTCCACGTCAGACAGGTGTCCCGCCATGATTCGCAGCGGGTGCACCCTGTCGGTGGACCAGATGCGCGCGGTCCGGTCGTGGGATGCCGTCGCAAAGTAGTGCCCCAGCGGGCTGAACCGCACGTCCCACACGGGGTAGTTGTGACCCTTGTAGCACACCAGGTTGGCGCCCAGTTCCATGCTCCATAACCGCACTGCAGGAAGAGCGGCCGGCGGAGGGTTAACGATTCTGCCAAACTCTCTTGAGGCAGACGCACGGATTTACTGAGGGTAGTCGGAAAACGTGAGGAGAGGCTCAAGTGGTGTGAGTGAAGGACTGTTGAAGTGAAGCTTGCTTGACTCCAACATTTTGATCCTCCCAAATAACAACGTTCAAACAATCCAACAAGGACATGCTTTCATAAGCTGACGTCAAAGCCAGGAAAACTGTCCTACCCGGGGCAAGACAGTGAAGCTACAAACACCAACAAACATTCCATCGTAGCCACGTTGCCATAATCAGAAACTACCCACAATTACAATCTCCATAAGTAAGCGACTTCGCTGCTCACCGGTCGTGTCCGCGGACGAGGACAGCAGGAACCGGTCGTCCGGGCTGAAGTCCGCCCCGTACACCGGCCCCGAGTGCGCCTGGAACAGCGAGTAGCCCATCGAGCCGGGAGCGGACGCAGCCTGCGACTGGCTGCCCGGCCCCGGGCCCGCGCCCTCGGACGTCCGCGCCTCGGCGGACTGGGCTTGCGGCTGGCTGACCGTCCGTTTGGACATGTCCCACACCTGAACGGTTGCAAAAATCCAATCAGAAGCGCACGGGAGAATGGCGGGTCAGAAGGCCAACAGCGAAACGAAGGCCCGGCATATGGACCTGTTCCTTCTGCTAGGATTAAACTAGTGGGGATCCACCGGAGGATAATCCAAGTGGAGGGCACAATATCCGTTCGTCGATGTTCTGTGGCTCGGCCTTGCCTAAGGTGTGCAAAGGACTTCTCTGAGCCTATGGTCAACTTGGGAAATGGCGTTTTGCTGCTCACCTTTACGGACGAGTCCGAGAAGCCGGCCGCGACTTTGGAGCCGTCCTGAGAGAGGGCGACCGTGTTGAGGCTGTACAGAAAGGGCCACGCATTAGAAAAAGAAGCACCATAGTTGACCGAATGATTGATACGCATGCTCATCGGAATCAGAGTAAGTCAAATGCAAATGGAGTACGAAGCCCACTGCCAACCCCGTTGGCGACCACAATGACATCGTCACATAAACTGTCGAACCTGAAGGGGTTTTTCGGTGGGATATCAGAGGCAGTGCAAGAACAATGAGCTCCGCTTTTGTTCAGACTCATCATACAATTCAGCTTGTCAACCGGACAGTCTGAGTTGGCCCCCCATCTGTGTGACGAATCAGACGTCTAGGAACGCAGCAAAACAACCTGCCAATGTTAGCCGTAAAGGAGCAGGTAAGGACGCTTGCGTGGGGGTGTTACCCACCTGTTGTAGTGGTTCATGAAAGTGTAGAAGCAGACGGAGGGCAGCGCGGCCGAGCCGAGCTGCACGCGCTTGCGCAGGTCCTCGAAGGCGAGGCCCTCCACCTCCTCGCTCCTGCACGGCCGCAGGAAAACAGCGTCACTCAACGAAATCAGAAGAGCAGTCTCATATTGCAAGTAAGCTCCTGACGAAATGCAGAAGTGAGTTGTCAGGAGTGGCGGCAATATTCGCATTTGGATTGGGTGAAGTGTAAGCGGTTGCTCCAACCAGCAAGACTGACGCGAAAGGCTACAATAACTCGCAAAGACAGTTCCCTGCTTGTCGCAGTCCAGGGTGCCAACAAAACCATTAATTGTCTCCGGCAGATTGCAGCTATCGCAATGAGACCAAATTTACAATGCCAACAAGAAGCAGGGACTCCCCAGATTTGGAGGCAAGGACAGACGGCAGTCACAGCCGCCGAATGTGCGAAGAAGGAGTTCAAGACCAACCGCTGTTTGTGAGAACGACGAACACGAGACCGCTCAAAATCGAATACCAGACCGCTCAGTACCGCGGGACCTAGAAAGTGACAACGAATTTGAGATTACTCACAGCCGCGGCAGCGGGATAACGCTGGGCACCCGCGTGGCGCCAGACGCCGCGGCCTTGGCCCCCTGCTTGCCCGCCTTCGCGCCGCCCCCTGCCTTCCCGTCTTTCTTGAGCTTCTTGGAGGGGGGCTTGCTGGGGTCTCCTTCCTTCTTCTGCGCAGCAAGAGCGTCGGGTCAGTTCACGACGCATCAGGCCCCACCATGTGTCAAACCACAAGGCATAGCCGACAAGATCCGCGAAATCTGGCGTCGTATCTTAAGCCGAAACCCGCTACGAGCCACTGATTGTTCTAGCAAACAGCGGCGGCTTGGTCGAGGAAACGGTGAAAGAATTAGGACCTTCGTGCCCATCCTTGTGAAGCGGCTGTCACGAACTTCGATCGCTACGAACTCCGTCCTGGATGTAGCACCTTTATCTTTGGGACTCACCTCCTCGTTAGCAGCCTCGGCCGCTTCCTCTGCCATTTTCTCCTCAAACCGCTGCTCGATCCCGTCCTCCAGTTGCTGCAGCACACATTAAGAACGGAGGACACGTCAGCAGCAATCGCCCACTCTACAAAAGGAATCGCACAGCAATTGAAGGAGCGACAAGCTTTCCGCAGATTTTATCGAGCTTTTCGGACGGCAGCCTAGAAAAGAACGCGTTTTCGAGAACCTGGGCTGGCACTGACCGGCAACCTGCACTTGTAAGGGATACTAGACTGGAACACCGGCACCAAAACACGTCAACACTCTGACGCAACCACTTCTTCAGATTCTCTTCCAAGGAAACTGCTCAGGTGACATTGCGCGAGCAACAACCGCTTCAAAACCACCGCAAAGAAAGTGGAACGTGAGAGATCAAGAGGTGTTTCCTTACCCCCCATCGGATCTCGCTCCGGTTGAGGTTCTCGAGCGCCTCCTGCGGCTTCCCAGTGACCGTGAACGCCTCGTCCTCCTCGGGCAGCGGAGACGGCTGACCAGGCACGACTGCAAATGGGGGATAACGAGTCAAATCCCGTTTTTCAATGCACGAAACTCCCGCCTAGTTTTTTCAGCCTCACGCAGAAGGGTCGCTTTACTTATTTGAGCCCTTAGCACCACAGGCACGGCAAGTGAGAGACCAGCGAGAAAACCTCAAGAAATGGAAAAACGCTCTTTTAAGGAAACTTCAAGATAGTTTGCAAAAACAGGCACGTCCATGCACACCCTCTGGGCCACAAGCGAAAGCAACGGGACGAAAATTTGGAAGTGGAACTCAAAGTAGAGGAAGCATTGACTGGTTCGGAGGGAAGCGCGATGGCCGTACCTTCGAGGTTGAGGTGCTCATTGACCAGGCTGAGCATGAGCATCATCTCCGAGTCGTGCAGGAAGGAGATCAACAGCTCGCACGAGTACTGCACACACGAACAAGCGCCTACGTCATGACACTCCACTTGGTGACGAGTAGAGAACGACCCTTTTACATGGATACGAATTATCAAACTTAACCCACTTGTCCATCGCTGAAAATCTTACGAGTCCACCGTGAATAGCACACACAAGAGTTACATTGTCTCGATCATTGCCGCTTCAATGACCTAACTTCAGCAGCCAAAGGGAAAGGAGAGACGTTCGCCTCACCTGACACAGCTTGACGGAGAACTTATTCTCACGGTAGCTCTTGGCGAGGTCATTGTCCTGTACAAACAAAACCGTCTTTTTTCTTAAGCAACGGTCTAGTCTGCAGATCAAAAAGGACGATTTGAATCAACACGACTTCATAGGTAGAGATCCTTCAAAGCAGAAGAGAAGCTCTTGCTGTCCTCACGTCCCGATTCATGACGAATTGAAGCAGTCTACCTTCTGCAGCGCCTCAACCGATCATCGAACTCTCCCAACATATTTTGCCAGATTCTTCCAAAGAGTGCTTGTCATCAAAGAAAGCACAGGACGCGTCACTAGCGAAGGCCGTAGCTATTCAACAATAACGTACATCTCCTTGTAACAATGTGCGCCCCCTACCAGCAGATGCTGCGGGTTGCTGACCCCCTCCAGCTTCTGGAGGTCTCGGCCGTGTGCACTCTGGTGGTCGGCCTTGAACGCCTGGAAGAACTCGCGGGCTGCATGATGGATAGGCGTTCAGATTTGAGTGATCTTCTCCAATTCACCACTTTTGAGCTTATTCTTTCATCTACTTCCTTCTTTGAATCGGTACTACCTCGCTTCTTTGCTGACTCTCGACCTTGAATGCCTGGAAGAACTCGCGGGCTGCACGACAGAGAGCCAATAAGAACCGATTAGTCTCCCTGAGTAACTCCCCCCGACCGTACCGAGACTCCCCCTCCCTCCCGGGCTTCCTGAACCTTAAGCTTTCTCTGTGGCCCAATCGACGTCTGCAAATGGTATCAAATGCCGTGTGATGAGCCGTTGGATGAGGATCATGAGATCTGAAGAGATGGGTATCTACAATCCCAGATTCCACTTGCCTCCACTTGACTCAAAAACAATGGCTCCTCACCAGACACTCAAAGTAGTTTTCAACAAGCAATCTGCGCAAAACGCGGGATAACCACAGCATACCAAAAGTCGACAATCTGCCTGCACTCTCCCGACGCGTTCACGGTTCGTCGTGCCCAACTCCAAAGTAGTTCGGTCGACCTAACATCTGAAACATAACATTTCTCACCTTCTGTTGGGTAGCCCTTTGCCACCAGCTGCAAGAAGCAGTGCACGAAGATGGGGTACAGTATGCGGGAGAGCTCGTTCTGCAAAAACCGACAGAATATCAGAAGGCACTACAAAACTTCACAAGGAAGCTCCAAGTGAGACAGAGCACGGTTGACACTCTCAAGTCTGTGGATGCCAAGCGAGCCGGTCATGTTTTGTACCATGACCTGACGTCCTCCACAAGCTCACAGGAATACCAGCCAATTCGTGCACTAAAAAAATCAGCTGAGGCTAATACAGCGTCGGTGCGAGTACCTTGTAGAGGTCCAGCGAATCGTGCACCCAGGCCTGAAGTTTGCTGTAGCTCTCGCCATAGCGGCTGGGGCTATTCTCACCCCTGTTGACACAAAGGAAGGGACTCAATGCAGAGTTGATACATGCCATAAAAGCTCATGAGAAACTTCTGATAGGTGGTGGTGCGAACTGGCGTCAAGTGATTCAAAAGTGCACTCCTTGTGTGTCAAACCTGCGGCCCCACTCAAATTTTCAACAATCAAATGCAAATGAGAGAATCACTGAGGTGCAATTGGGTGGTACATCCACCGTACATGGAAGAACGGTCCTCGCCAAAACTATATCTTGATTACATGTGCCAACAACGACTTCAATAGGACATTTGACTCTGACCGAACATCAACGCCTAGAAATAGATGACGCACATTCATCAATTGCCTCCAATAAGTTCTGAAAGTTCTGCCAATGGGGCTGCATGGGGCTGCAAAATGAGGCCCATCAGATCAAAAGCAGACTTGTCCCTGACTCAAACCACTTACTTGACATAGAGGTAGACATGGTTCAAAATGCTGACGTCTAGATCATTCTCCTGCCCGTTTACCATTTCCTGGAGCGACTGCGTTTTGCTTTCAGACTTGAAGGCAGCCTCAGCGTTTCGATACCCTTTCTTCTTCAAATATGAGAGGACGATGCGATTGAGGTCTTCTTCCTTCATCCTGCAGACTTTGCAAGACGGGTTTCTATCTTGCGCAGCTCCTTGTATTCAAGGATGCTGGCTTCTACACAAGAGCTTCTATCCCCTGACGGAAGAACCCCGCATGCCTGTAGCCTATACGAAGCTTGCTAAGACCATACTGCCCTTTTTGACTTCGTTACGAGGATCAGGGCGCCTCATCCAATACAGGAACTGTGCGGCCCAAGCCTGACCTGGGTCCATTCAATTGGGGCTGCCAAATCGCGCTGTGCACACTGTCACTGTCAGCCAACGCCAATGCCATGCATGCCAGGCGAAGGAGGCTCCGAGGTCCGCGCTCGTCGCGCGCGCATTCAGCTTTGGCGGCCGCGAACGTCAGCAAGCGCCCGCAGAATCTAGGTACGCGCGGCGCTGTAGTACTAAGTAGGTAGGTGCCTAGTTGGTCGCGGATCCGAACCCAAAGGCCGTACGAAGGAGCCTTAACTGTTGGATAGGCAAAGTCTCTTATCCAACGGCGGAGTCTGGAAACTCGATTTGCGATCCAAGGTTCGAAATACTGGCATCTCATTGGCCAATTTGCAAGTCCAAGAAGTTCAGTCTCGCAAGCAAAGCAAGCAAGCAAGGCAGGGAGTACATAAAGCAACCCCAGCAATCCAATCTTGCATTCTGCGCCATTTCCAGCATCAAATCCTCTCCTCTGCAAGTTTCTGCCTCCCCCACATCAGTCAGCAACCATGTCTGGACGTGGCAAGGCCTCAGGCAAGAAGGCCGTGAGCCGGTCCGCCAAGGCGGGGCTCCAGTTCCCTGTGGGGAGGATCGCACGGTACCTCAAGGCCGGCAAGTATGCGACGAGGGTCGGAGCCGGCGCTCCCGTCTACCTGGCTGCAGTCCTGGAGTACCTCGCTGCTGAGGTGCTCGAGCTGGCTGGCAATGCCTCCAGGGACAACAAGAAGACCAGGATTGTCCCCAGGCACATCCAGCTTGCGGTCAGGAACGACGAGGAGCTGAGCAAGCTGCTGGGGAATGTCACCATCGCAGCGGGTGGAGTGCTCCCCAACATCCACAGCGTGCTTCTGCCTAAGAAGACCGGCAAGGCCGCCTCCCAGTCGCAGGAGTTCTAAGCTGTTTGTGCCACTGTGCCAGCAGCGATCAACAACCAAAACTGGTGTTATTTTAACACCACCTGTCTCCAAGAAATTTGTCAAAAAGTTTTGTGGTGGTTTTGTACTAGTGGTTGTAAGGTTACTTCAGTAGAGTGTCACAATTGATGATTCAGGATGCATCAACATCTGAGCAGTGGCTTTTCTAAACATGTCTGTTTGCTTGATAAGGCATGGCTGTTCTCTGATCCAGCGTCTCAGGTGTAGAAATAGCACCGCTGCCAGTCATTCTCAAGACAGTCTCATCAAGTAATTAATGCTTGCCTCCTTTCTATTGTGCTGGTGTACAATGCTAAAACCAAAGGGTTTGCCAAATGTAGACCCTTTCCTAGTCATGTAAAAGGACCTTTGCTTCAAGCTGGAACCAAGGACTTGAGCTGATGCTCATAGCCTGCCTAGCACCTACATTGTAACTGCCACGGGCAGAAGATTGGCGCACTCTGTTTGCGAGAGGTACTCCATGTCCAGCTTCTAACACAAGTGCTTTCATTGCGTCGTACCTGCTACTACGAATGCTGATACACCAACACTGCCATGTTATGCCATGTTATGGGTTTTAACAGTGAAATGTGAACACCTTCTTGATGGGAGTGAGCGCTCGAGGGTAACACTGTATAACAAAGAGTTTCAAGTATCCTCAAGATGGTGGACTGTACCTCAGATCTACTTGTCTTATCAAAGTGAAACTTCCCATTTGCAAGAAGAATACCAGGCTTAAATCAGTGCATCCATGGATGTAAACGAGTGCAGCATGTTGCAACTGCTGAACCCATTTTTTGTCCGCAGTCTGCACAAATGCAATTGAAGCCACGGATTAAAGCTCAAGAGAGAATCCATAGCATAGGTAGCAGACTGTAGGGCGGTGGGCATGCATGAGTTGCATTCATGTTCAGCTCGCCCCGAATGATTGCAAAAGACAAGCAATCCAACATGCACATACCTCCTGCAACAAGGATGAAAAGATGAATGCTACACACCAAGATGCATGACATGCTGCTTTTAAGTAGGTCGATACCATAGAAGTATCCGCAATGCTATCTTCACTCAGCTACGTACTCCCAAAGCTAGCTTCGTGTTCCTTGCATAAGAGTGGCATGCACTAGCTAGCTCTAGCAGAGAACCCTTGCTGCCCCGACTCTTCCCCTAGTATCACGCGTTGTACTATTGGGGAACAAACTCAAAAGGCTCCGGCGGCGGTGGCTCGTCTTCGTCAGCAGCAGCTGCAGCCCCCCCTGCCGCAGCAGGTGCCGCCGCCGGCGCAGCGGCGGCTCCCTGCTCTGCCGGGGCGTGTTGAGAAACCAGCTCCTCTGGCTCGCCAGGCCTGAATGAGCAAACACTATAGTCAGACATGTAGGGCCTGACGACCGAAAGAACGTTTAATAACAAAATCTCAATGTTTTTGCATCCACCGGACAAGTCGTTGAAGTGTTAAGGTCCATAACGACTGAAGCATTAGGAGATCTCCACGAGATCTCCAGCAGCATCCTTGATCAGACTTCCATACAAGCCACCGCCGATCAACTGATCAACATGACTGGCCAATTTCTGTCCTCAAAACCTGATAACATGACAAAGCTTTCCACTTGAAGCTATTTAGCTTCTTTCTCAGCAAGAACAGGGAAATGGAAGACGTGGCATGTGGACTCTTCAGCAGAACAAAGGAGACACCAACTGCCATCAAAAAGCGTTGCAGATAGCAACAACCACGCAGCAAGCTTTCAAGTTTTCGTCTGAGGCACCAGCCCTTGGGAATCATCAAAGAAAGAGCAATGAGAATCAGTAATCACATCAGACGATACTGAGCGCTGGCAGACACCGACCACCTCTGACCAGGCTTGAAACGGACCAAAATATTTTGGAAGAGACAAGTAAAGCTCGGCGGCTTTCTGGGAGTGTAATCAACAGCGATGCCAGCGAGATGATATAATACAGTGAATTGAGTGGTGCTGACTTCAATCCACGATTCTCAGCCACATGATCCCGGAAATCTCCAGCTTTCACCCAGGCCCAACCTTCACTCCAAAACAGACAAATTGTTCCTGGCTTCCAACACTCTGGAATCAAATCAGAACAGCGCATTCACAAAGAGACTTTTCCTCCTCGGCGCACTCACTTGAGATCCTTGAGCAGCACCCATCCCGCGGCCACCTTCTTGAGCGGCGCGTACCGGCTCCCCTCCGGGAACCGGACGTACTTCTCCTGCGCGGGGATCACCCTCGCCGGGTTGCTCAGCACCTCCGACTCGGGCTCCTTCTCCTTCTTCACCTTCTTCGCCTCGGGCTCCTTCTCCACCTCCATCGCGTCCCCCCCCTCCTTCTCCTCCTCTTTCTTCCCCCCCTTGGCGCCCACCTTCTCGATCGCCTCTTTCCCCTTCTCCGCCTTCTCCGCCGCGTCCTTCTTCGCTTTCGTCTTCGCGCGCGCGGTCGTCGACAGCTGCGCGGTCGGTACCTTCTTCACCTCCTCCTCCTTCTTGTCCGACAGCGGCGCCGGGTACGCGAACAGGCTCGGGCGCGCCGCCGACGTCACCTCGAGGCGCGGCATCTGGAGCGCGCCGTTGAGCCCGATGAGCGCGGTCGGCGCGAACGTGAGGCTGAGGAAGTACGCGAGCGGATACCAGTACCACCACTGCGTGAAGACGGCCATCCCGACGACCGCCGTCACGCGGTCGTGCTCGCTGCGCGAGCGCAGCGCGATCGTCACGTTGCGGCCGCCCGCGTCGAGGATGCCCGCCGCCAGGATCGCGCCCATCTTGCCCATCGTCTCCTCGTGCTTGTCGCCAATCACCTTGTCCAGGTGTTTCCTGCGAGCGGGAAGGGAACGTTTTGAAAATCTGGCTGTGCTCGTAAAGGCAGATGTTAGAATGGGCGTAGGAATTGAGAACGACTCTCATTCCGGAAGTCTCTGGGGTATATTGAAGAGCCTACGATGTTTCTCTTCTCAAAAGCGTACCCATCAAAGGCATGGGGCTCAGAGTTCAGGGTCTCAGAAGATAACACCAATCTGCCATTTGCCCTGCCTAGCGAGAGATTAAATGCCAAGGCCGGAGTGCATATGGCAGAGCAGATTGCTTGATTGGGCATCTCCTCGACATCATGAAATTACCAGACAAGTAGGGGAAACCAGGATCGTCGTCTCTCATTCAACTCTGCCCAAAAAGCGCGAACAGCAAATGAATCCACCTACCTGAAGGCGGCTACCCGGGGTTGCCGGGCCTCCGTCTCCTGGATGAGCACCATGGCCGTCGCGATGAGCGCCCCCTGACGAACGAAGTCGGTGGGGTCCTTTTGCAGGGGCTCCAGCAAGTCCAGCGCGGCAGTGAGGCCCGTCCCGGCACACGCGATGCCGACGGCCATGGCAGCGCCATAGCGCACGTGCGGGTTGTACGACTCGGCGAGCAGGGCCACGATGCGGGGACACTGGAGAAGAGAAAGGGCGACAAAGTGAGGTTCAGGAGGAATACAAGCGAGGGCTATCGACGTGCACGAATGAGAGGAAACGCTTGAGCGAGAGCCGGTGATGCTGACAGCTGACACGCAGGCGTCAGTCTCACTGGAGAGAGGAAAAGCTTTTGAGAGGAACATAACCAAGAGCTGTCGGCATTCACGGTTAAGAAGGAAGGCTTGAGCGAGCGAGGAAATGCTGCAGGCTGGTCTGCGATCAAGCCGCCCTGAACGGGCGAATCCGACCAGAGCTAGAAGTTGGAGAGTAGAAACGTCAAATGCTATTGCAGTCAGAAGCACAGGACATCGCCTCTCTTAGCCACGTGCTCCACCTAACAAAGAGGGACCACGAAAACGCTTCTAAATTTCCAAAAAACAAAGACAACTGCAGCAATGCAACATGGGACTGATCACACCTGCTCCGGCTCTGAGCACAGCACGAAACCGAGCGCCATGACCGCGGTCCTGCGCACGTCGTCGCTGACGTCACTGACGGCGAAGTGGAGCAGGCGGCGGATGGCGCTGTTGTTGGCGGTGGCGCGGTACGCCATGGCGAGCGCGTACATGCCGCCGTAGCGCAGGATGGGGTCCTGGTCGCGCGTCATCTGCTCGATCAGCGTGTCCGCCTCCTCCTCGCGCCCGTACACCACGAGCGCGATGCCCAGGGCCAGGCCTCTGCAGGGGGGGAGGCAAGCGGTAAGAGAGAGGGTAAGGAGCAGTCTGAAAGACGATATAAAAGTAGAAGAGGTGCAGGCGTTAACGGGAGAGAAACAGGCGCGAAGAAAAGGGAAAGAGGCGAGACAAGGAAAGAAGCGAGCCAGAACTGGAGGAAGCAGAAATACGCTCTACTGAACAAAATTGATTCTAGTTGATAAACTTCGGTGAGGAATGGAGGGCAAGCAGATTCTCAAGCCCTGCGAGTGCATGCAAAGGTAGATAGAGAGGAGCTGCCTCAGATGCGCATACAAGCTGCTCGATGGACGTCGAAAGTAAAGGGAGTATGCGGAACGAGTTTGGAAGCCTCAAGTAAGGTGCTCGAAGATTCGGGTCTTATGAACGCCTTGCTCCAAGCAGACCATAAGCCAGCAGACGATAATCGGTTATAAAGCACTTTTCACAGGGATCCACACCTGATGATCTTCTCGTGCTGCGTCTCGTGCGCGTACGCCAGCATCTCCCCCGCCTTCTCGCTCGCGCTGCCCACCATGAGCAGGCCCATCCCGATCCCCGCCGCCTCGCCCGCGTTCGCGCTGTCCGTGAACAGCACGCTCTTCAAATCCTCGAAGATCTCCTCGTTCGCAGTCCCGAGCGCCGCGAGCCCGAGCCCCAGGCACGCCCCGTGCTGAATAATCTCGTTCGTCGTGTTGCGCAGCGACTCGAGCAGGAACGTCTTGATGCTCTCCCCGTGGTTCGCGTGGATCAGCCCGAGCGCGTATAGCGCCCCCCCCTCGGAATACGGGCTCCCGCTCACGCCGTTCTGCGGCAGGTACGGCGCCATAAGCGCGCGGCCCTGCTGAAGGTGCCCCCGGTGGATCACCCCGAGCCCCGCGGTCGCCGAGAACTTGGCCCAGTTGGTGCTGCGCGACAGCCACTCCAGGTTCTCGCGCAGGAACGTGTCGACGGTCGTGCCCGCGTGCATCAGCCCGTTGGCGTAGATGATCGCGCCGTGGCACACGCTGTTGCGCACGTCGACTGCGCCCTTGATGTTCTTGAGCACCAGCAGGTCGGCCCGGTTGCGGCTGTAACCAAAAGAGGATGCACAACTGTCACAAAGGCTGAAAACCAAAGGAGTTGGTGAGATAAGCAATGAAGCGCCCTTGATGTCCTTGAGCACCAGAGTCGGCCACGTTGCGGCGGCACACAGAACAGTTGCCGAAGTGTACATGTCTAGCATTACAGAAACGGATCCTGTGGGACACATCGCTTCGGTACAAACAACATTCTACCTACTCTGGGAACACAAAGGTCAACCCTTTGGGACTTGCAGGGACCGTTGTTGGATGTGTTGACTGGCAAAGATTGGAATCAGGCCACCAGGCACAAAATTTTAACAGAGGCCCCGCCCTGAGACAAGAGTCCAGCTTTCAGAGGAACCAACGTGCCCTATGCTCCCGAACAACAACTCCCCCTTCAGACTCATCTCGCGTCTTCCATCTTTCTGCCACTGAGTCCCTGATACACGACCCACCTGTACAAGAACTGCAGCGCGAGGTTGATCGGCGTCTCCCCCGACAGCACCCCCTTGAGCCGCGTCATGCGCTCCGCGTACGTCGCGATCGGGAGGTCCCCGAGCCCCTCGATCGCGGGGGCGTGGCTCTCCGCGGCCCCCGTGTCCTCCTCCATCGCGGACGCCTCATCCTTTGCTTCTGCCGCCAGCGCAGCCGAAGCACTGGCAGTCGCATCGGCAGCGGCAGTGGCTCCCTCTGCCGGGGGGGTGGATTCGGCGCCTTCGGCGGGGGGGTGGCCGGCCTCTGCGTGGCCGCGGGGGTCCGGGAGGCGGTCCCGCACGTTGAGCAGGAACTGCTGGAACTCGTTCTCGAAGAGGTCGAACGCGACCTGGTACGCTAGCAGGGCGTCGTCCTGCAGGAGGACAAACGGTTCAGAAATGTTGCAATAGCAGTGCGGAATTATACTTGGAGCCAAACGGCTGACAAGAGCTTCGGTGCGTCAGAAACGGGTGTCAAGACCGTGATAAAGTGCTTTTCCTTCAAGTGTTGGCGCGGTATCAACTAAAGAACCCCAAGAAAGGTGGTAAGTCCAAGGAACCTCGCACCCTAACAGTATGTGCCTTAATAAAGTGTGCCCCAACCAAGAAGTGTAATGAACTAGAACACTTGGGAAACACCAGGCCAATACAAGGAGTGGCACATCTCGCGGTCTTCAACTTTCTGTGCATTTCCAGGCTCTCATAACGTAACTGCCTGCATGCCCAGCCCTGAAACCTGGTCTACAAAAAAAGCCCACAACCGACTTGCCGAAGTATGATGAACAAAGAAATCAGAAATGCGGTGACAATCGACAAAAGACATCCCCCCGAAGAGCTCGCCTGATACAAATCTCTTCTCCAACATCTGTACATGAATGATCAGTACCAGTAGCTAAGCTGCTTGCTCACCGAGTCCCCCTTGACCAGTTTGTCCAGGATGGCAGCGACGCCCGCTGGGTCATCCAGGAACATCAGGCACTGGCAGATGTTGATGTAGTCGGGGGAGCCAGAGTGCGTGTACAGCTTGACCAGAGTCCTCAACACCTGCATCCAAGCATGTACCGACGCTTTATGAGCAGGACCTTTAGAGTGGCAAATTGTCAAAATCCTTTCGCCTGTCGGCACGATCCCAAGTCTCCAACCTTTTCATACCTGACTTTCCTAAGAGGTGCCCAGTACCAAACCCATGCTGCTTTTGCCTGTTCGGAGCTGACCCAGTTGAAGTATTCAACCTCTTCATCCCTCTAAATCCGTAAGCATCCTCTGGTTCCCACCATGTCCTGCGTTTTTTCTTCTTTCTTCTCTTCTTTCTGGCACTCTGCACACATCCGACACTGCGCATAAGACCAAACCAAAGTATGTCAAGCGCGCAGAGCATAGAGAGAGCAAACATACCTCATGGCGGAACTCTCTCCGGTTGACCAGAGTTTGGGACACCCGGAGGGTGTAGGCGAGAAGAGCAGGCACGTCGTCACTCTTTGTGATTGCTTCCTCCAGCTTGTCCAGTCGCCGGCACTCCAGAGCGATCCCCACTGCCTGCTGGTACTGCCCGTCAGTGATGCACCTGCAGATTGCTTGGAAGTCAGAAGACCCAAAAGACCCTCAGCTTAGAACGCCACCCCAAAGGTAGGGACTTGCCTATCAAGTTGTCAACTTGTACACTAGGTCAAAGTGCTCTGGTCAGCTGCAACAAACCAACAACCAACTGAGTTTACAACAAAGAAACAAACTCAGCCAAGCAGCAGGCTTCAGAGTTTCGAGTTTCAAGCAACTTAGAAGTATCCACCGCATATGCCACCCTGTCTGCGCTTTGCAAGCTGCACGGGGAGATTAGCCCTCCCCAACCTTGAGGGCGCAATAACTTCCTTTCCCATTGATGACTCACTTGTTGAGCATCCTCTCCACAATTGCCACCAACCGGGTATCAAGGGGAGGCTGCTTCTCCTTGGACTCGTTTGCCTTGACGCTCAGCTCGACGTACTGGTCGATGCACTTGGCTGAAAAAGCACCATCGCAGCCAGTTGGGTCAACTCATGGAAGAATGCTTGTGATTAGCATGCGGTGGCAGAAACTTTGTAAGCTGCACATGCGCACCAAACTGCGCTGCTGCAAGTTCTAGGCACAGCTTGATCACCATGATTACAAGAACGAGGGATTCAGCATGGGACCATATTGACAGGACAGGTACAGCGAATGCGCAAAGAAGCTCTTTGAGGGCCCAACAAGTGAGGAACATGGACAGCTGTACAACTCACCAACCAAGGTCTGGACGTATTCGCTCTCCTCTGAGACGTCAAAGAGGGGACCCGCACCCAGTGCATATGTGAGGGACTCATCCAGCTCTCCCAGGTGGTAGAAAACCTGGACAGCAAGAGGCAGTACTGAGACTGAGCAGCGTGAACACCTGCTGATTCTAATCAAGACTCAACTGCTGAATCAAGCGGTGGTACGGGCGTGCCTTGCAAGTACCATTCGGCAGGTGCTTGGCAAGACACTGGTACCTCACCTAATAGTCAGCAATAGCATGCAATTGAGCTTGACACTAAAGTCTTTGGACTACAACAAAGGAAGAAGCGGATGAGTACCTTTGACGCCAGAAGAGCTGCCAGCTCCCGCTCTTCAAAGCCTTCATCTTCATACAGCGCCTCTCTGCACGAATCGAATTGTGATCAATCGCCAACCCTCAAACCTGTCTTAAGTGCTGTAGGCAAAACCTAAAACAATCAAACAAAAACACATGATCGATCACAGAACCTTGTGGACTCTGATGTTCCAATTCCAAGCTTGATCAAACCCCTTGGTGCACTGCATCAATCCAGGGCTGGTGGCAAACTTTACTCACAGCTTTGAGATCTCTGCAGATATCTCCGCCCAGAACTCATCGACAATCCGATTGAGCTGCTTCAGAGCGTAGACCTGCAGCACGCTCTCGTCTTCATCCAGCATCGCCAGAAGGCCGGCTGAGCTCGTCGGTTGCGAGAAGCCATGCTCGGAAGGCCGCGCCACTGCCACTGCCGCCATCGCTGCTGGTCCTACAGAGCGGCTTCCTTGCTTGGATCACCGCCAATTGATCGCAGCAGACTTCAGAAGCTACAGTAAGCAGCGATCACTCCGCCCAACGTGCAAGACTTCCCTCACCAATCCTCCACCGTTAGCTAAAAAGGCTGATTGAGGCGCCCTTCCTAGCGTACTGCCACAGGCAGAAGTAGCTGCACACTGCTCTCTCTCCCTTGGAAATGGATTCTGGTTGGTCACACCTGGCGGCAAATTGCGACAAGGCTCCGATATATTCAGAGGGGAAGTTAAACACATTTATTCGCTGAAGCCTAAGCTTGCTAAATTGCTGAATACCGTACCGTAGGTTCAGCCGTACGTCCAATTCTCATGTGGTGAACGGGCTGGGACGGGATGAAACTCTAAGAAAAATAATAGTAAGCCCAGATAATAGTAAGGTAACCGCACTGTGACGGGTAGGGTTAGGGTGGTGGTTAGGGTGGGTACGGGTGCGGAGCGGGTGTTTCCTTATAGGTTAGGGTTTTTAGTGTTAGTCGGAGCTTACTATTATCTTGGCTTACTATTATCTTTCTTGAGAATTATTGGGACGGGGCCGTATACGACGGTGACCCAACCTCAACAACGGACTCGCAGCTCTTAGCTGCACAGTGTACCGTGCTGCTTGACCACCACCCGCCGGCTTGAAGTTGAACTTGAAGTTGAACAGTTGAACCGAGCTCTGCACACAGCAGCTCAGTTCTCTTGAAGGTGAAGTGGAAAAGGAATCTGCTGATCTTAAAAAGGTGGGGAAGGGTGGCCTCTAGGCTCTAGGAGGGTGGCACCAGTCTTCAGGTCATCGAACATCCAGCAGGAAAGGCGACTCGAAGGTGGACCACCGCTTACCATGCAAGCGGTCCTTTCCCCTTTCATGGGGAGGGCGTAAAATGCTAACTCTACCAGGGCGAATGCACGGGTCTCATTGACATTCTGGATGTTAAACGCCAGAGCAGATTGGTGCTAACAGCAGAAACCACCTGATCAAACTTTTGACTCGCTTGAGTGGTTGTCTAGGAAGTTGCGCAACATGCTCGGATTTTACTAGTCTCTGGCAGAGCATCAAAGAGGTCCATACCGGCAAGGACGCTCTACACGTGCTCGCTTCGGCGATAATCTGTGGCTTTGTATCGGTGCTAGGCCCCCTGCTCAGAGAGACCATGGGGGACACCAGAAGGGAGAAGGTGAGCTATGTCTGCTTGTGGATCCCGGCATTCTCGTTTTGTGCTTCCATGCAGGGCGCTCAAAGAGCAGCACTCTCTTGAAATGTGGCCAACTTTCATGTGTCTTTTCTTTTTTCACTTGAGGAGCTGGTAGTTCAAAGACGGCAACCGCAAGCAGCACCTAACGAAGTCCGGGCCATTACCTCCGGCGAACATGAGAAACTCAACAGTTTTATGTTACATTTGCCAGTCCCCTGACCAGGCTCCAGATCACTTCCTGCACTTTAAGATAGGATCAGTACCTTTGCATAATCCCAGACATACAGTATGCTACTTACTGACACTGCATCTTTGTCACGTCTAAAGTGAAGCCTGCCGAGGTCGCACTAATGCACAAAGCCCTGATAGCAACTGACGGTTGCAATTCTGCAGTACTCCCATAATGGTGCTCATAACGATTCCCTGACTCTGCATCTGTTCGATCTTGTACAAGCGGCTCAGTTTGAATCCAAGCTCCAAACTTTCTTGGCTTCCGTCTGCTTCCTACAGCTTCTCGCCTCGTGCCACCTCCGCAAGTCCAGTAATAACTGCTTCCGCTCAGACACACTGACAATGCGCAAAGAACGTTCCACCCCCCCTTGAACTCCCTAAACATTTTAGCTTCGCTAATGCATTAGCGTCTCAACTTTCTTTGTGCTCCAGGTCCTCCAGAGCTTGGCGTCTATCGACCCCATTCAGCTGTGCAATGAAGCTCGGACTTCAGAGGGAGGCGGTTTGTACGCCCAATGTGTTGCGGCAGGATTGATCTCCAGGGACGGTGCAGCAGTGGGGAGGGGTTATGGAGCGGAGGAGGCGGCGCGGCTGCATGCGCTGTTTGACGTGGCGCTGGAAAATGGACTGGCCGCCCTGGTGTCGCACTGTATCCTCGGACAAGATGCCTTCAAGTCGCGGTCGCTCATGAAGAACGCCGTTCAGTCAGCAACTGTATGACTGAATGCTGGGATCAATTTTGGTCCCCACCTGCCTTAGGGCCAGCGTCTCGTTCTTTCGATACAGAGTAGGAAGGATTCGCCAAGTGAAGCAATCTGGTCACTCTCTGTCTGTTTGGACCAAAAAGCAAGAGACGCAAATGAGCTACTGACTGCACTGATCGTTGCTTTCTGCCGAATATATTGTCTCCAGCATTGGCTCTTCGATACTTTCCTTGACTATGTATCACTGCCCAGACGTCACTGAGGTCTGCATGGACACATCGGTGGTTTCCAGCGACGCCATCGAGACGAAGCTGCTCGACGGGTCCATCGTTCAGAGCTGGGCCGAGCGGACCCTGCGCACACTGTTCCAAGAGCTGCGGGATATTTGTATCCTGCATTCCCGCTGCATGCTTTTCCGTAGCTACTGCTTCTTAGTCCAACTGCCGCAATTCTTTTCTACCCCTGGTCCCCTGCATCAAGAATGCAATACCTTCTTCTCATTCTGAAAGTGTTGCAAAGTTGACATCTGAAGCGCTCGATGTCCAAAGATTGCAAGGCCTCAGCTCGTTGTTTTTATCCTTGAACACACACTTCAGATGCCGACCACTCGGAGAAGCAGAATGCTGACCTCAGCGGCGTCGCCGGTCGGCTCCGCGGCCTCTCGCATGTCCTCGACGCACTCCTGGCCTCCATCGCAGACGGCGCCAGTCCGGCACAGCAGCGGCTGCAGGATCTCAAGGAGGCGCTGCTCAAGGCTATCCAGGCAAGCCCCCGCCTGGCCCCGTCTCAAATTGTCGACCTTTTGAATCCTTGTACTTTGCGTCGTCTCTATGTTGCCCGACTAGGATGCTTTGTTTCGGTGGGCGATGCGGCTGAACATCGAATCAGCTCGTTCCATGGCCCCGGTTTTATGCTGGGCCCTCACTTTGAAAACCAGCAAACTGAGGGGTGAAAGTCTGGTCCGTGTTGCACTCGACCTGTTCATTCCCCCTGTTCGCCCCAATTACCTACCAAGGTTTCATGCTGACGCGTCTGTCTGCAACCCACTGGTCAATATCATCGCTCCCCTCTCTTTGTGCAGCATGTCGAGGTCTTCTCCTGGTGCTCCCAGCAGCGGTGGTTGGAGCGCCTCCGCCCGCATCACGCCACCCCCGCGATTTGGGCCGCTGCGTTCCAAAGACGAAAAGACGCAGCGGCTGCGCGGCACTGGCCGATCGGAGCTGAGCCAACGACCCCCGGGACGCAAACAACTCTCGAAACCGATCTCGAGGGGCAGCAAACGCCTGTTGAGGAGACCCCCCATGAGGCAGGAACGCTGTTCGTGGAGGACGCTCTGGAGCACCTTGGGTTGGGGGAAAGCGATAAAGAGGAGAGGTCTGAGCCGGCATTGTGGTTGGATAGTTTGGCGCAGGAGGGCGCGCGGAGTCCGGAGTCCAGTGGGCGGACTGGGATGGAGATTGAGGGGCGCGAGGGGGGACAGCTGTATCCCCCGAGCAGAGTCAGGGGGGCGGTGGACCTGCTGTTCCTTCGGGGCTGGGCATCAGAGTTCCTGGCCAAGAAAGCCATTGTATCCTGCTTCGTGCGCTTGTCATCCTAAAGTTTGACGCGTTGCTGAACGTTCCTTCTGAAAGGACTGGTACAGCATCACCTGTTTGCGTTATAGTCAACAGCCCTTTTGTTCTACGCGCCTTGGGCACTGTCTCAGGGTTCCGCACATGCTCGCATGATGTATCTTCAAAGAATGGCAAACACACTCTTTTTGGAAGCCACGCCCGGTTTGCCGCTCTGAATCAGCGTCATTCTCGAAAGAGGGCCGTTCAAAGGTGCTTGCGTACGTTCCTTGACCCTCAGCTCACTCCAGTTTCTGTACTACTTGTACGACCGTTTCTGGGGCCGTCCGGCCGAGGAGTGGCAGGCAGTGGTGTGCGACTACTGCACTGCGTTCCATCTTCCGGACTTCTTCCGCATCGAGTGCCTCCTCTTCTTCCTACTGGACAACGATGCTCTGGAGGCCCTGCAGGTGAATCTCCTAAGCTTGATGAGTTGTGGCGTCTAAGACATGTGCGCCAGAACAGGCCCTGGGCGACGCCTGAGCTTATTCTCCCAACTTTCGCAGTGAGGTCCACACGTGTCAGCCTCTCATTGAGCCTCGCACTGCACTCTGTTCTGCCAGCCTTGGATGTGTCGTGTTACCCAGGACCCCGGTCTTCGAGGGAACCTTATCAAAATTTCACAACGCCCATCTGATTATCTGGAGAGTCGAACTTCGCAGGAGGCCTGTCAGCTGCTACCCCAGATCGCCGGCCCCAAGCTCCACCCCCGCATCCCCCAAGTCCTCCTAGAACGTGGCGCACCCCAGGAGGCCCTCACCGCACTGCGCGCCAGCGGCCGCCTCCTATCGCCCTCCCCAGCCCCCCTCCCCCTCGAGGAGGCCGTGACCGCCCTTCGCGCCGCGCTCGCGTGCGGGCCGCTCTCCGAAGCGTACCTCTTTCAACACAACCACTGGGCGGCTCTCCGGGAATCTCTAGCCGTCCATGCCAGCATTGCCCAGCCCGCGGAACCCCTAGAAGATTCAGACGAAGAACGAGACTTGGGGGAAGAGCTGGCGGTGCTCGTGACCGAGCTCGTGAACTTTTCGGCGAGGGGGGGTGTGCTGCGAGCGATGGTCGAGCTGCCGTGGGCCCCCGAAGAAGAGGGCCCCATGGAGACCGCGCTGATTCAGTGCGCGGAACGGGACCCGGGAGGCGCGGCGGGCAGCCATCTGGTGGTGTACTATCTGCTGCGGTGTCGGTATGCGGAGGCGATGATTCGGCACAGGGACGTGAGCCGCTTGGAGGATGCGTGGGAAGGGGGAGACGAGGCGAAGAGGAGGCGAGCCGCACTGGCGCGCCAGCAGCGGACGAACATCGTGGTAAGACGAAAATCAAAAAGGGGTGTTGCAGCTCTGTTGTCCATGACCGTGTCACAGGTTTTGCGTCCTGAACGCACTGAGCTCTGCAAAAACAACAGTTGCCGTGTGCAACTTGCTCTAGCAAACGTGTTGTCAGTCTTTCACGGCCCTTTCTGCGAGCAGACTTTAGCAATGTGCTCGCCTGTTTGGTGGCCGTTCCCGAAGACAGCAGGTCGGCGCCCAAGTGTGATGACGTCACTGACCTCAGTCCAGCTTTGTGCCACAACTTCGTTTACAGCCTATGCTTCCAACCTCTGGGTGCAAAACATCGCGCCAGCTGCAGCTGCAAGGAACCGGTTCGACGTTGCGCTCTCCTTCGTCCTCAACCATTCTCAAACGCCCCACCCCTTCCCTTGTTCAGGAGGCCTGCTACCAGTTGCTGCCAGAGGCAGAGCGCCGTCTTCTGGAGCACCAGCTCGCCCACCCGGAGCCTCCCCCTCCTTCCATGGACGTCGATCGAGCGCCCGCTTTCCCCCCGGCCCTTCCCGCCATCTCGGCAGCCCCTCAGAGCCCGATCTTTCCGCAACTGCCGGCCAGACAAGCCCGCCTCGCCAACGTGCCCCCCGGTCGGCCGATGACGTCATCATTGCTGCGTCCGCAGACTGCCCCGAACGGGCCGTCCGCGCTGGGGAAAGAAGCGAACGGACGTTCAGAGAATGGTGCGGAAGAGGGACCGGTAGATGAACCGACGGAGAAATGGACTGCCGATGGGGATGCAGAATACAGCCCGCGGCCTCGAAAGCTGCTCTACGACGAGGTGGGGGGAGCCGGGGCCGCGGCAGAGCAGGGCGGTGCGAATACGCCCGGGGCAGAGGAGGACGGGCTCCAGTTCTACTCTCCCCTGGGCCGATTCACACCAGACGCGAATGGGCCTGCAGAGAACGGAGACGAAGCTGGCGGGTATGGATATCGGATAGGGGCAAGTAACGGCCCGGTGAACGGAGCGGAAAAGGCGGGCGCGTTTGGGAACGCATCGGGCAGGTCGGGAGAAGGGCTGTTTGCGAAGTGGGGAATGGCGGACGGTCCGGGCCTGGCAGCGGGGGGGCCGTTTACGAGCCCCATAAGCGCCGGGGCCGGGCTGAAACGTGGGCGCCAGCCGACGCCTGCTCCAAAGAAGGTCGCATCGTTCCGAGCAAACGGAGACCTTGCGGAGGGGGAAGAGGACGGGAACGGGACTGAAGATAAATTGGCTGACGGCCTGGGGGTCCGATCGACGGGCCAGGACTATGGGAATGAAGAGGGAGCTTGGGCCGGGGGAGGGTTAGGACCGCCGCCTAGGGGGACTTTGTCAGACGATGTGGACATGACAGAGTGAGTCTTCAGAGTTTGTAACCGAAGGAGAACTGGACACGTGTTCGCATCTCCGGAATTGAACTATTCGGACCAAGCCGTACTAGAGCACGAGTTTGCTGACGGGATCCCGAGGGATTCTTTGAAGCAACTGGCTGTCCGCACATTTTCAGAAGGCTGGTGTGTACCACTACAGATTTCAAAGGATTTGTCGTTTCTGGCTCACAGGTCGTCTCCACTGCGTGAAACGTCTCTTAAAAGACTCTCTTGAAGAGAAACTGATGCGTATTGGGATGAAGTTGCTACATCGGTACGCTAAATTTTAAGTTCCTTCATTTTCTGCAGGAACATTCCAGCTTCTCCGAGCTTTCAACTGCCCAAACCGCCAACAATGACGAATGCAGGCCACACACCAGCTTTCTCGCGCAACGGTGGGAGAGCCCGATGGAGAGCGGAAGAGGACTTAGAAGATACGCTTTTAGATGAGGCTGTGGCATCCGCTTTGACACCTGGGATAAAGCGCCCCAAAGCCGGTACTAGCGAAAGGTCGAAAAAGATTCTTCGCAAGGGGGTGCGATTGCTTTGATGCGTGGCCCCCGAGTGAGTAGGGATTAGTGATTCTTGCTTTCTGGACCCTGTAACACAATCTGCATGGCTCCAGATATGCACGCGGCTTTGCCTTTTCTACTTCAAGTCAATGTCTAGGTCGATTGAGTCGGCTCATCTGACCAGAGGTTCACATACTCACTTGACAGCGAACCGCAAGCGTAGCCAAAGCGTGGCCCCAGTGCAATTGGTTGTTGCTCCTTGAACTTTTGGACCAGGGCTGGCAGATTTGCTTCGTTTTGATACGTACACAGTGAAGCCTGACTTGGATGATGAAAGGTGTCAAAGCTGTTAGGAACATTCTATCAAGCAATCTCTAATCTGCATGACGGCTTCCGATCATATCCCGCCTCTACATGCGATGCAAAAAGGTGAAAACGGATCTGATTGCACATGTAGCTACCAGCTGGGGTTGCTTCAGTATACATGGGCCTGCACGACCTGACCGGGGCCCGTCATTTGCAAGCCAAACCGTCATGGCGGCCCGAGTCCTTCAGGCTTACCGTATGCTGGTTGGCGGCGGCAAGCTTGAAGCTTTACAACTGATCCGCCACATGATGCACGTGGTTTATGTTGACACATGCCGAGCCAGTAAAGAACAGGGTCATTGTTGAAGCCTCACGTCTTAGTGTATAAGTTTATGACACCAAAAGCAATGTCGTCATTTTTCAGGCGCATACAAGGGACCGCGTGCGCGGTCGTGGCAGCCTAGCGGGTCCAGGTACAGTGCATCTCAGCAGAAGAATTTAGAAAGGCTCAGCAAGCAAAAAGGGCGGAAAGCAGCTCGGTAGGAGCCTCCTTAAAGGCTATAGCTTGCAGCTTGTGAGTCACTCGCAGGGCCTCAGAATGATTGTCAGCTGGGGATTGAGATCACATGAAGCTTAGTGACCCATGCAGGTCGCAGCAGACGTCATCTTTCTTCTTTGTATCAGCTATAATGTACGTTTGCCAGCTCCCAATCATAAGTGTGTAGTAAAAGCAGCTCGAGCTTTACATTTGGTGTTGCCTTTGAGCCCTGCCCTGAGCCAAGCTGGTGAAGTGGAGTCTTCCTTTTTGGGCATTGCACAATGGCCACCGAGAAGCCGGAATGGAAGATCATTTTGGAAGGCTTAAGGTGAGTTTGGTGGGGCACATGTTGTGCTGAATCCTAAGTGCAGGACCAAGGAAATGATCGACCTCATGGCTATTGAGCTGCGACCGTCTTCCTTTTACATCGACTAACATTCTTCGTTTTGCATTGCATTTTGCTGTTCTGTTTGGCTTCTGTTCGTGCTGAGGAACCAGCCATCATGTGCCACACTCCTGGCGGAAACTCATTTGGAGCTGTTGCTGGGACAAACTTAGTCTTGTAATTTCCTATGAGGGGCTGGAAAGCTTCCCTTGTGTCAGGAAGAATGCCTCCTGGCTTGAACTCGCGGGTTTACCTAAGGATTCTCCCAGGACTAGAAGCATACGCATTCCACTGAAAGCTGAGTTTGGTTGGATCTGCAGGGCATCCCTTTTGAAGAACTACCTGCCCTTCGCTTTCTTTGTGGCGCTGCTGGTGGCCCTCGCATGGCCCCTACCAGGCGAAAAAGTTTTGGAGCCAGAGGTGAGGAAATTCTCTGAAACCCTTGTCTTGAATGTTCCAAAACGCCCTTTTGCAGAGTCATCAGGTTAGATGCAGGGTGACTGTTTGAAAATGGGGGCATCACTTAGGATTTAGCGGTCGCATTCGCCTAGGAAGCCTGATATATACTTCTTTGACAGGCTTGCCCTTTGGCTTGGGCGAACATGCTCATTT
This sequence comes from Klebsormidium nitens, assembly GCA_000708835.1. Classification (NCBI taxonomy): domain Eukaryota; kingdom Viridiplantae; phylum Streptophyta; class Klebsormidiophyceae; order Klebsormidiales; family Klebsormidiaceae; genus Klebsormidium; species Klebsormidium nitens. The sequence goes on from DF237074.1 coordinate 144,585, forward strand.
TAGATCCGGAAAGTCCCGCCTTTCAATGCTCTTGGGTATCTCAAGATGGTAACTTGACTGCACGGTTGAATGGATCTATTTCGAATCTCGTCCTCTGTTTCGCGTGTCACGTCATATTCAGTCCATAGTACCTTTATGGCAATGCTTCTCGCAGCCAGCTTTCAATAGCCTCACGTTGCACACCATACGTCTGCCCCAGCTCAAAAGGAAAAGCGAAAACCTTCCCAAGTCAAAGTCCGCAGCTGAAACTTACTTCTCCAGACTGCTGGTTCGCAGCCTGTCTGTCTGCGGCCACATGACGGTGTATGGTCCGCTCTAATTCTCAATTGATAGAATCGTCATAATCCAAGCGCTTTAAAGGCAGACTTGCATATTCACCTTCCTCCGCTTGTCCCTATCCTACTGACCCTTCCAAACCGCTGAGCCCAAGGACTCGTCTACGCATTGGAGCCCCGATCGCGGGCAACCTTCAGGATCTCGTTTCGACTTCTCCATTGTGACGCTGGTGTCATTTTCTTCATCTGCATCTGCATTGTCGTCATCTCGAGCTTAATGCTCCCCACCAACAATCCCTAAAAGTCGCGCATGTACGATCCTTTCTCCGTCCTTCGTTCCCAGCCTCTCTCGATAAACTTGAACATACTTCAATCCAACGCAGGTGGCGGGCTTTTGCACGTCGTCGCCTTCATCTCTAATGCATCGTCTTCTTCATCTCGGGCCTTGCCCTCTCCCCTCACGCGCTCAAACAGTCGCTACACACGCATACTTCGACTGATCTCCCCTTTTAGGATTCCTCAATACGTTTGGATGTGGTAAAGTTTCAATTTGATGCAATCCGACGCAGGTGGCGGGCGTGCACGTCATCACCTTTGTCTGCATCTGCATCGTCTTCTTCATCTCGGGGCTGACCCTCCGCACCGACGAGCTCAAAAAGTCGCTCACGCGGCGCACCATCTTCGGTACGGTGTTCGGCTTCCTCTCGATCGTCGCGCTGACCCCGCTCCTCGCGTACGGCGTCCGGGACCTGCCGTTCAGCCCCCGGGAATTTGCGACGGGGCTCGCGATCTTCTGCATGATGCCGACCACGCTCGGGGTGGGCGTCTCCCTAGTGACGTCAGCCAAGGTGAGCACAGGGAGGAGGCTCTGACGTCAAACAGTGTGAGACTCATTCTTGTCTTGCGATGGTCGGCCTGGCTTCGTGTCAACTTCCTGGATAATAATATTATGTATCGATGGTTTCCTGCCGGACCTGCTGACATCAGAGTGTCTCACATGCTCGGGCCCCTTAACCTCGCACTCAAGATGTTGTTTTCGATGGAGTATTCGATAGTTCCCACAAAGGCGGGGAGGATGGTATTTTGTTGAATTCCGTAAACTTCGCTGTAATGAATTGCAGACTGGCCGTGCAACATGTTGGGTCCGAGTTCAAGCTGCCCGAGATGTGCAATGCTGCCAATATCTTCCTTGACGAGAAGGGTTCGCTGCTGTCGACCGTTCAAACGATGCGGGCGACTTGGCCGGACTGCAGCTCGTAGGCAAACCGGCCGGTCTGGTCTTTGATGCCATTTACACTCCCTCGGCAGAACCTTTTGGTGCTCCCAGTGGCTGCTCGTTTCTCGTAGGCACCCCTCAACATGTTCAGAACTTGATCGACATGAGCAACCACCCCTAACGTGCCTGGATGTCGCTCTCACTGCTATCTCTTCTACCGAAAACCAGCTTTTCGAAACCGGGCCCCCTTCTGTTTCCCGTAGGGCAACAGCGCTGGCCATCTTTCGACATGATTCACCACACAAAGAAAGCCTGGAAAGCGCTTCCACTGCTATCCGTATCCTCGTGAAGGCACTTTTCGAAGATCCTGACTTCGAACCTGGCCCCCTCCTCTTTCTCCGCAGGCCAGCCTTTCGAAACCTGAAGACTTAAGCCACCCGCCCCCCCGTTCTTTCCCCACTGAGCAATATGGCACTGGCCATCTCCAAATTGTATGCCACCCTCCGTAAGACAATCGGGAACGTTACAAGAAAAATCCCCACCCCTTTTTGCAGGGCAACGTTGCCCTCGCCATCTTCCTGGCGCTCGCCATCCTTCGAAATGAACCAACCCCCCAACAAATAAAATCCTTTTAAGCCATGCATCAACCTTACAGCAATTTTACCCGCCCGCCTCTTTCACCGCAGGGCAACGTGGCGCTGGCCATCTTTCTAACGGTCGGCACCAACATTCTGGGCGTGGTCCTCATCCCGCTCTGGCTGCGCGCCGTGCTGACCGGCGCGAAACACGGCGTCGAGAACCTGAACATCAGCTACCTGGACCTGTTCCTGAAGCTGCTCCTCTCGTTCACGGTACCCACCGTTGTCGGGAAGGCCCTGCGCGAGTACTGCCCCGGCGTGCTCCCCTTCGTGCGCGCGCATAAAACCGCGCTGTCGCTGTTCAGCAACACCATCCTCGCGGTCATTATCTGGCAGACGATCTCGAGCGGGCGGGAGATCCTGGTCAACGCCAAGTTCGGCGACGTGTTGCTGGTTATCGTCGCAACGACGCTCATCCATTTTATCTATCTACTATTTAATGCGCTCGTGCTGTACGGAATGCGCGTCCCGCCGTTCGAGGGCGTGTCGGTGCTGATCATGGCGAGCCAGAAGAGCGCGCCGGTCGCGGTTTCGGTCATCACGTTCATCACGTCGGACGCCGCGACGCAGGGGATCCTCGCCGTCCCGTGCGTGATCGGGCAGCTGATGCAGATCTTCGTGGGGCAGCCGCTCGCGAACTATCTGGCGGGGAGGATCAAGCGGTGGGATACGGAGCAGGCGGAGATCCAGCGCGCGCAGGCGGGGGAGGCCAAGCCGGAAATGAAGGCGGAAGACGTGCCTTGAAGTGGGTTTTTGAGGTTGGGGAGGGGCGGAAGAAGTGAAGGCGGAAGAAAGGCCTTTGAGTGTTGTGGGGATGGGCGAGGAACTGAAGGCGGAGGACGTGCCTTGAAGTTTTTCTTGGGGGTTGGGGCTGAAGAAGCGAAGGCGGCAGAAGGGCGTTGGGATAACGGGGGAATGGTGGAGGAAATGAAGGCGGACTACGTGCCTTGTTTAGGGGAGGAGGGGTAAGCGGGGCCGGAAAAGTAAAAGGGGGAACGGAGGCGCGGGTTGAGACTTGACGTGCGATCGTTGTACGGGCAAGTTACGAGGCCGCATTGCAAGGTGCCTGTAAAGCGGGGGCATTGTCTTTTTGTGCGAGTCACTCGTCATTTGCCCGTTGCAGCCCTTGAGGTGTAAGGTAGCGAAATTGGTGCCAAGGAAGGAGTTGGGAGGATCCCACCTCCTTGAATTCGCAGGATGTTCATTCGTGGGAGAGCTCAGTAAGACGCCTGGAGCGTAAGGGTAAAATTTGATGTCACGCTGTCATACATTAGTATGGCAACTGTCGAAGGGCGCATCCAAACAACATTTAGACTTGAGGCCGTCGTCAAAAGGAAGCATAGAGGGCTTGATGGTGCGGTCATCGAAAGAAGTCGGAAAGCCTGCCAAATCGAAACGATTTAAGCAGTTGGAATCTAGGGTAGACTCTGATCAAAACGACGAAGCTATAATTTCTATCAGCGAGATCGACTCGAATTATACCGTCAGTGTGAAAAACGTTTGCGATCGGATGATCCAACCCATTACCGACTGGTCACTAACTATAGCAAAGCCGCCATGCATGCCAGCGCGTAAATTTTCGGACTCACTTCTGGACCCTTGCAACCTTATAATTGGCCACTGGAGCAAGAAGCTGCAAATCAGCTGCATGATAGATGCGATATGTCGAGTCCCGCGCCACGTCAAGCTCCCGATCTCGCGTTTGCCCGGTCCACCATATTACATATCATTGTATGTGCGATCGATACATTGCATGCAAAGGCGATTTCGACTTCAAATTGATCATATTTATAGATCTGGCACATGCATGAGAATCCGGCGCGGCCGGCCTGTCAGCTTTGCACATATATACATGTGTGACTCAGCTACTTGTTCGAAATTATATTGACCAGCACATCTACTGGCATTCATATGGGGTGCTGCACTAGATCATACATGAAGGTATACCGGCCGCGTTCACCGTCATGCACATGACAGCTTCCATGCTAGTACACAAG